>CAJGYO010000018.1:69746370-70146370 GCA_904845875.1 Miscanthus lutarioriparius
AGTATGAAGAGATGGCAGCCCAGTTGACATTGATACAACAAGTTATGGGCCCGTTCGGCTAGCAGAATCTTGGCTGAAACTGGCTGGTTTTGTGAGAGAAAACACTGTTTAGCTGGTTTGATGAACAGTGAAATGAGTGGGGAACCAGCCGGTTGGTCTAAAAAGTTCAGACCAACGAACGGGCTCTATATTTGATAAACCAGTTAAGCATCGGTATTTGAAGGCTTTATATGTGAAAGGTTTTATCGATGGGAAACCGATGAGTAAAATATTGGTTGATGGAGGTGCCTCTGTTAATCTGATGCCTTATACTACTTTTTGTAAGCTTGGTAAAGGACCAGAATGTAACACACTAAAATTTGCTTCTCTTGAAATAGAGCTAAAATGATTAAATTTTATATTTTTATGCTCATGAAAACATGGAGAAATAATAAATTTTCATTAGATTAAAATTTATCTTAAGGTAGAAACATGTTTGTTGCATTCATGTCGGTCGCACCATGTGTTTCTATGTGCAAAATGTGTTTTTTAAATACGTTTAGGAGACGAATATCTATCTCTAGGAATTTTCCAACTTCTTTCTGGAATTTAATTCCTACCTCCTTCACCTTAATCTTTATGCTTCAAGTTCCCAACAATATTTTCATGAGCTCCAAAAACTTTATTTGGGTTCATCATGTTCCAAAGTGTCTCTGGGAATTTTCCCCAAATTTTTGGAGGTCTCGGAGTATTTTTCGTGGCTTAAATATCAATTCTGAACTTTTCTAGAATTATTTTATTCATGAAATTAATTAATTTCAAAAATAAATAATATATATCATTTTCCAACCAACTCTCAAAGCCCGTGTACAATAATCCTAATAAATCTCAAAGGCCCGTGCATTTATTTACTAATGGACTTTAATGATTATTTAGGTCCATTAGTAAATGTAGAGGGTGCAACGTCAATTAGTACCATATTACTAGTTGATGTAGATGTGGGGAGTTTTTCTTCCAATAAATATGTACCAACCCCTTAGGCAAAGCACACCAAAACTACCGTAACGAGCCCCTAGTTTGGAAAATCCCTCGTGTAGTAAATTAGATTTTTCTCCTCCTCTCGCCGCCACGCTGCCCGACGCTGTAGACCCATTGTCGACCGTAAGAAGGCCCTAGGTGAGTTCGTCTTCTTCTCCTCTTATTCCTTGTGCTCTCGGCTCGTCAAACCATGGCCTCTAGGGCCTAAACCAAGCGCTCTGGGGAGCTTCTCGTCACCGGTAATAGAGCTCCGCCGCGCTGGTTTTCTTCTCTGGTCAGTGACTCTCTCTCCCCCTCCTTTCTAATCTAGGTCGTCTAGATTCAATCCAACGGTCCAAGATCGCTCATACCCCTTCGCCAATTCATTGATTCCTATGGGTTATTGCATTGGGTAGTACGATGCTGGTGCTCAACTAAAGCCATGATCTTGTAACTTGACTAATGGTATATGTAATAAACATTAAAAGATGCTTTTAGCAACAAGAACAAGGGGGCTAGAGCATTGAGCTATTTTATGGTGCTCTAGATTCCTCTCCCTAAGGACTTATCTATAAGCAAACATCCAGGACTTATAGTATAGCTATGAGGGCTACATGGCTCTGGCTTTAGCTTAGTATGAGGACCTTTTCTAGCTTGTTAGTGGTTACCTTTATGGCGCAAGAGGGGCTCCGACAGGTCTGATCTCGGCCTACCAAGAGGGTGCACTATGGTTTCTTGGTATTTTGTTAGTCACTCCTTGGAGAGGGTTCATGCTTATTGATGGAGAAACCTTAGCGGCCTTAACTTGTTAGACGAACCTTTAAAAGGCTTCATAGTGAACCCTGCCGACCTTCCTTGGTAGTGGGTCAAGAGGTTGGCCGTCACGGGCGAAAGGGTAAATCGCGACTCAATGTGAAAGTGTACAACCTCTATAGAGTGTAAAACTGGTATATCAGTCGTGCTCATGGTCACGAGCGGCCTTGGACCCTTACGGAATAGATGAAGAACACGGATGATACCGATGATGAAGATGCACACTAATGATTACTGTTTATGATGTTCATTATTCATGTTTACTTGATCATGTGTTTGTATGGGCTTATGAATAAACTTGTTTCCATCCAATTGCTAAAAGATGACTCATTAAAAGCTAATTGCAGTTAAACCAGTGTCAGCCTTTTGAGCCTCATGAACCCCATGTTATATTTGTTGAGTATGACATGTACTTATGCTTGCTTTACTTTTTAAATCTTTGAAAAATCCCGGATGGATACCAGGTTGCTAGAGTTTGGAGGAATTAGGCTTGTGATCAACCAGTCAGTTGTACTTGTGGAATTGGAGTCTTCACCCGAAGATCAGAGTTGTCTTTCCGCTATTTGCTGTCTAAGGTTATATCCTTTATACTATGTATGTTATATATTAAGCATTGTCTATTGATATTACCTTTATTTGTAGCTATATGTAAGATTTGACCTCCTAAGCTCACATATAGTGTGTATCTGGTTTTGTCCTTAAAACCGGGTGCTACACAGAAGATCTGATTGAGACTGACATGATGCTTAAGGATTTTAGGGGTAATGCGTCCAAGACCAGGGGGCAATAAATATTGAATTGACAATTGGAAGCAAGACTTTGCTCACTACATTCTTTGTCATTGATGGAAAGGGTTCATACAGTTTACTCTTTGGTCGTGATTGGATTCATGCCGATTGTTATGTACCATCGACTATGCATCAATGCTTGATTCAATGGCATGGAGACAATGTTGAGCTAGTTCATGCTGATGATTCTATGAGGATAGCAACAGCTGATCCAATGTATTGGGAATTAGAAAATTTTGAGTATTTTTCTGGCAAGCGATGGGAAGGAGGCTTCATTAGAATCAATGATGAAGGCCAATAGGTGATCCAAGCAGTTGGCTTTGAAAGTTTGTTTTAATGGATAATCCAATAGATGGTACAGATGGTAAACTAGTACATGGCTTTACGTCAGTCGATGAGTTAGAAGAAATAGATATTGGTCCTAAAGATAGGTCTAGACCAACATATGTAAGTGCTAAATTGGATCCTGAGTATAAATAAGAATTGATAGATTTGTTAAAGAAATTTAAAGATTGTTTTGCTTGGGAATATTATGAAATGCCTGACTTAGATCGATCAATTGTTGAACATCGGTTGCCGATAAAAACCTGGATATCAGCCATTTAAACAAGCTCTAAGGAGATTTAATCTAAATATTCTTGATGATATTAAGAAGGATACTGAAAGACTACTAGAAGCAAAATTTATCTGACCTTACCGATATGCAGAGTGGATATCGAGTGTAGTTCCTATGTATAAGAAAAATGGAAGTTGAGAGTCTATATTGATTTCAGAGATTTGAGTAAGGCTACACTGATGGATGGTTATCCAATGCCAATAGCTGATATGTTGGTAGATGCAGCAGCCGGGCACAAGGTAATTAGTATTATGGATGGTAATGTAGGTTATAATCAAATTTTTATGGCTGTAGAAGACATAGCAAAAATAGCCTTTTGGTGCCCCAGCTCAATCGGCTTATTTGAATGGGTTGTGATGACTTTTGGATTGAAGAATGCTGGTGCAACTTATTAGAGGGCAATGAATTATATTTTTGATAAGTTGATCGATAGGATTGTTGAAATATATATTGATGATGTGGTGGTGAAATCCAAAGGGTACAAAGAACATCTGGCGGATCTATGGGAGACTTTGAAGTGTACAAGAAAACATGGTTTAAAGATAAATCATAATAAGTGTGCCTTTGGAGTGTCAGCAGGACAATTTTTGGGTTTTATGGTCCACGAGAGAGGAATTGTGATTGATCAAAAAAGTATGAAAGTAATTGATGAGGCATTACCTCCAACTAATAAAACAAAATTACAATCTCTACTTGGTAAGATTAATTTTATCAGAATGTTTATTTTAAATATGTCAGAAAGGATTCTGTCATTTTCTCCTTTGTTGAAGTTGAAAATGATCAAGAATTTAAATAGGGTGGCGTACAACAAAAAAACGTTTAAAGAGATAAAAGAGTATATGAAATCTCCACCTATGCTGGTTCTTCTTTAGCATGGTAAGCCTTTTAAGCTGTACGTGTCGACCGATAGCCAAACAATTGGATCGACCTTGATGCAAGAGTTTGAAGGAAAGGAACATGTTGTTTTCTATTTAAGTAGAAGACTTTTGGATCTAGAAATAAGATATTCTCCTATTAAAAAGTTATGCTTATGCTTATATTTCTCCTGCACTAAATTGCGATATTATTTATTATCGGCGAGTGTACAGTTGTGTCTAAAGCCGATGTGATCAAACACATGTTGTCAATGCCGATATTAAATGAGAGAATAGGAAAGTGGATTCTTGCATTATCAGAATTTGACTTGAGGTATGAATCGGCTAAAGCAGTCAAAGGGCAAGTGATGGCTGATTTTATTACTCAACACCATAAACCAAGCATTGGCTATGTGGAACCTATGCCTTGGACATTGTTCTTTGATGGATCATCATGCAAGCAAGGTGATGGCATTGGTATTGTTATTATTTCACCTTAGGGGGCAAGTTTTGAGTTTGCCTTTCAAACCAAACCAATGACCACCAATAATCAAGCAGAATATGAAGCTATTCTTAAGAGACTTCAACTTCTTCAGGAAGTAAAGGCCAAGTCAATTAAAATATTTGGAGATTCATAGCTAGTTATTAATCATTTGATTGGCCTGTATGAATGTAAAGATGATATTATGAAATGATACCATGATGAATATCAAAAGTTACTAGAGGAGTTTTCCCTTACTTTTCTTCAGCATATTCCAAGAGCACAGAATCAAGAGGTCAATCGGTTAGCTCAGAATGCGTCAGGCTGTCGAGTGTTTCAAGAAATCTTAAGTAGTGAGACCTTGGCTAATGATTGGAGAGTTGAAATAGCCGATTATCTCAAGAATCCATCATAGAAGGTTACTAGAAAATTAAGATATAAATCGACTAAGTATGTTTTGTTAGACAATCAGTTGTATTACAAAATAGTCGATGGGGTTTTGCTTAAATATTTAAGTCAAGAAGAAGCAAGAGTATTGATGGGAGAAGTACATAAAGGAATATACGAAGCTCATCAATCGGCTTATAAAATAAAATGGGTTATTCACAGGTCTGGATATTTTTGGCCAACAATATTAGAAGATTGTTTTGAATATTACAATGGGTGTTAGGATTGTCAGCATTTTGGTAATGTTCAGAAATCATCTGCATCAGCTATGAACCCAATAATTAAGCCATGGCCATTCCGAGGCTGAGAAATTGATTTAATTGACCAGATTTTTCCTCCAAGTAGAGGGCACAAGTTTATATTGGTAGCAATGGATTATTTTACCAAGTGGGTTGAGGCAAATCCTTTGAAAATAGTAACTTCAAAGAATATGGTTGATTTTGTTAGGAAGCATATTGTTTATCATTTTGGGATTCCTCAAACCATTACTACTGATCAAGGGACAATGTTCATATCAGAAGAATTCAGAGATTTTGTTGCCATTATGGGAATTAAATTACTAAATTCGTCTCCTTATTATGCTCAAGCTAATGGCCAGGCAGAGGCATCCAATCAAATTTTGATTAAGTTGATTAAGAAGAAAATTGAAGAGCAACTAAGGAAGTGGTACCTGACACTTAATGAAGCATTGTGGGCATATAGGATGGCTTACCATGGATCGATTAAATCATCACCTTATGAGTTAGTATATGGGCATAATACAGTTCTTCCTTGGGAGATTCAGACTAGATCAAGACGTGTTACATTGCAAAATGATTTGATAGCCGAAGTCTATAAAAACCTTATGATAGATGATTTGGAGGAGTTAAGTTGTCATCGGCTGAGCGCTTTTGAAAATATTGAGGCCAATAAATTAATGGTTGTAAGGCATTATAATAACAAAGTCAAGAACAAACAGTTTTGTGAAGGAGAGTTAGTTTGGAAAGTAAGACTGCGGATTGGGTCTAAAGACAGCAGGTTTGGGAAATGATTGCCTAATTGGGAAGGTCCTTATCGGATTAAACGTTGTGCGCCTGACAATGCTTATATTTTAGAAATGCTAGAAGGGGAAGAAAAGTTTGATAGAGCAATCAATGAAATATTTCTAAAGAAGTATTATCCTAGTGTTTGGATTGATACTTGATAGCCGATTTGTTTAGTCATCGGTTCTAATAGCTGGTACCAGGAGGGTATTGCCTTTAGTTCAAAAAAAAGAAACCAAAGGGGTAAAAGTCGATACGATATGTATTGCCTATAGAGCAAAAACACACACAAGGACAATCATGATTCATATTATGGTAGTTTCAGAGATGAATTCATAAGGAAAAAGCAAAAACTTATTCATTCATCATTTGCTCCTGGTACAAACTAATCGAATACCTTGTTCACAACATCTTGGGTTGGTGTGATATCCACAATGGCCGCCGTGATGTCGTCGAAGTCCTCAATCAGCTCCTTGTGCATGTCGGGATCATCGGCCACTAGGAAGCCCGACTCCATGGTGCGGAGGTCATGCCTGTTCTAGACTTGCGACGTGGCCAAAGCCACCGCTACACCATGACGAACGCCATGGAGGGCAATCTCCTAGGCACATGCCGAGATGTTGTGCAGATGGTTGTTGAGCAGAGGGCCCCGGACGTTAACGGGCGCCGTAGCTGTGTTCACCGCCAGTTGGAGGTTCTCCAACTATACCATCAGGGCTAGCAATCAAAGAGGCAAGAAGATTGTCAAGAAAGAGGCAGTGAAGATAAGAATGAGGGTTTTCTTGGAACTAGGCTTACCCGCCACCATAGCATCGGACTTGGCCAACCTCGCCCGAGCAGCGTTGGCTTCCTCCTCTGTGGTGAGGAGGGCGGCCTGGGAGGCATCGAGATGGATCTCAAGCTAACCGTTTTTCCGAGTTGCCTCAGAATAACGGTCCTTGGCAGCCCTCCACTCTCAGAGGAAGCGCCGAGTGCTGTTGCCGGTGTACGAGTCGGAAGAGTCCGACGATGAGTACGGCATGGGGGCGGCGGTAGGTGTAGCATTAGAGGGCCCATCGGCCCTGGGAGGAAGAGGTGGAGTCTATCATTCAGGGCAAACCTGTAAATAAGTTAGAAGATGATTCGTTGTCATGAATAGAAGGCGTTTGATCTTACCTCATGTGGTGGAGGCGCTGGCTTATCGGCAAGTTCTCCTCCGGGACCTCCGCCACCGTGCGCTTGCTACGGTTGTCTTCGCCAGCCGTGGATTTTGGTTTGGATCTTGAGAGGGGAAGAAGAAGAAACCGCTATAGGATTCTTGAAGGTAGAAAGACGTGAGAGAATGAGAAATAGTTTCTGATACAAATGTGTTTGAGGACGAGGTCCTTGGCTGGTATTTATAGCCATGAAGGCGAGATGGTAGATATCTTGGAACATGTGAAAGCAACCCCAATTAATGGAAGGGGAAGCACCGCTTTGCTAATAATGAAGGGAACGAGGCGTTGATGACTGAGAAGGAATTTAAAGGGTTTTTGCAATAAGGGCCGTTTTCGGATTTAGTTAAGTCAGAGTAAAGTCAGAATCAGGAATCGACTAATTTAAATTGACTATTCTAGCCGAACCAAGAAGTACAGTAGACCAACAGGAAGAGTACAGTTATCATCAGGTTTACACTAAATATATACTACAGATGCTAGAACATAAATTACAAGTTAAGGGCATCATGAATTGCTCTTAGTGCTTTCAGCCGAATAGCATCAACTTCTACAATTTATTGTTTGTCTTCTTCGGCTGATCCGGGAATGCTCTCAAGACTACTGTGCCCATAGGTCCAAGATAATAGGTATTAGGAACAATAGCTGATGGAATCAAAATTTCGTTTCTCATTTCCTAAAAACCAGTTGGGATGAATTTAAGAAGAAATGAAAATACAAAGTAACGGCTAATACTTAAAAGACAGAAATCTGAAGGCATACCTTAGGAACATGATTGTTGATCGCCATTGCAGCCAAAATGGATCTGAATCTGAGGAAGGTTGTAGAAAGGTAGCTTGAACAGCAGTTTGGTAGAGCAGAAGATCAGCTAGGGTTAAGGCTTTGGTGGTGGCAGTTTTGACAGTTGAAGCTTGCTTAAGAGAAAAGGGGAAAGTAAGCAAGTCAAGCAAGTTGGAAATGATACTGTTATTGTATTATATAGAATTCCGCCCAAGAAATCAGGAGTCACGCATATATTTCGGAATGAGCAGTTGCAACACGGTGAGTAGATAAATAGAAATTTTGGAATAAAATCATTTTTATCCCAAAATTAGGGGGCAATTGTTTACACCAAAATTTGAGAAGAAGAACGCAGAAACTCGAAGCTTCCAAGATTGTGTCATCAAGGAATCGATTAGATATGAATCGGTATCAGCTGATTTAGATGCGATGTCAGAATCAACTATTTTATAGATGACATCAGCAGACGACGTCAATGGGCTATGCTTGAATGGCGCTAGGAAGATGTGTCAAATTCTAGAAATAAGGAAAATTAGGGTCCAAGTTATTATTAAGTTAGGAAGTTTTCTTTTTTTCCAAGAATTATAATGAGTCGTATTTGAGTAGGATTCATATTTAGGTTCCGGGTATAAATATTAGACCCTGGTTATTGTACAAGGGGACGAACACTCAATCAATACAATCTTTCTGGCTTTCGCCATCGCATTAGGAGTAGGAGTACTGCATATCTCGGTGAGTTCTTCAGCAAACAGGGCTACATCGATTGGTCGACCTCCAGCTTGCTTGTGAGTACCGTCACGACTTGTATTGTTCTTATAAAGCTGCATCAGCTGATTGATCTTTTATGAGCTATAATATAAGTTAGTTATCGATCAATATCATTGTTTGTAAGGCTGCATCAACTGATTGATCTCTTATGAATCATAATATAGATCAAAGTTATTGATCTTGTATTGAATAACTTGTTGTTTAATACAATATCACCAGTTATCGAATCTGCTAAGATTAGTAAGATTTTCTTTGCTGTTTTTTGTTGATTCACCAGTTATCGATCTTGTTATAATTAATATTTTATTAATTATAACAAAATCACCCAATTGAGATAGAGATAGATCGGCATCATATCATCATAATTGGTCGTCTTCTAGTCTGGTCACGCTTTGAATCTTATAATTGATGACTTGATTCTGCTAGATCGGCTGTTTTATCTCTATTCCAATCAAACATAGTATGCATTTAAAGACATGTTTCAATTCTGAATAAACTCACTAGTTAATGAGATCCAATATAATGACACTATCATACCTGCATCGATCCGGTCGAACCTCACTAGTAAGACTTTGGGTTAGAGATTATCGATTAGTGGTTTTGTTCGTGGTCGAGATATGTACTCTATTTGTTTGCTATGACTGCATCGGCTATTTTAGCCGATTTGCCTATACTCTCACGCATATAGCATGTTTTCGTGAACCTGTCAACATATAGATGGTTTTATAGATTCTTTGGCTTTAGTTTGTTATCATTATCATAGCTGCATCAATCTGATCGAACCTCACTGTTGATGACAATAGATTAGATTTAAACTGTTTGTAGATTTATTTATATTAGACAGTCGATTTATTCGCATGTTATATTCTTTTGATTAAACTTATCGGCTCAACGCTTTATATCGATCATATTCCATTTAGCCGATGATGCTTTTTTATATCGCTTCTTTGCTGATTATCAATTCTCTAATCGATCGATAACATCAATCGGCCATTTGGTCATATATATTGGAATTTTAAGCAAAGATCTTCTGATTTTGTATTTAGGTATATTGTACTTGTTTTTGTCTAGATTAATCAGTCATCATAAATCTGCTATGATCTATGAGCATCGGTTATTTTGATTTATATCATTATCATTTAACATTAGCCGATAATCCTTGATTTAAAGATCTTCATTTCATGGATACGCCGGATATCGACTATTTAGTCGATAGCCTTATTGAATCGGCTATATAGCCATACATTTGGAACTATCTGGTGCAACACCGACATGTTTCACTTTAAATTATTGATAAGATTTTCTCTCCTTGTCAATTGCAGGTCAAATTGACTAGCGCGTCGTTGGTTTTTTAGAATCAGCTGATTCTATGTTGAAGCCAAACAGATCTCTAGTCTCATTCCACTCAGATTCTCTGACTTGATGTGTATTGATCACATCGCCACATTTTTGTGTCAACATACTTTTTGGCACATCCGGTGGGACCACAATCGTCATGGCTGTTTACAATAATAAGGACATTCTTATGGTACCTTATGAAGACTTACCTGATGAGGATAAAGATGTTATTGAAGTTGTCAACAATTCTGTTCATGATGCAATGCTGAATCATAATACAGCTTTCTTAATACATTCCACAATACCATGAAGGAGGTGTTTCATGCATTTCCACTTGATTAGGTTGGACCGGCTTATTATAATATTCTGCATCCGTCGACTCAGGAGACTAATCAAGCCGGTGCTAGCCATTAAGAAGTAGCACTAGCTAAGAGTGATGATTCCAAAGCAATTCTGAATTCATCTGAGCAAATTCAGGGTGCTACTAGTAATCAAATGCAATATAATCCTGGATCATCAGTGCAGCATGTGCAACAGCCGACAGGGCAAGTTCAGAATTAGATGGTTAATTTTGGTACATTAGGCCAAATACCACCGTCGGCTCAAAAAATAGCATCATCGGTTCAAAGGATTCGTAGAGATACAGATCCTAATGTTTTCAATCAGAGATTTCAAACAGTAAATTAGCAAGGGGCCCGACAGATAGATATTCCACAAGGATATCATTATGGTTCAGAGTATAATACCCTCAATATGATTCCAAATCTAGGATATCAAGACACTCAGAATTTCAATCTGTAGATGGATCAATAATTGCCAAGAAATCCAAACTCAAATGCTGATGAATTGTTGCTCAGAGTAACCGAAATGATGAAAAATCAGTTTGGTTTAAAACCAAAAGGGCAGACCTTTTCATACAAACGTCCATATCCAGAGTGGTATAATTTGGTAGCCCTTCCTACGAACTATAGGCTTCTAGAATTTGCTAAGTTCACTGGTCAAGATAGCACAAGTACAATAGAACATGTTAGTCGATATCTTACTCAGTTGGGTAAAGCCTCTGTTGAAGAAGTGCATCGAGTTTGTTTCTTCTCTTTGTCCCTATTAGGACCAGCTTTCACTTGGTTTTCGTCACTAGCGGTTAATTCTATTGCCAATTGGAGTGATCTTGAAAAAAAAATCATACATATTTCTACACTGGGACAAGGAAAAGAAAGATCACAGATTTAACAACTATAAAGCAAAGAGCTAATGAATCAGGTGTTGAGTTCCTTCAGAGGTTCCGAGAAATAAGAAACTTATACTTTTCGTTGAATTTGACTGATGATCAGCTAGCTATGTTGGCCGTTCAAGAAATGTTGCCAACATAGAGAAAAGCTGCTTGGGCAAGAATTTGACAATTTAGATCAATTGGCTCAATGGGTGGCAGCACTTAATAACCAATTCTAGAATATGCGTAGAGATACCCAATTCTAGAAGAATGCTGCAATTGCTGAAGCTTATAATTCATATTTAGTCGATGATGATGATGAAGAAGAGGAAATTGCCATAACTGAATGGAATTAGGGTAAAAAGATAGTAATGGTTCTATATCCTTGGGTAAAAGAAGTTGAAGAGAGTTATGATTTTAATGTTACAAAAGCAGACTAATGTTTTGATTTCTTACTTGAGAAGGGACAGATTAAACTGTCTGCCAATCATGTTATATTACCTCCCGATCAATTGAAGAATAAGAAGTTCTGCAAGTACCATAACACTACTTCTCATACTACTAATGATTGCAGGATTTTTTGGTCGCATATTCAGAGGGCTATTCAACAAGGGAGGCTTAAATTTGATACAACTCGGAAAATAAAAGTTGATTATAATCCTTTCCCAAAGGATCAGAACATGGTTGATGCTAAGTTTCTCAAAGGGAAAACTAAAGTTTTGACATCAGCTAGGGCAAGAGAAATTAGAACAGTTGATCGAAAGATGCAAATATCGGCTGATGAATATAGAGAAATTAAAAGGCGTCGTGGCCAACAAAAGAGTCGATATGAGCAGGGAGAAACATAGAGAGATGGTGCGATGAGACCACATGTTACATCTCAAATTCTACAAAATAAATGGCAACGACAGACGGAGAAAGATTATCAGCGTTGGTTAGAAGAGAAGGAATATCAACATCAACAAGAAGAAGAGAGATATAAAAGAGAACAAGCTGAGTCACATTGAAATTGCCTTTTCTTCAGACATTGTTGGAATGAAGGTTTGAGATTGCCTACTAGAAATAATTGCCTAGAATGTAGCGAACAATATTGGAAGTTTAGGCATTCTTAAGTCAACCGTCGGCCTATCCATGATCGAATTGAATATCAACATAATGATGTGGATCGGCGCTTAAAAAATAGAAGCATTCATGATCGGCTTAGAAAAAGAGTTGTTGATCAGAACTGGGCCAATTATGAAGAAGAAGATGATGAAGAGTATGTTTGGCAGGAAGGACAGTGGTGTCTAGGAGGTTTAACAAGAAGTCAGAAGAGAAGAGTACAATGCGTAAGGAGCAGAGAATTAGAACAGGCTCAGAAATCTAGTAAACCGCAGGTATGGTGTGCTAAACAAATAGCCGATAAGTGTCAACCATCGGCTAATATTCAAAAAGCTTTTCTTTTACCATCTAAATTTAATGCTCCAACAGATCAAGAAGTCTATTCGGATTTTGATGAATCAGAGTATGAAGAGATGGCAGCCCAGTTGACATTGATACAGCAAGCTATATTTGATAAACCAGTTAAGCATCGGCATTTGAAGGCTTTATATGTGAAAGGTTTTGTCGATGGGAAGCCTATGAGTAAAATGTTAGTTGATGGAGGTGCCTCTGTTAATCTGATGCCTTCTACTACTTTTCGCAAGCTTGGTAAAGGACCAGAAGATCTAATTGAGACTGGCATGATGCTTAAGGATTTTGGGGGTAATGCGTCCAAGACCAGGGGGTAATAAATGTTGAATTGACAATTGGATGCAAGACTTTACTCACAAAATTCTTTGTCATTGATGGAAAGGGTTCATACAGTTTACTCCTTGGTCATGATTGAAATCATGTCAATTGTTGTGTACCATCGACTATGCATCAATGCTTGATTCAGTGGCATGGAGACAATGTTGAGCTAATTCATGCTGATGATTCTGTGAGGATAGCAACAGCTGATCCAATGTATTTGGAACTAAAAGATTTTGAGTGTTTTTCTGGCAAGCGATGGGAAGGAGGCTTCATTAGAATCAATGATGAAGGCCAATAGCCGATCCGAGCAGTCGGCTCTGAAAGTTTGTTTTAATGGATAATCCAATAGATGGTATAGATGGTAAACTAGGACATGTCTTTACGTCGGCTGATGAGTTAGAAGAAATAGATATTGGTCCTAGAGATAGGCCTAGGCCGACGTATGTGAGTATAAACAAGAATTGATAGATTTATTAAAGGAATTTAAAGATTGTTTTGCTAAAGGGAAGTTGAAAGTCTGTAGTGATTTCAGAGATTTGAGTATGGCTACACTGATGGATGGTTATCCGATGCCAATAGCCAATATGTTGGTAGATGCAGCAGCCGGGCACAATGTAATTAGTATTATGGATGGTAATGTAGGTTATAATCAAATTTTTATGGCTGAAGAAGACATAGCAAAAACATCCTTTAGGTGCCCCGGCGTAATTAGCTTATTTGAATGGGTTGTGATGACTTTTGGACTGAAGAATGCTGGTGCAACTTATCAGAGAGCAATGAATTATATTTTTCATAAGTTGATCAGCAGGATTGTTGAAATCTATATTGATGATGTGGTGGTGAAATCCAAAGGATACAAAGAACATCTGGCTGATCTGCGAGAGACTTTGGAGTGCATAATAAAATATGGTTTAAAGATAAATCCTAATAAGTGTGCCTTTGGAGTGTCAGCTGGACAATTTTTGGGTTATATGGTCCACGAGAGAAGAATTGAGATTAGTCAAAAAAGTATGAAAGCAATTGATGAGGCAGTACCTAACGGGCACGGGGATCCCGATCTTCCGTTAGGTAGTGGTAACTATCGTTGTGGCGGAGAGTGACACACCGATCCGGCTTCAGATCGAACCCTGCAATCTTAGCACCACAACTCCTCTAGTTATCAACCGAGTCACGAATCCGGTTGACCTCGCCAAGAAGGCTAATCCCTGTCTGCGCAACGAAGAGCACAAGCAAGAACAAGAAAGAAAGCAACTAAATTGCAGATGAATGATTAATCTCACGAAGTTAGGGTCTCACAAACCGATGAACGGCGAAACTGTTCTTGACAAATTAATCTAAGCAAAACCTAAAACCTAATGATGGTGGCGGCGTATGATTATAAAGGTCTTAGGATCATCGCCTACCCTCGACGCGCCCCCTAATGGGCCCAAACACGATACACGGTCCAACGGACCAAAAGACGGTGTCGTAGCGCCCTGGCAGATTCTGGATGCTGAATTGTTTCGACGATTCCCATTGATTATGAAGGGCTTTCGATGTGAGACTACTTGTATTGGCTTCCTTATCAAATTAGCTTTCCAACCATATGTGGATCGTCAAAAACAAAGTCCGGGTGCGTCCTGGGTGACCAGTTTAAGGCAGACTGATCCTGGAGGCCGAGGCAGACTCAAACTTGAGTTGCTTTGGGCCTCCACCTCGGGGACTCGAACCGAATTAGCCTCGGGCCTCCTTCTTGACTTAGACACCCTTGCTGGCCTCCTACCCCTCCATACCATGCACCAAACATGGTCATATGCATGGGTGTCATGTCCTCATCATCCTCCCCTTCTTGACGAAAAGCCGTCCTCGGCGTCGATTGTGCTTGAAACTGATCCTACACAACACAAAGGAGAACGGGGTTGCGAAGACAAAGGGGACTGAAATAATTGTGAGAAGAAACGTTACCATGTTTCCAAGTTTCTAGCATGCCATCTCGTATACAAATTTCAGCAAACATGTAGACTGCATGATCTGAATGCACACGATGTATGTCAACACTATCCTGCAAAAGATTAGAACTAACCAAAGACAATACAGGAATAGATGGTCTAGCAGACATAGGTAGCAACCAACAATACTCCCCTTCTTGAAAGTGAACTTGTTTCTTTGAGGAACATAAGAAAATGTTTGTATTATTATGGCTACCCTCTAAATGATCATAATCTTGTACAACAAAAGGAGAATTCATATTACTACGAATATATACTCGATGTATCATATATTGTCATTTGTTGTTATATTTGCCAATAACATGATATGTGTGTTTAGAAAACCAAGGTAAATCAGCATATTTAAAGAGGATCTCCTCCAAACAATCTAGGTTACACAAAACATCAAATTTGATATAACCCAAAGTATGTAAAGAAGACAACAGTTTGAGCTCATCAGTTTTAGTAGCAATATGAATAACATGTTTATTTTTAGCACAAGTGGCTGGTTCCAAAACATGTAAAACTGAAGCACCATCAACCAATTCATCTTTATCATAAGGAACATCAAGCAAATTATTATGGGACAAAGATAAATCAAGAGAGGATTCCACTAACAATTGCTCTATGAAAGCATGGTTTGTGAAAAAAATTAGTACATTAAGACAATTTTCACCTTCTGTGAGTGTAGCACCATGGGCATTACCTGTGTTCTTAGCAGGAGTAATAGGTGCATTGTGAAGTGATGGTTCTGAATTTGCATATGAGGTTGTGAGATCCTCATTTTTCTTCCATGTCATCCTCTCGCTTATGTACATTATCCTACAGAAGGTTAGTCATAGCAAGAGGAATAACAACAGACTCTTTCTCTAAATGGTGCACCTCATCATATGAAGTCAAAACATGAGGTGGATTAATAAAGGTTTCTCACACAAGGAGTTTTATATCATTCCAAGTTTGAGGTTTATTAGAAGGATCTAAAGACTCCCCCCAAGATAAAGCAGAATGTCGCAAAACACTAGCTGCATTTTTTACCTTCCTCCTTGGACACATAAAGCGAGTAGCAAATATGTTATCGATGGCAATTTCCCACTCCATGTACTCATTAGCACCTATACCATCATAAGTCGGTGGATACGAACAACCTGTCATTGTTAGAAGACAGCAAAAGACAACACAAAAATATTATCCCTATCAAATGACTACGTGGTTGCAGTGGTGTCACTTTTCACAGCAAGTGGAAGCGTCTTACCAAGCTCTTACAAAGTTCTTACCAACGTAAGCATTGGGCGGTACAACCGGCGGCTGGTTCGTAATACCTGTGAGGCAGTGGTACCGAGATTGCAAGGGCCTTTATCTGTACTGATCTGAAGTATATATGTGGAGCTTGGGAGGCTTAAAATATGGTAGCAAGGAATAGCAATAATTTAATTCATAAATTGCAAGATTGAAAAGTAGTCCTAAGCTAGTCTATGTCTCTGACCTAAACTCGTCCTAGACCTAGCTCAAGCAAGCAACAATGCAACCAGGGACTCAAAAGATGCAAGCACTTCTGAATTTTTTTACTTTTTTTGTGCGGCTTTTACCTTCTTTTTTATTTTTGCACCTTCTTGCCTTTTCCTTTCTTAATTTTTTTTACTATCCCAGAAAGTGCCGCAACAGAATACAAAACAACTGGACGACACAGCTTGTACAACGACTATGTGGTCATGTGAATTTGTTCTATCGTGATTTAGCTGGAACCTGAAGCAACACTTGAAAAAAGAATATGGCCGTGACTTCTTTGACTGAACAAAGGACAAAGGAAACCAAAATTGTGACGCAGTACAAGATTAATCAAAGTTTCCTTCGCTATCCTATATGTCAGACTGCAAGACTCTTTCAACAATTTGACTAGGATACGTCAAGTGGTGCCATGTGCAAACCGAAACTTACATCCAAAAACTAGGATACCTCTCTATCTTTTTTTATGCACAGCATAGAAGAGAAAGAAAAAAATCTGCAGCGCAGGAAACAAAAAGTGAACCGCTATCTCTCTATGCTCTTTGTTTGTTGCACATATAATAGCATGGAACTAAACTCAACGGCGACCAAGAGCAAGACCTAGACACAGTAACACGATGACACGCGAGGGACGACCGTTCAATAACACAAACTGAAATAAAAAATTGCAGTGGCACAACGGGTGATAGGATATGAAGAAAACAAAGATGAACACAAATATTTTTGTAGGGCAATTTTCTAGATTTATGGGACAATGCGAAACACTCAAAACTAGGTGATAAATATGAACCTGACGGTATACCTTAGCTCTTAATACCACTTAATGGGAACGGGGATCTCGATCTTCCGTCAGGTAGTGGTAACTATCGTTGTGGCGGAGAGTGACACACCGATCCGGCTTCAGATCGAAAGATCGAACCCTGCAATATTAGCACCACAACTCCTCTGGTTATCAACCGAGTCACGGATCCGGTTGACCTCGCCAAGAAGGCTAATCCCTGCCTGCGCAACGAAGAACACAAGCAAGAACAAGAAAGAAAGCAACCAAATTGCAGATGAATGATTAATCTCACAAAGTTGGGGTCT
Source organism: Miscanthus lutarioriparius (assembly GCA_904845875.1). NCBI lineage: Eukaryota > Viridiplantae > Streptophyta > Magnoliopsida > Poales > Poaceae > Miscanthus > Miscanthus lutarioriparius. The sequence continues at coordinate 69,764,006 of CAJGYO010000018.1, forward strand.
CACAAACCGATGAACGGCGAAACTGTTCTTGACAGATTAATCTAAGCAAAACCCAAAACCTAATGATGGCGGCGGCGTATGATTATAAAGGTCTTAGGGTCGTCGCCTACCCTGGACGCGCCCCCTAATGGGCCCAAACACGATACACGGTTCAACGAATCAAAAGACGGTGTCACAGCACCCTAGCAGATTCTGGATATTGACTTGTTTCGACGATTCCCGTTGATTCTGAAGGGCTTTTGACATGAGACCACTTGGATTTGCTTCCTTATCAAATTAGCTTTCCAACCATATGTGGATCGTCGAAAACAAAGTCCGGATACGTCCTGGGTGACCAGTTTAAGGCAGACTGGTCCTGAAAGCCGAGGCAGACTCAAACTTGAGTTGCTTTGAGCCTCCACCTCGGGGACTCGAACCGAATTAGCCTTGGGCTTCCTTCCTGACTTGGACACCCTTACTGGCCTCCTACCCCTCCATACCATGAGTCAAACATGATCATATGCATGGGTGTCATGTCCTCATCAGTACCTCCAACTAATAAAACAGAATTACAATCTCTGCTTCGTAAGATTAATTTCATCAAAAGGTTTATTTCAAATATGTCAGAAAGAATTTTGCCGTTTTCTTCTTTGTTGAAGTTAAAAATGATCAAAATTTTAAATAGGGTGACGTACAACAAAAAATGTTTGAAGAGATAAAAGAGTATATGAAATCTCTACCTGTGTTGTTTCCTCCTCAGCAAGGTAAGCCTTTTAAATTGTATATATCGACCGATAGCCAAATGATTGGATTGGCCTTGATGCAAGAGTTTGAAGAAAAGGAACGGGTTGTTTTCTATTTAAGTAGAAGACTTTTGGATCCATAAACAAGATATTCTCCTATTGAAAAGTTATACTTATGCTTATATTTCTCCTGCACTAAATTGTGACATTATTTATTATCGGCTGAGTGTACAGTTGAGTCTAAAGCTGATGTGATCAAACACACATTGTCAATGCCGATACTAAATGGGAGAATGGGAAAATGAATTCTTGCATTATCATAATTTGACTTGAGGTATGAATCGGCTAAAAGCAGTCAACTGCTCCTTTGAACCACCTTCACTATGCACATCCACACACATAATCTATCCTTCCTCCGTTTTCGTGCAGTTGATTTCATTTGATACATGTTTTTTTACGCTAAAAAACTGTGGGGGAGACCCCCACATAATGCTTTTGTATTAAAATTTTTAAAAGGAGATTACAGGGGATACATGTTCGTGGCCATTGCATTCTCCGTGGAAAAATCAGAAACGTATCGGAGATGGCCTGTCAATCAGGCTTGCCGCTAGAGGCTTTTCGCTCTCTTTCCTGGAAGGAGCACAGCGCCTAATTTTTTCAGAAATAACTCTATCAAATCCCTTACTGCTAGCTAAAATCAAGATGGTAGCTCACACTTAGTGGATCGCAGGAGCAAAGCACCTTGGTGAGGTTCCGCCGGTCATATCGGCATGCGATGTTTCCAACTTTTGTCTTCTCTTCCTTGAAGTGCAAGGTGTGGCTACCGTTAAGCTCTATTCTATTGTTTTTATTTTGTTTTGACCTCGGCCTCATCGCTTTCTCTAATTTTAATATAAAAACGACAGGTCCTGCTAATTGAGCTTAAAAATGTCTATTTCGTCGACGACATACACACGATCGAGATGATCAGCAATTAATTCAGCATACTGAGGTCTATCGATCATGCAACTCTCTCCTGGCCTCCTGGGCCATGTGGTTCTGAAACTGGAAACCTGGTGTATGTCAGCATCAATTGAGACGCTCTCACTGCATCCCATTATCCTTTCCCTCCTTGTCAGCATCCATCAGTTATCAGCAAAGATGAAAGTCTTCTGGACTTTGGCAAAGGTTATACTACTTTCTAGACTTCAGCTTGGTCTTTCCAAAAATGCGACTGCATCAACTCACCCGTCTAGTCGCTCGTAAGTATTAGGAAGTAAATCACCAGAAGTCTTTATTTGGAGAAGAAGCACAATCTTTTTTCTTAGTAATATGCAGAAATTTCACGCTCAGGAATGACCGTGGACAGTCAATCAGGAGAAATTTTTATATTTTTAAATTTTGAGGAATAGAAAAAATAAATAAAATATTAGGCAAAATCTAATATCTTAAGTAAAGAATGTGGAATAATGTGTTGGCAATCATGAACAACACGGTCCGGAATGTTACCTTGCTAGCCACAAGTAATAATAAGGAGGAGATATGGTGAGAATGCCGGCCCTTTCTTCTATGGGAATGCCGTCCTGTCGTAGGGCTATGTGGTTGGGCAATGTGCAGCTACGACCTTTGTGCATGAGCTCCAAGCGACTCAGTGCAAAACTGGTGGAATAACATGGACTGCACCCCTTCAGTTGCTAGATGTGGGTTACATTATGTCGTCTTTTGGTGTGTTAGAGGTATGGAAAGAAAGAAATGCAAGGATCTTCAAGCAGCACAAAGAGATCCCAAACCACCAAATCCTACAAAAGATCAGAGATGAGGCCAATCTTTAGGCAACGGCGGGGGAAAACACTTAACTACTCTGTTGCATCGTTTTTGACCTCGAGTCACTAGGTTTTTTTCCCTCCCCATTGGGCTCGTTTCTCTCTCGTTATTGCTGATCATGTACAGATTTAAGTTTCAAGTTTGTGCAGTGCCTCTTTAGGCTTTCTTCTTTTTAATATAACAGGCAGTTCTCCTGGCAATTCCGTTAAGAAAAACAAAACATGAGAACTGACCGCATTCTACACAAGCAACCTTGGACGCGACTTGAGAGTTGAGACCAATTGCAATGCACTAAATTTCAGCAATATAGATCTCACGTTTACTTGCAGTTGCGCTTGCGCATTTTGATTCCAGCAACTGTTCCTTTGAACCACCTTCAGTTTTGGGTTTTGGGTTTCGGGTTTGTATTTGAGGGTTTTTGGTGTGAGATTGAATATAGGGTTCAAGAGTTTTGGGGATTTTGACCGAGATTTGCATAATTCCCCTCCTTCTTGCTGATCCGAACCCTAGGGGACTAATGTGTGTGAATTTGGCATGATTCATCATGACCAGAGACTAATTGGTCATGAACATGATCAAGCTGAGATCAAATGGGCTAAACTGTGAGCAATTAGGCACCAAATTTGGGCACATCATCATTAATCCATGACTAACCATAACAATTGACCAAACCTAGGCCCTAAACATGCACATACACAGGCACATTAGCTTAGGATCTGATTAATTAGGGCCTAACACGATCAACATGACTAATTAGGTATAACAATGAGGAATTAGGGGAATGATTAAGCAAATTGACCTCAAAATTAACTTAATCTAAATCATAATCCACACGTCAGTGCCCATGAATTAGATTAGCAGGCTCTTGATGACACAATGTTAGAAATCAGGGGCACTTATATATCCACAGGCTCTCTAATCTAGTTAACATGAACACCAGCTAATCTAATATGGATTAAAGGACTAACCATAATCATCATGAGGTGGGTAGTCAACCATTGGTAGTTGCACTAGAGGTCGCCTAGTAAAATAGACGAGATCCGTCAATGGATGTCACCTCTAGACGCTGGTGAGGAAGTAGAGACAGTGTGAGCATGGTGTCGATGGTGGCCTTCTTGTCACTGCAGCACCACTTCGATCGAATTTCAGGAGTTTGATTAGGCTAGCTAATCCTCTAGGAACGTTGGTTCCATCTGTGAGAGCCTTCCCTTCTTATTATTGGCACTGTGTGACACAGGGGCCACATCATCGATCGGTTTTGGGTGCCCCTGATCACGGCATATACAGGAGCTATGTGCTCCCCTTGACTTAGTCTAGGAATAGAATGGGTTTTGGCCCATCCAAATCAAAAGCTCAAGATCACTTTTTCAACAGTACTAGCTATTGTCATGTCACATGCTTAATTGGTGGTCGTGGTTAGACAATGGTGTTGAGGTTAGCGTCCCATGAGCAGGCCAGGCGTGACAAACTCGCCCCAATGTTGTTTGTCGCTGTTGATGATGAGGTGCGGCAGGCCGCCGACGCCGTAGAGCAAGCCGAACCTGCCATAGTTCTAGAAACGATGCTTGGACTTGTTGTGACAGTGGTGCTGATGGTGAGTGCCAGCGCGCTGCCGGGAGCGTACTTGTTGATAGACGCGTTGAGCTTCTTGATCGAGTTCTTATCCCGCTACACGAACGCCTTGGACTCCTTACACGGGTCAAGTCAGACCCGTGATGTCGGCCACCACGGGCGGAGGGGAGGTGTCCGCCGAGGAAAGCAGCACCGATGAGAGTGCTAGTGCGGTAAAGAAGGTTTTCAATGTGGAGGTAAGTGAGATGCTGTTGTTGTTGCTGCTACTGCTTTCGCCAAAGGAGGCAGAGCGAGATGGAGAGGCCCGCGCGGCTTCACGGCGGCTAATGCCATGGTGAAGGCAGCGGCGAGGGCGGCCATCGCTGTTGTGTTGTGCTGGGTCCAGTGTGGAAGTGGAGGGAGTGAATCTTAGGGTCATGGCGGGAGGGCGCGATTAGTTTGTTTGGGGGTTTGTAGAGCAAGAGGCGCGCGGGATAGCAGACAGACAACGGCTAGAGGTATAGATGGCCAAATGGACCGTCCAACCCGACACAACATGTGTCCAGCCAAAACACTGTCCAATGGGGGTCATGTCAGCATGGCACAACTGACCTATTAGGCCATGACGTGCTCGTGCACGGGCTGCACCTACAGGCCAGGTACGGTCTTACTAGGGGGCTTTGAGGTGGTTGTCGCGTATTTTCGCGATGGAATCCATTGTGTGTTTTCTTTATCGGCTGAAATTTATCGAAAATTTCGAAATTTCCATTCTATCCGTGAGGTCCAATAAAATTGGATATCAGCCAAATTCACGCAGACGGCCCAAATTCACGCGAGCGACCGTCCAATAGTGCATATAGATCCTCCCAGCCTATCAAAATCCTAGAAATCCAACTCTTATCCCAATCGTTCTCGTCGCGCCGGCCACATCCACGTTTATGGCGCCGCCGCCATAGCCACAATCCCCCACTCATAATGTTCTATTCTTGTTTTTATCTTATGAACAAGTGATGTTTAATAGCTTAGGAATAGTTTCAAGTCAAATTCTATGAATTTTTTGAATTTTTCTGAATTTGGTCTGATATTTCTGATATATCCTGGCTATCCTATTCATCCATGACCTCCGATAAATTTTTATTTTGGATAATGAAAATCCTTTGGCTAGAGCCAGAGCCAGATGCAGATTTATTAACATTAATGTTAGTAGGTACTTACTCAAAGGAAATATTAATACTAGTACTAGTGAATGTCCTGGTAGTGTAACTTGTTTACATAGGTGCACAAGCAGATAGATCGTTTCATAAGAAAATACAAAAGCCTGTGCATGCTAGAACGGCGACACGAGCTCAGCAGCAACAACAGGGTTCGCTTTGCCAGCCTTTGTCCTCTCCCCTCCCGATCGAAGCGATCACCGGCTACTGCGCTTGGCTGCCAAGTGGCCAGTGCCCAGCCGAGGCCAGGCGATGTACTTAAGGGCCCATTTCTGTGTAACCAGTGGCGGAGCCAAGATGAGCACCGGGGGGGGGGCTAATCAATAGAGATTTAGAACAAGTGTCGAAGATTAATGGTGAAATCACGTTTTTCTACAGTAAATACAAAGCAAAATCACTCTCACGAAGGGTCAGAGCCCCCCATTTCCGTGGATCCGCCACTGTGTGTAACGTAGTCCTCAATGACCTAGATTGACAGTAGGTTAGTGTTACGGACGATGGGCGTACGCTATAGTCTCTGAAGATACTCAGCATGTTCGCTTGGTCGTGTTTGGTTTATAAGTCATACTTTTTCAGTCAACGAATAGTATTTTTCTCTCGTACCAAATCAGCCAATAGTACTTTCAGTCATGACTTATCGGACAAATAAGACCAGGGTGACTGGAGACGTCCAAGCTGCTGATGCCGATGCCGGTACGGCTACTGCAGACCGCTCGGCTACAGAGCCCAAGCAGAGCAGACGGGACAAAAGGCCAAGCGTGAGTGGGCTTGATTCCCTAGGCCTAGAGGCAGCTGCGCTGTCGGGAGCAACAACCTGACAGCCGAAAGTATTAACGGAAATGACCGAGCGCCTCGGCCTATGGACCAGCCGGTCAAATAAACCTCACGTCCGTCCTATTTCGTTGCTCCTGCCGCTCGCCTCATGCTGCTCCTTTTCCTCCTCCGCTGCCGCCTTCCGTTGCTCCTGCCGCTCACCCCGCGCTGCTCCTCCTCCTCCTCCGCTGCCTACGCCATAGCTCCTGCCCTTGCTCCGCGCGCCCGCCCCGTTACTCTTGTCGCTGCTCCTACTCCTACTCCACGCGCCCGTCTGGCGCCTGCGCTCGGCCCGACGAACCCGACAGGCACCGTCAGCGCAAGGAGAAACGTCAAGCCCTGGAGCAGAAGCCATCCGGCCTCCTCTGCCGCTACGGCTGCGGCGCCCCGATGCAAACGGCGGAGTTGGCCGCACCGAGATATGATGCATGTTGCAAACTCACATTTCAAATATTTCAGATGTTTTAAAGGTATGTTGCAAGTGTTTCATACGGATGTTGCAAAAGTAGATCAGGATGTTGCGCATGTTGCAATGGTTATACACGTATGTTGCAAGAGTCTGTCTTCAATGTTTTATCTGTTTTTTAGACATATGTTACGAGCGTGTTTATTTGGATGTTGCATATGTTTTCACATATATGTTGCAAATGTTTTATATGGATGCTGTGTATGTTTGCAATGGTTTTCAAGTGTTTTTACAAGTGTTTCAAACGCATGTTTCAAATATTTTATCTGTCTTTTTTGTATGTTGCAAGTGTTGCATCCAAATGTTTCAAAATTAGATCGGGTGTTACACATGGGATACACGTGGGAAGCTGGAGGGGGCGTGAGCGGTCCCCGTGGGCGCGTGGCGCGGGCGACGTTTGGTGGCGCGGGCCCCTGCGTGACCACGAGATGCAGGCGCGGGCAAGCAATGTTTGGCCAGTGCGGGGCCATACGTGGACGCGGGAAAACGAATTGCAGCCGCGGACGTCCGGACGCTAGCAATGCCGATGTCTTAAAGGAGAGCTTCTTGGAGAGAAAGGGATCAACAAACAAACATATAGAACACGAATACCGATAACGTGACCTCCTACTCAGGTGTTCTGCCTTCCTGCTCCTTCCTTCTATTCCCAACTCTATCCCCCAATTCTTCCTACCCCCGATCCAGTACTCTAATGACCTGATATCATATACTACCGATTCGCAATCGTGTTGAGATCCCATGTATCCATCGATCTATTGACAACGCCTCGGGTTTGATCGAGCTACTGACGACTCAGTGAGCTGTTGATTCGTCAGTGAATTCCTGTATTTCCTAGGCCTTCTCTTGTTTTGTGGCGGATCCTTCTCAATCTGGCGTGACCACCACCACCACCTCCACCCCATAACCTACTCATGCTAGTTTTGCCACTAAACAAGTCTCTAGCTTGGTTTTACTCTTGTTGAAATCAATAAGGTAAAGCTTGCCTTTCAACCGTCCCATAAATGCAGAGGAAGCCTTCCTTCTAGATACGGTCACACTCTTATCCTCAAAGAGATGATTATAACTCATTTCACAAAGTTGTGAAAACAGATAACAAATTGTAACTTAACAACTCAACAAGTAAAACATTAGAAATTGTATGAAGCAATTATAATGATTAAAAGATCTTTCAAAAGAATAGAATGCATAAAACAACGCTTACCATGTTCCTTGTAAATAACCTTTACCATGTCATCTCTTATCTGTGTCGTTTTTAATAACAGCAATAAGCACCTGCCAAAAGTCCTGAAGGACAAGAAGACTGCCACTTTATTTTTGAGGAAATTATTTTTTTACCCTAAAAAAAGTGCTGCTTAGATTCTTGGTCCTTTTTTCTGGAACTTGCTTATGTGGCCCTAAAACGAATTTCTTTTAGTTTACTGGCCCTTCCGTTAGATTGATGGGCTAACGGTGTTAAGCTGTACGCAAAATGGCTCTTTTACCCCTGGCACCGAAGGCTACGGTTCACATGTCTTAAGGCTACCTCTATCAATAATTTCCCAAAATGGGTACAATATTTTGTCAAGCATAGAATCATTATTTTTTTATTTTTTCAATAATTATTTTTTCAAGCCAGGGGTAAAAGTGTCTTTTCACGTACAGCTTAACACCGTTAGCCCATTGAACTAACGGAAGGGCCAAAAAACTAAAAGAAATTAGTTTTAGGGCCAAATAAGCAAGTTCGAGAAAAAAGAGGGCCAAAAAACTATAGAGCACTTTTTTTAGGGCCAAGAAAATAATTTCCTCCTGTTTTTTACCATTACCCCATTGGTAACTGAGCGTGCAGCATGTTGTAATTTTTTTTTTTTTTTTAACTTGGGTAGCTTTCATTGCTCTCGGGTTGGCAAATCGTCAACCACAATTACATTGACACTATCCGGAACATTGCTCCGCCCCTTCAGTGCTACCAACACCCAAAGCAGCAAGAACATGGGCTGCCCTATTACAACTTCTCGGAATATGAACACACTCAAAACTAATAAAATTTGTAGAGGTAAAGAACTTTAATTCTTCCACAAGGCCTTCGGCCGATGACAGGTCTTGCATCTCCGACATCACAGCTTGCTTGACCTTCAGCGCGTCCGTTTCCAATATTAAACGACCAATTCCCAAACTGCTAGCCGCTTGGACCCCCTGCAAGCATGCTATCGTCTCGGCCTGGAAGGCGTTCAGCAGGTGATTCAGACGCCCCCAGCCGCTTAGCACCACCTCTCCATCAGTATCCTGATCAAGAAGCCCCAGCCTCCACATGACTCACTCGGTATGAAGGAGGCATCGCAATTTAGTTTCAGATACCCCTCCGGCGTGGCCTCTTCCAGCGTTCCATCCGCCGCGCCTGAGTCCTTTGCTTTGGAGGTTTTGTTGCTCCTACTTCCCCGGCATATATTTGGATAGCTCTTGCAACATTCTCAGCTGAGCGCCTGAGCCCTTCTTCACGAACTGTGTTCCTCTCCGACCATAGAGACCAGAGAGTTATAAACATTAGGAGTCGACGCTCTTCCTTCTCCTTCAGAATTCGATCAACCACATCACGTGCATTAATAAGATCTTTTAGCTTGTCCCATTCTTGCTCTAGCTTCAACTCGCGCCAAACTTGTTTGGCCAGCTTGCACTTCAGAAAGAGGTGCCCCCATCTTCATCTAATCGATTGCATACAGGACACTTGGTGTCCAGATTCATACCCCTTCTTGCTAAATTTCTTCTCAGAGTGTGGCTATTGTGAGCAAATCTCCACAAAAAATGTTTCACTTTATTTGGGCAATTTGTTTTCCAAATCTTCTCCCACATTGAATCAGCAGCTTGGTTGCTGCCACCCTGCGCGCTTCCCCGATCTTTCCTGCGCAGCAAATTGTCTCGGCAAACTTTATAAGCACTCTTCACACTAAACAAGCCACGATCATCATAATGCCAAGCTAGAAAGTTTTCCCTCCCTTCATTCACCGGCAGGGCCAAAATAATATTCGCGTCGTGCTCCCAGAAAACATCTCTGACCAGTTCAGCATCCCATGTGCCGGTAGCTGGTAAATAGGCTTCGACATCACCGGATAAGCCTAGTCACATAGCCATCGGTGATAGATTAAGGAATATTATCATCAACAGGTGCGGTGATAATGCTTGCGAGGAGGGGCCCAACGAGGCAAGAGATGGCGTGCGGCAAAAAAAAAACATTAGCTGCACATTGCCCCATTCTTATGATTGGACTTCAAGTCTAATTTAATGAATGTACCATGCTAAGTGAACTCTTTTGAGACCACAATTAAAATCTAAAGTTTTCAAAAAAAAAAACAGAAACAAAGTTGAAGTTGAAATATTGGAGTCCAAGGAACAGTATGTCAACAACTGCGCTAAAGGTTCTATACTCCCTCCGTTTTTATTTATTTGTCACATTAGCTTTGTCCTAAGTCAAACTTTATTATTTTTGACCATCCATTTCAAAAAATCCTTATAATTTCACAATATATGAATTACAGATTATAAGAATATTTCTATAAAATATAAATCTTATTTCATGAATTTATATAAATTTTCATAATAGACATTAATATGACGCTGACTAATAACATCATAAGACATTATCTTAAAACAGCAAATAACTGAAAATTAATAATATAATACTTTATAATAAAGTGCATCCCAACAAATCTAAATTTGCTTTCCTTTTTGAAAGGATTGAATGTGCCTTTTTCTGGATGCTGATTTACTTGTGAAAGGATGCCATTTTCTTTTGGCATTAACAAGCCAGCAATAACACATAGACATAGGAGTGGACATCAACAATTATAGTCGTTGGTGTAATGGTGTGCACCAAGCCTAACCTTCAACAAGAATATGATTGACACATTTGGCCCTTTCCTGCATATGATTGCTGCCCTACTAGGCTACTACTACTACTCTTTCATCAGCAAAATAATAATAATAATAATAATATATAATAATAATAATAATCTACAAGTACCAACACCTTCGTTCTTGTGTGTTGAGTCTTACAATAAAATGTGGCTGTAGTAGTCGGTTCACGACCCATTCTGCCATGTCCATCTCCTATATATGTATTCTTTTCAGCCTAGTCGAAGCCCACCTTTGGTTGTTTGGTGAACAACACCTTTGCTTTTCACCAGAAACCAAAAATGGCAGCCAGGATCCCTTGCCATCGTTACCCTTCTTCCTCCTCCTCCATGGCCATGATCTGCCCAAGGTCAGGCACAAGGCAGTCGTCCTTCAGGCTTAGGACCTCTGCTCATGGCAGCAGTTCTTCACCACACCTCTCCTTTGCTTCTGTGACAGACAAGAAAGTTCAGGTATGTGTGTCGCAGCAGTTCTTCATTTACACATGCAGCAGGAGGTGTATGCATAGAGGCTCTCGATCTCATCTGTTCTTGTGATGATTCATAGGTGTTTGAGGACCAATTGAGAGGGATCGTATGCTACAGAGATGAGAACGGGGAGATGATCTGTGAGGGGTACGACGAAGGCCCGAGGCTCGGAATGCGGTTGCCAGAGAAGGCCTCCTTCCCATGGTGAGCATCTGAACTGAATTTCTTGGATCGTCTTTGTTATTGTTGGGTTGGCAAGGATCAGAAATGATTGGTCTGTAATGAGCAAGCCGTTGTTCAATTGATCCTCCTTATGCTGTGCTATGATTTTGATGAAATTGTAGGCCTGTGGGGGTTCGGGTCACTGATTTCATCCAGCTAGCGACGCTCCAGGTTTTTGAGGACGTCGATGTTCTTCAGCTCAGGAGTGACCAGAAGAGGCAGCTCTGAGCAAGGAACTGATCATGTAAACATATAGTGGTGTAGTACAATGATGATATGCAAGAATAATGTGTTGTATTGCACTTAGTTGCTCATATTTGCTCGTCATATTCGGTCCAGCGTTTTGGGTTTCACAAAAGGGGGGAAACGTCTATTGTTCAGTTCTTCTCAGTGTACTGCTGAAGCAGACTTACTTGTTTGTAAATAATCACTTACTGCAAGGATGAGATTGTTTAAAGCACAACTTTTATGTGCATATAAAGTGAGAAAAGGAGATCTGAATATCTGATCAGGGTACCGCAGAGCAAATTTAAGCCTATTTATCAGGGTCCACCGATCCCGATATAATCTGCAATTCTTTTAGTTAAACATGTCATGAAGTTGATTCCGATGATGTTCTCGGCTGAATTCGGACCTCATAGGACGCCGCTAAGACGTGTTGTATTAAACTTTTCCTCTACCTTAATATAGAGATGGGCAAACCTTTTGCGTGATCGAGAAAAATATATGCAACAAGCTTATTGGATTGCAGCTGTGCACAGTTGCTGCTGGCCACAATGTGACCTCTGTTGCCCATCTGACTGTGAATATCACTTGTGTTAGTACCAATGCGTTTGAGAGGATTCAGCTTCAGCCGGCAACAACATGGAAACATACAAACAGGATAGCTGAAAGAAATGTTTTGGGTATTGGTTGATGACCAGAATGGCGGAATATGCTGTCCTTTGTTAATTCCAGGCTCTCATGTGCATGGTTTCCTTTTTCGGCCGAAATCTCCTGATATTTCCGATATATCTTTTTTATCCGTAGGTGCCGATAAGAAAATATCTATTTTTTTCGTACAAATTTTGTTAAAATTTATTTAAATTTACTTAAGTTCAAATTAAATTTTATTTGAGTTTAGTCCGATATTTCCGATATATCTTGTTTATCCTCTTTATCTGTGACCCCCGATAAATTTTAATTTCTGAAAATGAAAACCTTGCTCATGTGGGCCATGTGGCCATGTGAGCCTGAAGCTGGAGGAGGCTTCGTGAATGTCGACATCGTTGGAAACATCAGTGGGCAGTGGATCATCTCATTATCCTTTCATACCTTGTCAGCATCAATAATGATGTTCAAGAAGAAAGTCTTTTTGGACTTTAGCAGAGACTGGGCTTTCCAAATTTTGCCGCGATTCCATTGTTTAGCCACTGAAACGAAGGAAATTACGTGGGAACAAGTATAAAACTAATACTTTTTGGAACTTAGAACTTCACTAGTATACAGCTCGTCAGCTCCAGGTTAAGAAATTTTTCATGCGTTCCAAAGGGACCTTCCTGAATCCTGAATGCCTAATTTCATAAAACATTGATTCCTAAGGGAATCATAAGCTGCAAACAGAACAGGGCATGCCAACTTTACATATTCTGAGTGTGAAAAGAGAATGAGAACAGTTTCACGAACAGCGCGTGACAACTTTACAATGGATACAAAACGCAGCCAAACAAGCTCTCTATCATATTAAAACACAAGCAAAACTTACTGACGACTGATGATGGGTATGCATAGTTTACACGGTCACTTGTGGCTAGCGGCTGCATTCTTGAGATTTGCAGAGCACGGCTTAATGTAATCAGATCAGACGTCGTCATCGTAGGGGAAGGAGGTGGCGCCCAGCCACTCGTCGCCGTAGATGAAGTTCTCGACGGCGAACTGGGCCGCCTCGTCGTACTCCATCTGCCGCACTCCAGCCCAGTCCACGCGGCCCTCCGTGTCGGCCCCCGGCCCGTCGTTCCCGTACTCACCGAAAAAGACGGTGTCCCCGCGTCCGGGCTCCGCGCCAGGCCACTCGAGCCACCCTTCCCGGTCCACGATCTGGCCCAGGTAGGAGTCCATGACCACGGCGCGCGCGTACGCGCCCCACGGCCGGCCCAGGAACACGCGCGTGCCGGCGGGCAGGGGCGGGGCCCCACCTGCGGCGGCGGAATCGGCGGCGGAGGAGACGGTGCAGTGGTGCAGCGCGATGCCCGTGTCCTCGTTGGGGTCGGCGCGGCCCTGCGCCGTGAGCACGACGGACTGGCCGGGCAGGGGCGCCCTGGCGAGGAGCGCGCAGCCCTGCAGCACGGCCGCCGCGTCGCCGAAGACGACGTCGACGGTGCCGGACACGGCGCAGTCGCGGTAGAACTGCCGGAACGAGTGCGCGTACAGCGCGTCCTGGTGGGCCTCCACGCCGCAGTGGTACAGCGCGGCCAGGTCCGCGTTCACGCGCAGCGCCACCGCCTGCCCCTTGCCCGCGCCCGCCGTGTTGCGGAACGTGATGTCGCGCGCCAGGAAACCCTCGCCGGAGACGCCTGCATGTGCACATTTGCAGATACAATTCAAATTTCCGTATAATGGTCGGCACGACCGCACGATAAATGAGATCTTGGACTAGTCCATGCATGCATTTGCATGGCCAGCTCGATGGGTCCTGCTCCAGTGCACTTTTTTTTTTTTTTTTGAGAACACGCTTATGCGCGTATTTCATTAAGAAGATAAGAGTTTCGAAAACAAGGTTACAGAAACTTGGTAACAAAAACGTTACCAAGTCACCTAGCACTACTGGATCCAAAGGTAAGACACTACATTGTTACAAAAGATAGCTACCAGCACAGCGGCGCTAGAAGCACGCGCGAGCAGCCTGGAAAGGTGGGCGTTCCCGGCCGCACACCACCTCTCCGCTTCCTCCTTGATCAACATGGCGGGCTTGGCGGCGAGGTTGCACCACTGGAACGCGTCCTATGGTTCCGCTCCTTCCACAAGCTCCACCCAATCAAGAAACGCGAGAGTCGAATCCCTGAAAGAACTTGGGACGAGCTTTACATTGCCAATCCACCACTCCATGGCCCGAGCTCCCCGTAGCCATCCAGTTGATGTGTACTCTTGACAAGCGATGAGCCACACTTCTCTACTAAAAAACAAAGAACCCAAAATGATATGGTCTAGGGTCTCGGGCTCTTGATCGCAGAAAATGCAAAGGTTTGAATCTTGCAAACCATGGCGAAGCAGCGATCCCCAGTCCCAAAGAATGCACCAGCATGGCTAGCCAAGAAAAGAAGCGAACTCTTGGCGGGGCAGGTGTTTTCCAGATGAACTTTGCACCAAAGACCGTGGAGGATCCAAAGAACATTGCTCCATAAGCTGAGGCAGAAGAGTACCTTTGGTCCGGTGAGGGCGTCCAACAGAACGTGTCTGGCTCCAGCGATAGCTGCACCTCCTCCAGGAGGTCGCAGATACGTGATATGTCCAGCAACATCTGCATAGAAGATGGCCCCCGGATGTGACGCACCCAGGCATTTCCGGGCAGGGCCTCCGCCACCGTTGCCCGTCGACGCCTCCTCCCAACTGCAGCAAACGCAGTAGGTGCCTCGCGCTCCAGGCTGCTACCATTGAGCCAACGATCCGTCCAGAAGAACGTGGAACGGCCGTTCCCCAAGCGGTGCAGCGTTGCGGCCTGAAAGAGCGCCAGCACCGCATGCTCCCCAGACGCCGGTGCTCGGCCGCTAAGTCTGTCCTTCCACACCCAGCGAACTCGGAGTGCAACCCCAGCCTTTCTCAAGTCAGTGACACCGAGCCCACCTAACACTTTGGGTCGGCACACGTTGGGCCAAGCCACCTTACATTTTCCTCCCGCCACAGTGTCTGTGCCAGCCCAAATAAAACCCCTCCGTAGCTTATCAATCGTCTCAATTGCCCACGTTGAAAGGCACAAGGCGATGGAAGTGTGTACAGGTATGGCCGAAAGGGTGGATTTGACAAGTTCCGTACGTCCAGCAACATTTAGAAGATTACCTTTCCAAGCTGGTATTCTTGCAGCCACTTTATCAATGATAGCCTGCTCCTCCGCTCTCTTGAGCCGGTGCACCGAAAGTGGCACTCCCAGGTAGCGACATGGGAACGATACTAACTTGCAAGCAAGAATGCGCTGCACTCTGTCCATATCTTCCTCAGAGCAGTGAATTGGTGTGGCCATACTTTTGTCAAGGTTGGAGAAGAGCCCAAAGGCAAGGCCGAAGATGGACAAGGCTCCTTTGATTGACAACAGATCACTCTCAGATGGGGCTACAAAAATGACCAGGTCATCGGCATATAAACTGACTCTGGCCCCTGGAATTCCAGCTAGCGGTGTGAGGTAACCGTGTTCTTCAACCCAGGTCAGGAAGGAGTTGAGTACCTCCATGACCAAAATGAACAGCATCGGCGATAGAGGGTCTCCTTGCCGTAGCCCCCTAGCATGACACACCCTCCTGCCTGGCTTGCCGTTGAGGAGAATCCTTGTGCTTGCCGTAGACAGAAGCATAGTCATCCAGTTCCTCCATCTCAGCCCAAAGCCCATATGTTGTAGCACCTCCAGAAGGAAAACCCATGCAACCGAATCAAACGCTTTGGCCACATCCACCTTGAGCAAAACACAAGTCATCTTCAATTTGTGCAAGGATTTGCACGTGAGTTGAACATCCCTAACATTGTCATGTATGCTTCGGCCCTTGATGAACGCACTCTGATTATTCCTGACCAGATCTCCTAGAACAGTTGCCAGTCTGTTGGCCAGGCACTTCGTTATGAGCTTTCCAAAACTGTGCATAAGACTAATGGGACGATAGTCACAAATCTCGTTGGAGTGGTCTTTCTTCTTAAGTAGCACCATGAAAGCCTCGTTAACAGCATGGAAGTTGCGGTGATCCAGCGACCAGAAAGCATGTAACGCGTTCATGATGTCCGGTTTGATCACCTCCCACGCAGATTTGTAGAAGAGACCAGTTAGCCCATCAGGTCCGGGGGCCTTGTCATTCGGCAGTTCCTTGATCACCCGTGTTACCTCTTCTTCAGTGAACATAACCTCCAAAGGCCGGGCATCCACAGACCGGACCCCCAAGGCGGCTAGGTCCAGCCTCCTGGACCGCACGAAATCTGTACCCAGGATCGAGTTGTAGAGGTCATACAAAGCATCTGCCATGGAGTTGTCAGAAACCACCTCAGCACCTTGAACAGACAGAGAGACAATGCGGTTCTATCGCTGTCGATGGCAGGCCTGAAGATGGAAGAAGCGGGTATTTGCGTCCCCCTCCCTTAAGAAAGTTACTCTCGAGCGTTGTCTGGCAATCGTGCGTGACAAAGACGCCAGCCCAAGAACTCTGACCTTCAGCATGCTGTGCATATCTTGTTCCCAAACCTGGAGCTGCCGCTTTTCTTGCTCCTCATCAAAGCATAGGATGATCTCCTTTGCCATGGCTAGCTGCAGCCTTATGCTACCCACTTTTGAGGAGCTCCAACGTTTCAGATCCGTCGCCACCATCCTAAATTTCTGGTCGAGCAAACGAAAAGGGTTGGATACAGGCTGGGGCGCCAACCAAGCAGCTTTGACAACCTCCATGAACCCCGGAACCTTGGGCCAGAAAGACTCAAACCGAAATCTCGGTTTCGTTCCCGACTGTGCATCGATGAGCAGCAATAAGGGACAATGATCCGAACAGTCAGAGGATAGCGCCTTCAAAGCGTGAGAAGGGAACAAAGCCAGCCATTGTGCGTTCACAAAGACCCTGTCCAAATGCACCAGGGTAGGGATCTGGCGTCGATTGGACCAGGTAAACGCACGCCCACAAAGCTCCACCTCCTCCAGCTGCGCTTGATTTAAAAACCTTCTGAATCTCCTCATATTTCTTCTGTCCAATCGATCGTTGTTCTTGTCACATGCCCGATAGATCATATTAAAATCCCCCGCCACCAGCCATGGCCCAGGTGCGGCATTCTTGAGTTGCATTAGTTCATTAAGAAAGTCCACTTTGTCATCATCTTCCTGCGGCCCATAAACGCCCACAAAGCTCCAAGGGCTGGGCAAAGCCCCCTGCATTTGAAAAGTTGCCGCCAAACTAAAACGGCCCAGGTTCGGCAGTGAGGTCTGCCAGATCTCCCTATCCCAGGCTAGAAGGATTCCACCAGCAACCCCAACAGCAGGCAAAAACAAATATTCATAAGGCGGACCTAAGAACTCCAAAGCAGTTGCATTACAGATGTTGGAGAGCTTGGTCTCCTGAACACAAATTAAGGAGGGGCGCTGAGCGATGATCAGTTCGCGCAGAACGTTGCGCCGTGCACGCTCATTGAGGCCGCGCACGTTCCAAACCAGGAAACCTCGGTGTAACATGATGGAACCGAGTTGAGCTTCTAACGAGGTGTGGTGGCCATGCTCAAGCCCCCCCCCCTCCAGACCCTCGAGGTCTAGGTTCATTGCCGTTAGATCGATCCCTTCATTGAGGAACAACTGCAAGGCGTACTGCTTCCTTTTCGACATGTTCCCCCCGAACGCCAGTTTAAATTTCTTCTCTACTTCGACGTTCGCTTCCTCCTCTACCACTGCAACACCGAGCTTCTTCAACAACACTCGCTGTGCCCGTGCCGTTGCGTTGCCAGCACGCGGCCTCGCTGCAATCCGACCACTCCGACGAAGTGAGTGCACAGATATCGGCGAGCGGGCCCTACGTAGCCGCGGCCGTCGGCTGACAAGCGGTGTCTGAAACGGGATACAGACCGCCGCTTCAAGCTGCAATTGCATCGGGTTAGGATGAACATCTTCAGGATCAATCCCCCCGTTACCGTCTGCTGCCACATCCCCCACATCATCATGACCCACAGATACATTGTCATTGTCTGTGAGAGCCGTCTCTGGACCGGAGTGGTCATCCAATACGTGCGCCTCCGAGGACACAAGCCCAGACAAATGCACGCGGGCAGTCTCGGCAAACTCTGCTTCGACGAGGTCTGACCACCAGTCCCTTCTAGGCGAGTCGAAGGGCAGAAAGGCCTCCCCCACAGACGCCGGCGCCGGTTCGACGGGGTCCTCTTCATTATCTTCTACGGCCATGTCCGCCCCTGCCAATTCAGCGTCCACACAATCAAGCCACCAATCAAGTGTTTTGGGCGGAGGCGTCTAGATGGAACGGCCCGTGTGCAGCAAGATAGGTGCGACCTTCAGGAACCGGCCCACAAAGCCCAGTCCCGAAGACGGTGGGGAGGATGGCCAACTAGGAAGGCACCTCTCCTCATCCCGGTCCGCTCTCCATAAGGGCCAGGGTTGCGGAATCCATCGATCAGCAGACCAGCTCCAGTGCACTTCATGGACATGGCCAAAATGAGAGCGTCTTCTTGTCGAATTGGCATGATAATAAGATGGCAGAAGCTGTTTTGTCAGCGAGCACCTCGTCGTCGAATTGGCATGATACCATGAGATCGATGGCAGTCGGTTAGGAGCAGCCAAATATCCTGACGAGTGACAGCCATGAGCCCATGATCCATGTCTAAGGAGATAAAGCTCTGCATGCATGTCCATGGCCCGTATCGGATCTTAGTGCCAACCGACGGAAGGAGACGGCTAGATTGCAGAGCTAGTAGTATCTAGGAGCACATGCACGTGATCAGTAGGCCAAATATCTGCGTCAAACCTCCGGAGACTGGGCCCTAGCATGCACATGCTCCATCAGGCCTACATCTCGTGTTCTTGATCTGTCATTATCCAAGACCAAGAACCATGTCTTGTATTTTACATTTTTACTTGACTTATCTACTCTGAGTATGAGTTTCTGACAGCCTGAAGACCATGTCCGTCGTGATGCTAACATGTCCACCATGTGTGCATCAGTGCATGCATGAACGGATCAGCCCAGGCGTGCATTGCATCGGTGGATAGCAACAAATAAGCTCACTGCCGGTCTGACGACACAGCCACAGACCACACGCTGCATGATGTACTACTGTACTGGTGTGTAGCAGCTACCAAGAGATGCTTCGCACATCTCGCGAGGTGAATATCCGATTCGTGTAAATAAATTGTGTTAAAACTTTGAAGTGCTGCAGTTAGAGGTTGATTTGATTACCGAAAGTGGCCGTGCGAAAGGTGGTCCAGCCGTCGGCGGCGCTGCGGCTGCCGGTGATGACCGTCGTGTCGCGCCCTTCGCCGACCAGGGCGACGTTCTTCTTGTACAGCGGAACCTCCACGTTCTCCTCGTACGTCCCGGCCTTCACGTGGATCACCGTCCTCGTCTCGCTGTTGTTCGGCGCCGCCGCCACCGCCTCCCCCACAGTCCGGAAGTTCCCCGTCCCATCCTTCGCCACAGTGATCACCGTCGCCGCTGGCTGCCCAGTGTTCCCACCGCTGTCATCCCCGTCATTGTCGCTGTCGTCGTCGTCTCCTCCGCTGCTGTCGTCGTCGTCGTCCTGGAGCAGCCGCCGGTTGTGAACTGTCTTCGCCACGGCGTTCACGAAGCCAGCAGCAGACACGCCGCCGCCGCGCCTGGCGACGAGGGCGAGCGAGTTGGACACGTGCCCGTAGGCGTCGTCAAGGGACGCGAGGAGTCCGCCGATCCGCGGGCCGGACGCGCCGGCGAGCCCGTCGAGGCAGGTGGCCTTGTTGGTGAGCGCGGCCGCGAGGTGCGCGCGCACGGCCGGGAGGCCCTGACCCTCGCCGGGCGCCGCGAGCAGCGAGGCGGAGCGCGAGAGCGACGACAGCGAGGCGGCGTGGAGCTCCTGGCAGTCCTGCGCGGCGCCGCGGCGGAGCGAGGCGCCCGCGGGGGAGGCGGCCGGCGGCGCGGAGAGAGCGGAGAGCGCCGGGGAGAGCGAGAACAGCGCCGACTCCGCACCGTGGAGGGACGCCAGCAAGACGGAGAGGACGTTCGGTGGGAGGAGCTGTACGGAGACAGCGGACGCCTCGGCCACCTTCGCGCCGGCTGCGGCGGCGTCAAGGTGCGAGGCCACGGCCGCCAGGCAGGACACCGGATGCGGCGTCGTGTGGCAGATGGCGTGGTGGACGATGTCGGGCGGAGGGCTGCTGGCGCCTGCCGCGGCGGTCTTTTTGGGCATTCTAGTTCCGCCGGTGTGGTGGCGCTGGCTCTTGTGACCGTGGTGGCATTGAGTTGTGCCGGCGGTAGTGAGGAGAAGGATAGCGAGGAGGAGGAGCGGCGGTGAGAGCGTGACGGGCGCCATGGTTGTGGGAAGCGCGATTGCGCGAGCTAGTGTGTGGTGTAGCCGTGTGGGAGTGGGACAGTGGGAGTATATCACTACTGGAAACAGCAACATTGCCGAGGGCAAAAGACTTTGCCGAGGGCCTGATTTCGGGCACTCGGCAAATCCTTTCTTTGCCGAGGGCCGCCCTCGGCGAAGCTTAGCCCTCGGCAACGGCTCGTTCGCCGAGGGCTGGATCCTCGGCAATCAACGACCCACGGCAAAGGCCCACCTTTTCCGAGGGTCGGGCCCTCGGCACAGTACCGCCTCTCGGCGACCTCGGCCGAGCGTGATGGCGGCACCGTGGTCGGCACCGTTTTAGGGCTCGGCGTTAGGCCCTCGGCAAAGAATTTGGAAATAAAAAATAAAACTCTTTTGCCGAGGGCCCGTTATGCAGCCCTCGGCAAATATTTTGAACGGGATGGCGCCCGTGAAATAAAAAAAAATCTTTGCCGAGGGCCTTGGATGTTGGCCCTCGGCAAAAGAAATTAAATAAAAAAAAAAAAAAATCTTTGCCGATGGCTCTGGATCTAGGCCCTCGGCAAGAGGGGACCCCATATAAAAAGGAAACGGCTAGGCGGGCGGCCTTATCCCAAGCCGCGCCCGCCGAAACCGCCACTCACTCTTCGCCGCCGCCATCACCACACCCGCCGCCGCCGCCACAAGACGCCACCACGCCTTCGGCATGCCATGGACGCCACGCCGCACAGCCAGTGAGCACGCCCAGCAGCCTTCATACGCCAGCCCCCAGCCGCCAAGCCAGCCCTTCCTTCGCCACCCCGCCGCCACGCCGCCGCCGCCTCCCCGTCGCCCCGTTTCCTCCTCTCCTGTCGGTCTTGACCTGAAGGTTCGGTGCATTATCATTTCATTCAGTGGTAGACCATGATGTTTACGGTTAATCCACCACAATGTCAGTCTTTCGGAAATACTTACAGGATATAACGGTTGTGCATCATTATGTATATCTATACAAGTACGTGTCTATGTTTGTATCATGTTTTGAAATTATAAAAAAAAACTGCACCTTAATTAGTTGTAACAGTACAACTCTATATATATGCATGATTAATCTAGCTAACCGTTACAAGTAGGTGTTTGATTATTGGCATGATAATTAACGAAATGAAAGTACGCTGATGAACACATTGCACATGTGGCCAGTCTTGCATGCCAGGCAGCCCCGGAACCGTGCATGTGATGTGAGCCCTCTGCTCCGAGCTAGCTAGCAGGTCGCCCCCTTGCAATGATTCCACCGTTAGGGCTACTGACAGTTAGTCGTCGTGGACCCACCACTGACTAATCAGCATACATGCACAAAGCTACCAGTTTTCCTGATCTATCTGAGCTGGTGGTTAACTAACCATAGAATCGATGCTATACGAGCGAGATCCATCCATCCCATCATCGTCAAATATATATAATGCATTTGCATGCATGCCCACGCACGCACGTACGTGGTGTATGCTTGCCTTTTAGTCGTTGCATCATCATCTCCACAGCATGGCTTTGTCGGGCACCATCATTAAGCTACTAAGTACATACTGATTATTAATCAGCATCGATCTAGTAGAGCGTGTAAATTTAGGATTTACTGGTTCAGTACTTTTCTGCAGTTGCACTTGTTTTATTCACTATCTAAGCGGGTCATGTTTTGAAGCAATTACTTGGGCATGCAATGCAGGTGGTTCTGGATAACGGCCTCGTCTGGACGACCTTGCCGTCACCTTCACTTCCCCGTCCCTCGGTCGAGTAGAAGGTAAAACCATGGGTTGTCGGCCATCGCGCCGTTTTTTGATGTGGATGGCCTTCGTGCCTCCCATTGTTGATGTGTCGGCCTTTGTGCCGTGAATGTGGGTGTTGGCCATCGAGCCGATTTTTTTTGCAGGTTTTGGAAACCTCCCCGTACAGGGGAGGTTCTGCCGAAATTTTTAACTTATACCCTTTTTTTTTGCAGAGCAAAGGACGTCAAAGGAGCTTGAGTAGTAGTAGTCGATCGTCCTCGTCGGCCTGCCGCGACTCTCCACCGCCTGACTCGCCACCGCCCTGCACTACCTGTCTCCACCGCCACCTTAGGTATAAACAACCTCTACTCTCAGTATCTTTGTCGAGATCACAGAAAACCGCTTAAGGCGTCTCCCGTCCGAAAGAGATACGGTTGGAGGCATGCGATCACCGTGTGTATCTCGACCGTGTCTCTGCTTCGGATTGTCCACGTTTTTGATATACCCAGCGTATCGTAGATGAGTCGATTTCCATGCTCGCTCGATCCGAGCGAATTTTGAAGACCTCCCCATTGTTCTCCGAATACACAAACTTCTTTGCGGGGCGTGTATTGGGAGAACATCGAGAGGTGTTCACAAATTTCTCTCTTGAGAGGAGCGAGAGCATGGAAATCGACCTCATCTACGACACGCTGGTGGGATTAGGATCTATCCTCACCTATTAGACAAAGAGGAACACCGGCTAGGTGCGCTTGATGGTTACGTTACTTTCGGTGATGTATTTGTCAAAGGATGGAGGACCGCTCGATGGATGTACACGGGGCGAAGAAGTCAAAACGATTACGACGTGGATTGGGTGAAGAGGACAGATGACTTCTTGAAACATGCATTTGGCGAGGGTGTAGCTAAAGGGCATTCTCTAGTTTGGTGTCCGTGCAGCCACTGTGACAACAGGAGAAGGGTGGACAAGCAGACCATGGGTAAACATCTTGTGTACCATGGTTATACGCCGGGCTACCACCGGTGGATCTACCATGGTGAAGCCGATCGTATCAGAGAGGAGGTGGTGAGACCACGTCTCGAGCCTTTTGATGATGATGCTGGGGTAGCAGACATGATAGATGACGCTCACCAAGCTCAGTTCGCTGAAGGACGTGACAAGGAGGAGATGGAGGCAAACGTAGAAGCCTTCTACAAAATGTTGGACTCGGCGTCTAAACCCCTTCACGAGCATACAAATATTTCTCAGCTGGATGCCATTGGGCGTGTGATGGGGCTGAAGGCCGAGTTAAACCTGAGTCGAGAAGGCTTCGATAAGATGTTGACTGTGTTTGGCACCATGCTACCGAAGAACCACATTCTCGCCCCAACTTGTAATGAAGTCGAAAAAACTCCTTCGTGCGCTCAAGATGCCATATGATAAGATACATTGTTGTCCAAAAGGGTGTGTCCTATTTTGGAAAGAACACGAGCATGCAAAGTACTATCCGAAGTGTGGATCCTCCAGATACCTAGAGGTAGTATCTAGTGATGGCCAAAAGGTGCAGCTTACGATCCCCGCGAGAGTCTTACGTCACCTTCCTTTCATAGCGAGGATCCAACGACTTTTCATGACCGAGGAAATCTGCGAAATGATGACATGGCACAAGAATGGCAAGCAAGGTACAATCCGCACAAGATGGTTCATCCATCCGATCTTCAAGCATGACAAGATTTTTTAATGATCGACATCCTGAGAAAGCAGCTGAGGCTCGGAATGTACGTGTCGCCTTCGCAACAGATGGATTCAATCCTTATGGATTGATGTCTTCCCCATACACATGTTGGCCTGTGTTCACTATCCCTCTCAACCTCCCCCCTGGCATCGCCTTCCAACGACAAAACGTATTTTTGTCGTTGATAATTCCTGGACACCCAGGAAGTAATATGGGAGTGTTCATGGAGCCTGTGATTGACGAATTGATAAAAGCTTGGGGAGGGGTATGGACATACGACCGAGCTACAAGGTCAAGCTTCAAAATGTACGTTTGGTATCACTACTCTCTGCATGATTTCCTGGCGTATGGGTTATTCTGCGCCTGGTGTGTTCACGGAAGTTCCCGTGCCCAGTATGCAAGAAAGCTGTGAGGTTTATTTGGTTGAAAAAGGGTGGCAAGTATTCGCTGCTCGACAAGCATCGTCAATTCCTCCCTTCCGAACATCCATTCGACAAGACATCAAGAACTTTACAAAAGGTGTTGCGTTGGATGCACCCTAAACCCCACATCGGGGAGTGGTGCCGAGGTTCATGCTCGATAGATGCTCTCGTGCCCAACGAAGGAGGTGGTTTTGTGGGTTATGGTGAGGAACATATGTGGACTCATAAGTCCCAAGCTTGACCAAAGCTACCCTATTTCGATGACCTTCTTCTCGCCACATAACATTGATGTAATGCACACCGAAAAGAATATCGCCGAGGCACTTTGGGCAACTCTCATGAATACAGAGAGAAATCTAAGGACAATATTAAGGCTAGAGTGGACTGGCGGACGTTGTGTGATAGGAAAAAACAAGAGATGCAACCTCCTAGTGGTCGAAACAAGAAGTGGAAAAAAGCCTAAGGTGGATTTCGTCTTGAAAATAGATGCCGGGAGGGAAGTACTTCAATGGATCAAGAACTTGATGTTCCCGGATGGCTATGCCGCTAATCTGGCGGGGGGAGTGAACTTAGGCACTTTATGAGTCAACGGGATGAAGAGTCATGACTACCATATATGGATTGAGCGGCTTCTCCCCGCAATGGTCCAAGGCTACGCCCCCGAGCATGTCCGAAAGTGTTGGCGAGTTGAGCTATTTCTTTACGCTTCTCTTTGTGTGCTAAGGAGATATCTCGGAACATCGCTATGGAATTGGAAAAGGTGGCACCTGTGTTGGTCTGTAAGCTGGAGAAGATCTTCCCACCCGGCTTTTTCTTGCCGATGCAGCATCTGATCGTGCACCTTCCCACTGAAGTACGTTTGGGGGGGCCTGTGCAGTTTCGTTGGTGCTTTCCAGTCGAGAGAGGACTAAAGACTGCTTACATGAAGAAATGTACAAATAAAGCCGTAATTGAGGCTTCCGTTGTAGAGGCATACCATGGGAGGAGGTGGCAAACTTCACAACGCAGTACTACAAGCCAACCTTCCTAGCAATCAAAATCCACTCCCTCATTACAATGTTGATGAAAATGAATCGACCCTCGGCCTTTTCCAAGGACAACTCGGTAGCACAAGTGGATCGACCGTTATGATCTTGACAAATAAAGAGTGGCGCAGATATCATGTTATACGTGTTGAATAACCTTCTTGAGGTGCAACCTTTCATCAAGTAAGTTCTCAATGATCTTGTTTCAATACGCCACTATTATTCAACGTCCAACCCTATTGATTCTCGCTCCAACAGGAATTTGTTTGTGAATCTCAGCACGAACCTAGGGATCCTACCCCAGCAGAACAAGACACCCTTCTATCGCGCGGGCGCGGGAGCGATAGGCCTGATTTCATTTCTTGGTTTAAACGAAAGGTAATGTCCAATTTAGCTTGTACATTCGATATTCAATATAACGATCTATCATGTTTGAGCTTGCGGCCCCGCATCGATTCGTCCCATGAGTGATGAGTTGAAACAAGTTGCGAACACCGCCAAGCTAGGGTGAAGTCATTTACCGGATATGACGTGAATGGTTATCGTTTCCACACAACAAGATACGAGCAAACCCGCCCAATCGGAAAACCACAAATAGCGGAGTTTGTACGCTTTGGCAATCGATGGTCTCGACTACCATGGAAGAGTTGAGGAGATCTACCAACTAGAATTTGATGGTGACAAACCTCTTAAACTCCGTCATGTTCAAATGCCATTGGTTCAATCCTCGTGAAACGAGACCGACCCCCTCATCTTGGGCTAGTCGAGGTGCGAGAGAAGATTCCGTTTATCCGGAAAAGACATCTACATTGTGGCTCAACAGCCGTGCGGTGTATTACACGATATGCCAACCAAGCCAAACAGAGCTTGAGGTTGGGCTATTGTGCACCGTGTTTCTCCACACCGCAAACTACCAACCCCTAACGATGACGATTACAACTTTAACACAAACACATATGATGGAGAGTTCTATCAGGAAGATGGGCTACCAGGGACGCTTTAGATAGTCCTACCCGAGGCCCTCGAAATGGAAGTAGACAACGAAACAGTTGATGACGAGGACGATGGAGATGTGGTGCAAAATGCCAAGGACATACAAATGCTTGAGCGATTACTTGTAGCAAGTGACGAGGACGATAACATAGAACCTTCTTGGATAGTGTTGCCTATTTGGATAATGTTGACAGTGATGACGAGACCTATAATCCCAATCATGAAGATTATTCGTAATACATGTAATACTATGTCTTGTTTATTTATTTTCATTTATATTTTGTTTATTTATTTTCAGTCTCTAATATGTGTACTAACAAGTCTTGTTCATTCTTCGTGTGTGCAGGTGATTGATCAAAGATGGCGAGTAGCCGGCCACGACGTGACACACCCTCGGCTTCGCGAGGAGGCCACGGAGGAGGGGGGAGGCAAAGCGAGGGACGATTCAGGAGGAGCGCGGGAGGATTTAGGGACAACGGCAGGAGGCCATGGGAGGAGGGGAGGCGGACGATAGGGAGGCGGTGGTAGGAGGCAGCGGACTCACTTCCTGAGCCTGTGCCACCGATGGAGGAGGAGGAGGAGGTCGAGGAGGAGCAGGGTGCGCCGCGAGGACGAGGGAGGCGAGGCGTCGGGTGTCTACCAAATGAGGCCCGACGACGCTCCCTTCGCTTCCGCTTCCTCGTAACCGTCTAGTGCTTATACCATGCTTAAGTAAGTAAGTAAATATAAATGATATCACAACTACTTCATATGATATGTTTGAAATTGAAAGAGAAACCGATAAATTTTCTTCTTACTTGTGCAGGGCTTGGGAGGTGTTGTCGGTACTCCTCTGCGCTCTCCCGCGACCGTCTTGGGTGTGTTGTGCCTGGAAGTGGTTCCCGGCATTGTGGAGTTGCCGCCGGAGGCCCGAGAGCCAGCCCACACACGTGGGGCAGTGCATACAGGCGAGGATTTACCAAGACTGCAACAAGCGTGAGCGGATACTTGCTTTGAGTTTTGGGTAAGTTCCTCTCTCACACAACATTAATCAATCCTTCACATTGAATTCTATTTTTTTCAAATAACGATTGGATATATCATCTTTTATGCGAGAGGTTTTTCAGGGCGAAGAAGGAACCGAGGGCCTCACTGATCGTGGTGGCGCGCATGCAACTTTGTGGGAAGTATGTCACCGACATGTTTCATGAGGCGCGTCCCAGTGCCCCCATATAGACTACTACGCTGTCGGCTCGTAGAATGACAAATACCAAGAGGGAGGCTCGACGATGATGGCCGACCAGGGAGCGATACCTTGAGGTACATGAATAACATTGATATTGTTTTGTTTTTGAATTAAATATGTTCAATTTCATCTTCATATATGTCAAACACTCGTTGACTTGTAGGTGATTCCACAGTGGTGCCGAGCGCATGCCGACGCTGGACAATGATCGTGGCTAGGTGGTTCACGCCGCCCTACATAGAAAAGCACGAGTCTCGGCAGCACGCTGCGTATGCTCGGGCCACCGCCACTCACCATCAAGGCGGCAGGAGTCTCCCGGTTCAAATCGGCATATGTAAGTGATTTTTCTTCTATTTAGTTTCACGCTTAACGTATGCCCGATTGCTCACCACCGCCGCTTTCTCGCAGGAGGTCTGCGCGCACCGGACGAGGATGTCTCGATGTTCACGGCGTGGGCTATGTCCCACTGCACCGGGTGGCGGTGACGTCACCGGGACCCGGCTGCCCCTCGCGAGGCATACTCCGACCCTAACGTGTACACTAAAGTCCGTGAGTACACGTCGGCGCGATGCAAGAATGCGACGGGCTAGAGTCGACGTCGTCCGCATCGAGCCCATTGATGCCGAGGCCATCATGAGGCTCGGTGGCGGCGGGAGCACTGGCCGGGGCGTGGATTGCGAACGCCGCCATAGACCCCACCACTGTTCCCACTCGAGCCACTCCGAGCACGAGCACGAGTTCCAAACCCAAACCCATACGCTCACGGCCTACTCCGACATCGCAATGCGGGTCGATGCTCGAGGTAATTCTTGTTTTACTCGTCAGAAATTAATATTCTCACACTTGAGTTAGATTTGCATTATTGAAATATTGGAGTGCAATATTGCGGGCCCGTAACAACGAGAAGATTTACGCGATCACGGCCCTCACCGCTTTCGGTGGAGGTCGAAAGCGGCCGCTTCGGGAGGCCCAGGAGGTCGAGGATTGCGAAATGATGCAAATCATGCAAGCTCTTAGGCGTAAGACGGGTGTGCTGTGCAGATGTCGGCTCCTCCGCCTCGAGTGCCGCGCGCAGCGTTTGCGGCTACTCCCTGTAAGCGTTAAAGTTCACTTCTAAACATGACATAGAAACCCAAAGAACACTAGCTACTTGATTTGCTTGTATGACATAGAAACCCAGCACAACACTAGCTATAAAAAAATTTGATAGGTTTCGTCTAAATACTAAAACTGTAGTCCTAGAATAATTACTGCAATCTCACATAAGCATATAATTGTTTGTGCAGACCTCGGTCGGCGGGGTTCCAATAACCCCCCTCGTCGCCACCTGATTACGAGGCTTGTTACACCACCCTCGGCGCAGAGGCCGACGGTTGGGAAGGTTGGTGACGCAGAGGCCGACGGTTGGAGAGGTTGGCCACCTCGGTCGGATTTGAACTTGTGGACTTGACACTTGAGTTAGATTGTGGACTTATGGAATTGTTGAATTTGGACTTGTGATGATACATGTGTCACATGATCTATGTGATATCTGTGAGATATATGTGATATTTGTGAGATATATGTGATGATTGTGATATTTGTGGGATATTTCACTGTTGTTGAATATATATATATATATTTTTTTGTGCATGGAAAGCAAGAAAGCAGTGGAATGTTGAAAATTTTCATTTGTCTTTGCCGAGGGCCTTGACCATAGCCCTCGGCAAAGAAATTCCCAGAAAAATTAAAAAGCAGGTCTTTGCCGAGGGCCTTAAGCATAGCCCTCGGCAAAAGAAATTCCTAGGAAAAATTAAAAAGTAGGTCTTTGCCGAGGGTTTTGAACACACCCTCGGTAAAGAAATCCGAGACAAAAATAAAAAAGTAGGTCTTTGCCGAGGGCCTTAGATATAGCTCTCGGCAAAGAAATTTCGAGAAAAAAAATAGGTCTTTGCCGAGGGCCTGCGGTATAGCTCTCGGCAAATAAATTCAAAAAAGCTCTTTCTTGCCGAGGGCACAGATGTCGACCCTCGGCAAAGAAAGCCGCCAAAAATAACCGCATGAACCTAACGACTACTTTACTTTTGCCGAGGGCCGCCGTTAGCCCTCGGTAAATACTTTGCCGAGTGCCCGATAAAAGGCCCTCGGCAAAGACTCCTTCGCCGACGTTTTTTTTCCGAGGGTTCTTCACCGAGGGCTGCCCTCGGCAAATCCTTCGCCGACGGCTGAAGAGCCTTTGCCGAGGGCGTCAGGCCCTCGGCAAAGACCCTGCGTCCAGTAGTGTATGTACTAGACTAGATGTAATATACCAGGTTCAACAACGGGGCATCATGTGTTACTAGTACGTAGCTTTTACTAGATATCTAGGTTTATTGTAAATTATTAGATGCGTCGCAAAATCTACATATATACAAATGACATATAATTTGGGATGAAGGGAGTAATCACATTCTTCTTTTTCATTCCACATATTATCTTTTTAGGAAAAAAAAATGGATAGAGTGCTATTTCCTAGCTACTACTTTTTTCTCGTTAGGTTTACTCTTCTCAACTAATAATATTGTCACCTGGTTTGTAGGATGCCTTTAGTTCATGCTCTCAGAACATCTCCAAGAGTTTTTATAAATTTCACTCTCTATATCATCATTTGGAGAGTCATTTGCATAAAAATCATTTCCTATATCTTTTCGTGCTTCAACAGCTTTTTTATATCGTGTGTGCACTCTAAAGAGCCATTCTCATTTTCTATGTTTGGCTAGCGAAAAATCCGAATAAAGATTGCTATATTTGGATAACCAAATAAGAAGCTATTGGAGGGTATGTTTTTCATCAGAGTCTCTATTCCTAAGAATTAGCAAGGATATGGAGAGTCGTTTAAAGTTGCTCTTAAATCGTTGATGGAGATATGATAATTAACATGTTGTTTTCAGTCTTAGTGAGCACTTGCATCTCTCATCACTCCTACTCAACTCTAGACGTCCTCTCCCTCCACACACCACCTCTCTTTTTTCTTTTGTCTGCCTTTAACATTAAAGGCATTGCCCTTCGCTACACTGCGTGTAATGACTCTAAAATTCAACCCTATTGAAAATATTTTAACCATTTCATGTTAACCCTAAACCCGCCACTAATTTGATCCTGTGTGCTCCTTAAAGGAATCCAGGAGCCTAGTTAGCCACCTTAGTCGTTGGCTCGCTTTCTTTAGTACCGAGAAAGACAAGATGATGACTAATCATTTTAGAACCCCGAATAGATTACTGTTGAAGTCTAATTTCTTCCTCAGAAACTGTAAACTAGCCTCCGGTCCACGAAAGCAATAACAACTTTCTTAGAGATGATCTTAACATTTCCATATGTCAAAGCAATACACTGATCGATTATTTTGACATTCCATTGGGGCCAGTGCCGGTCTTAGGATTTTAAGGGCCCTCTGACGATCTCATCGCAACGGTCCCTCTTGACCATATATAAAATCTTATAATATATAGACGCTAATTTTACTTGTAAAACGAAATCAATTTTTTATTTAACATGTCTGATAATTATCGAGGAATAATATAGATTAAGCAATATATTTGTAGATGTATGATAATTATCGAGAAATAATGTAGATTAAAAAAGCAATATATTCGTTTTTTCTCACCCATGACAAATATTTCTTAGGTAACATTCTAAAATTCTAACACCTAAATTAGAAAAAAAATATGACTATATGGATACAAAGTACTAGAAGTCTGGAATACTATACAAATAATTAATTTGGATTAAAAATAAAAAGAAAAAATATCTTGGGCCTAAACAACTCATCGGTGATCGCAATTCATAAAAAGCCAAGAATCAAGATGTCGTCGTCGTGGAGCCCTGCTTTGCTTAGTCGTCGTCCTCGTGCGCCATGTCTGAGTCTCCGATAGTCTAGCTCTTCGCGGTGGCGTGGCTCGCCAGCTCCGCATGTGTAAGGCGCACGTCGCGAACTCACGATTAGAGTGTGCTGTGTGCAGCGTGACTTCTCGCCTCCTCTCTACCCGAGGGCCGTGAGGAAAGAAAACTAAGAAAGAAATGTCGATGTTGTTTTTTTGACCGTCTGGCCAATTCTATGTCTCTCTTTTCATTAGTTTGCTAATGCCTAATGTACTATAGAACCTGGGGGTTTGTATAACTGGGCTTGAGCCCTCCTCCCTCCGGCCCTTAGCCGTCGCACCTCGTGCCCTACCCTTAGGGCCGGCACTGATTGTGGCGGGGGGATTCGCACACTCTGGCTCCCTGTATACTCGACGTAAACCTCCATATGATTTTTTTTGAACCTGGGGTTTTGTATACCTGGGCTTGAGTCCCTCCTCCACTTGGGTCCTCAGTCGTCGCACCTCGTGCCCTACTCTTAGGGCCGGCACTGATTGGGGCGGGGGATTCGCACACTCTGGCTCCCTGTATACTTGACGTAAACCTCCATATGTTTTTTTTTGCGAACCATACGAAAAAATTTCAATCTCTTCTCTTCTCATAACCTTGCACATATAGAGGGAGAAAAAAAGAAAACCAAATGTGAACCTCCGCGTAAACCTCGACGGTCGACATCTCATCCGTACCGTTCCGTCGGCCGGGACGACTAACCAACCAGCTACGCGCGGCGCGGACGCGGACGCGCCTACGCCGCACCGGCTCGAATCTCCAAGCACATCATGCGCCATTAAAAACCCCCTCCGAAAAAATAATAATTCCCCACCCATTTGGCTCGGCTTTGCTTTCTCCCCTCGCACCGGGGAACGCGGCCGCCGATCCCTCCCCCTCCTCCTTCCCGCCGACTGATCCCACCAAATCCGCGCCCGCGCAGTCCCCGATTCGATTGGCAAGCGCGATTGGCCGCTCCTGATCAGCGCCGCGGGATAGGGCTGGATTTGATTGGATTGGATCCCCAATTGTGTTGCCGCGTCCGTGCGTTCGGGCGGGCGAGGGGGGATGCTTTAGGGTTTCGGCGGGTGCGGTCGCCGTGTAGGCGGTGGTAGGGTTTTGCCATGGCGGAGAAGGGCTGCCTCAAGCGGCTCCAGAAGGAGTACCACGCGCTCTGCAAGGTGGGCTCCGGTTGGATTGGGGTCGATTGGTGCGCGTTGCTTTGATTCGGCTTCGTCGTGGCTCGATTTCTAACGGTTGGTTTTGGTTTGGCTGGATTGCAGGAGCCGCCGCCGCAGATCGTGGCTCGCCCGCTGCCCAACGACATATTGGAGTGGCGTGAGTAGCCTCCTCCGCTGACCCTGCTACTTGTAGATTCGATTCGTCGCCTTTTGGTTGGCTAATGTTTGCAGTGAACTGGGTGTGATTGGTTGATTGTGCTCAATTTTGTCGGAAGCGATGGTGTAGGCGTAACGGTTTAGGCGTAACGCGTTACGTTCATGTTGGGTTAGCAATCATTTCATTTGGTTTTGGAAGTTTCTATATATGTGTGGTTGCTCCGTGCATTGCGTGATGTGCTCAGCTCATCAGCTCACTGCTTACGGTTCCTGAGCAGTGCGTGCTGCCTAGCAATTTATTGTTTAAAGTTCAATTTGTCGGATGTGAGCCTTAGTTCTGTATAGTGAGGTGAATTGAGTATACTGTTCGCTCATATAGACTAGCTCCTGGCAGTACTACACATTAGCAAGATTCAAATTCTACTGCATGTTGTGAGGGTCAATCATTGTGCATATAGAAAGTTCAGTGCCAAGAATTCTGAAAATAGGAAACAATTGTGTAACTGATTGTTGTTTTGTTTCAATCTTTCTATCTGAAAATAGACAATAGTGCATCAAGGTGTTTGCATGGCATGCTTGTGGTGCAATGTACATTTGATGCATTCGCTAGATATTTGTTCAACAATCATTTGGATATCTGGTTTAGTCGCACTATTGCCTTATCTAGTCATGTGAGAGATTGTGCTTGTTCTGCTTATGGTGCATGGCTCTGTGACTTCCATATGTTTGTTTATATTTATATTTGTTTCACCATCTAGTTTTTTTTATTGGCATAACTATAATCGTCAAGTGCAACACAACAGAAATAGTCAGCACTGTACATGGTGTCAGATGGTGACTGCTAATTGTGTGCATCAACCTGTCTAATAGTAATAGATTATTACTTTGTTATTAGGCATTGCAGGTTCTTGTTGGGCTATTTATGACAAATTGAGCACCATTGATTGCTACTCATAGCCTTCAACTTGCCTCTTGGATGGCTGATGCAAGAAGTGTAGGTTTTAGTTAGTCTTTTACCTTGTATGCTTAAAGGAAAGGAATTAGAATAAATTATGTGATTGATATATGTGTTCATGGAAGGGTTAAAGTTTTGTGTTATCAGTTAATATGATTTTCTAAATTTGATTTGATTGGTGCGATTTGATAGTAATAGATTAATAGACATTGTAGGGTCTTGGTGGGCTATCAATGACTAATTAGCACCATTGATTTCTATTAAAAGCCTGCAACTTGCCTCCTTGGATAGGTGATGCTAAAAGTGTATAGTTTTTAGTTAGTCATTTACCTTGTGTGCTTTATGGAAATCAATTATAGTAAACTATGTGATTGTTATAGGTGTCTATGGAAAGGTTAGAAGTTTGTACTTCTTAGGTATTACACCTTCTCTGAATTTGATGGTTGCGATTTTAATAAGTGATGCATTTATCAGTGGCAACAGAATACCCCTGGCCCTGTATTTTTTGCCTCATGTATGCCTTGATGCTGAAGTGTCCTTACTCATTTGAAGCTTTGGTTTATAGTTACAATCCATTTTATTCTTCAGATTGTATCTAGAAGGCTCTGTATTTGTCATGCTTATCTTAACGCAATACCAATTTTCTTGCTTTCTTTCAGTGCTATATTTGCCTGTTTGGTACTGACTTATGTGTTTTTCTTCTTTTAATGCCAGACTATGTACTTGAAGGAAGTAAAGGCACACCCTTTGAAGGTAAAGATCATACATACTATACCGCATTATCTACTACATCCAATTTTTGTTTTGTTGCTTATAATCTCTAACAATGTTTTTCATGTTTTGATTTCCCACCTGTAGGTGGATATTACTATGGGAAGCTCAAATTCCCACCGGATTATCCTTTTAAACCTCCAAGTATCTGGTGCGGAAACCTTTAATGTTGTTAATACATGATAAATGTTTGTGTTTTAATGGCATGTTGCTTCTTATTAAAGTGTAAAGATTGAAAACTGTAACTAGAAGATTTTTATTAGATGTAGATTAAAATGCTAATTCTTTGTTTCTGTTTCTAACTTATTTAATTGTTCAGCATGACAACCCCTAGCGGCAGGTTTGCGCCACACAAAAGAATATGCCTGTCAATGAGTGACTGTAAGTTCTGAACTTGTTTGCGGATCATACCTTTTGTTATTATTACCTCTGAAATAATGCTCGTTATTACAATGCTTTGCAGTTCATCCTGAATCTTGGAATCCAATGTGGTCTGTTGCAAGGTACGCACATACCGATAACTGGCTACATGGTTGTAATGTGTTTTTTGAAGCCATAGTGTACAATTTTTCAGCTACTGTACAATGTACAGACTAATTTCTGCTAGTCAAATCACTACTTTGTGGTAATCTGCAATCATTTCAACTTCTGTTGCCATGAGATGGGACAACTGAAATGATAGTCTCACTGTTAGTGCTCCATTAGTTATGCTGTTCCAGTGATCCTTCACTATCGAGCAGTCAGTATGCTTCAGTTTAAATTGTTTGTATTTTCTTTCCTTTGTTGGTCTGACATGTAAACCTTTATGCTGCAGCATTCTCACTGGGCTCCTGTCCTTCATGGTAAGTTGTTCCTTGCACCTCATTATGAGTTAACCTTACCAAGAAAGAATGTCTAGGTCTAGTCATAATTTCTAGCACACATTAAATTTGGAAGATTAGTTATTGCTCCAGGCTAACAATTTAATGTTAGTTGCTCAACATTGCAGCAAGCAATTCTTGGCATTTCCCTTGCAAGAACTCCCTTGTTTTAAGGTGTTTTCTCAATGTTGATAATTCTCATACTTGCAGATGGATGATGCACTGACAACTGGAAGCATCAAGACATCAAATGCAGAAAAGAGACGTTTAGCAAAAGCTTCCCTTGCCTACAATTGTGAGAGGTAGATGCATTTCTCTGCAGGCTATTTCATTGTGACCATTTTCTTTCTGTAGAATCACTACAAACTACCCCTTAAGGCAGTTAAAAAAACTACCCCTTAAGGAACAGAATGCACATTAGCTTCTTTTTTTTGACTGCAATGGCAGGAGCTATGCCTTTCAATTAAGTAAGAGAGAAAGAGAGTTTATGTACAAGCAATAGAGATAGGCCGCCCAAAACAAATAGGGAGGGGGAACAGAGCCACTCAAAAACAGCCAATGCACATTAGCTTCTGAACAAGTTGTGTAGTATGTATACTTTTACATGAAAGACCACACAAAAAAAACTTCTACATGAAAGAAACAACTGAATTTTGGTCAGTATGCTGCATTTTCAAGTGTAAACATTGATTAATAAAATTGTTACGTTACTATCACTTCATCTGCAGCAAGTTATACTTGAAGTCATGTTCTAAATACCTTTTGTTCATCGTGGCAAGTCTGTGTGGCTCAATAATTTAATTGTTTCTCTTGCAGCAAAAACTGTCCACACTTCAGGAAACTTTTCCCAGAGTATGTTGAGAAGTACAATCAACAGCAACAATTGGAGAACACTGCTGCAGAGCCAGTGCCTCAGGAGAATCCTGCACCTGCTCCATCCCCTGCTGTCCAGCAAGCTCCGGTCGTTGCCAATAGGGCGCAGCCACTGGCGGAGGCGCGCCGTGACAAGAACCAGAAGAAGGCGGTGCCCTTCTGGATGGTGCTGGTCATGTTTTCAGTTTTCGGTGCAGTGATGGCGTTGCCCCTAATGCAACTTTGACAATAATAAAGACAATGAGAAGGTGTGATACCGGGGCGTAATTTTGTATAGTTTTCCATTGGTTTGTGTGAGTGTGACTCAGTTGTCCCCTAGACTACCTACCACCTTGGAGTCATATTGATGAACCTGTGATGGTTCTCTGTAGAACCGTTCTCTCTCTGACTAGTAGCGTCAGAAGCTCGTTCGTATTTTGCTTCTGTTTCCAAAATCGTATACTTATTATTTTTCTCTTGCTGTACCTCATCTTTGCTATGTGTGCTGACTTCAGGTTCAGTTCACAATTTCACATTCTCTTCCTAAGTGCACGTGTTCTTTTGAATTTTACAGCATGGTAGAGATGCCTCTGCAATTGCATACCTTCTTACGTGAGTACACGGTGCGTATTGCATCCTCGTGCAAGCATATGGCAACATGACCCGGCAACCTGATAACTCACTTAGGCACACTACAGGTAAAGCTCCTCACTGAAATTGCAGTCCGCAACTCCACATCATCGCCTGGACCAGCGTACGGGCCTGTTTGTATCAACCAGCCTAAAATTTAGCTAGTTACAATTTCAAAGCTAAACTTTATCTAGCTAAAAGTTCTCCTAGCTATCCCTAGCAGCTGTTAAATTTAGACGGTTAAAGTTTACTTGGTGGATCCAAACAGGCTCTAAATCACTGTTTTTCCAACTAAAATTTGAATCCGCCAAATGAAGTAACAGATCATCATTAGCCCAATTCCATTACCACAGTCGCTCGCGCGTCTCCAACTCTGGGTCGAACGATTAGTGGGTCGAGGGCGAGGCGGGCCAGTCCTCACTTGTTAGTTGCGCATTCAACGAAGTGTTGGCCGTTGGCGCATGCACGCATACAGACGGAGCCGCTCGAGCAAGCCATCCTAGCTAGTACTAACGTACGAGGACATGCCTTGCACTAATGTATCATATTTATGGTTTCAATTTTTTTTGGTTTTTTTTTTCTCTTTTTAATTTTTATACCAGTTATTTCTTACGTACACCGTTTTTATATTTCTACTAATATGTTATGATATTAATTTGTACATCTAAGTTCTTAAATATAACTTATATATCCAACTTTACATCTAAGTCATTCGTCAAATTAGATATCTAAGTTATACAAGTTATTATCGTATAAGTTATCCATACTGACTTTATACATATAACTTTGTTCATCTAACTTTTGTGTTTCTAAGTTTTGTCATAAGTTATAAGTTAATTCCGTCTCGCACCGGTGTGTTTTACGTGATGAGGTGAACAAAACCCCAATTCTGTTTTTCAGCGGTCGTTCACCCGATTCTACCGCAGCGAACGATAGACCGCTACTGCGCCAGACTCGTAACTTCCATTTTCCGTGCTGTTCATTTCTGTCTTTTCCTTTACTCAGTTCTCAAATATATTTCCCCCATTCCGTGGCATGCAGATATTCATACACGCCGGGTGTTTTTAGTGCATGCTGGTCGGATTTGTCACGTGCCATGGCTGCACCTGTGAATGCTTCTTTTTTTCTTTTTTTTTTTTCCTTTCTACCATTTTTTCTCTTTTTTTGTTACATATTTATAAGTTATACCACATGGTTATTTCCATACATAGTTTCATATTTCTATTAATATGTTATGATATTAATTTTATATTTAAGTTCTTGAATATTATACATCTAACTTTACATCTAAGTCATTCAATAAGTTACATATCGAAGTTATACAAACAGGTTATTATAATCTGCCTGTTCACTTATGCTGAAATTTGGCTTATAATGATATTTATGCTTAAATATTGTGAGAGGAAAATACTGTTCTATGGCTAAAAAATAGCTCAATGACGAATATAAGATCAACGTTGACTTGAACAAGTTATTATAATATAAGTTATCAATGTTGACTTGAAAGTATAAGTTTGTTAATCTAACTTATAAATTATACAAACCAGTTATTATAATATAAGTTATTAATGAGACTTGTACATATAAGTTTGCTAACCTAACTTATAAATCTAACTTCAACATGCATGTCATCTAGCTTACAAAAGTATATTTTATTTGATTACCATCACCGCAAGCGCTTCGGACCACGTGAAAATTGAAACAGCGGCACGCACACGAGACCAGAAAATAAAGAAATCATGGGGCAGAATGATTTTTTTCCTAAAAAGAATGTTACGGAGATGTCTGATTGTTCACGATATTTTAATTAGATGATTGTTCGCGGAATAGTGTGACCGCATCATTAATTCTCTTGTGAAGTTCAGTAGATGTATTCCTTCCCGGTTTGTGATGATTCGGAAATGCAAGTACAAAGACTGAACTCCCGAGAGAGGAGAGAGTTTTCTGTATCAGAACGATTCATAATACCATCTTAGCCATATGGCAGCGTCGATATATACATAGTACACCCCTTACGGTAAAAGGATGAAATAATCTGAGAGCAGAAGCGCCTACAGCTCAGACTGACCTAGGTTTTCTTCCATGCCTCAACCAGGCTGCGGTAATGAAGCAACCAGTCGGCAGTCCCTTACTAAATGATAGAATATCCTAGCTTACGTTGACATCTGTATTGAAAATCAAGCTCTAGGAATAAAGCAGTCTTCACCCTATCAAGTTTCTTTAGAGATCAGGCAAAAGGAATCATTTGCTGAGCTCAAACAGTGCTTCTCACAAGATAGAAGAATGTCAGCTCTCAGGTACTACCCAAGAAAGAAGTTTCTCCTCAACTTCTTCCCAGTTGTGAACCTTTGTCACCAGCGGATGCGATTCGTCAACTCCAGTTTTGCACCAAGGATATGAGTTATCGTAGTCAAATAGAAGGACCCTCATGCCATCATTAGCACACTCTAAAGCATATCTCGGGTTGTCATCAATTAGAACCTGAGCGCCAAAAGACCTACAATGAGTTATGCCACAGCAAATAAGTTAGCCTCAGCTCTAAAGAGAAGAGACAGCTATAGATGACTGCTTGTAACAGTAACAGTTAGCTGACGACACCAGGTTTGCATAAATCAGCTTTTAACTAATAATGTGTTAGTGTGTCTTAAGTCATGATAGCATGTCTGCCCTAAAAATAATCTAAAACACAAATAAGAAACCACCAAGGTTGCCACAGTTTTTAACTAATAATGTGTTAGTGTGTCTTAAGTCATGATGCAATGCTGGTGAATGAGTTAGTATTATGAGCAGAAACAGCTACACGCCTACACCACTGCTTGCAGCAATAAGATTAATTGAGGTATGTTGCACCCTAAATAGTATTTAAAAAAACAAAAACAGGCAAACAGTTTTAACCATTGTTAGAGCATCTCTAGCACACACAATAACAGACACACCATCACCTTTTTTAGTCATCGTGCAGGAAATCAAGCCTCCAGCGGGCTAGCCAACGGCCTCGCCATCTCTGTGTGACACGGTATTGGGCAAGGGTGGCCAGCCAAATTTGGCGGGTGGGCATGCTTTGCTATCCTCCAGTATGTGAGGCAGACAGCTAGGACTGGTGCTTATTCACATTCTTTGGCTTCAAGACTGCATTCCTTTCCCCCTCTTTCATAAATTAAAAATGTGACTATATCAAGTTCCTGACATCACGTCCATTTTTTTTGGTTGATAGAATAAATAACAAAGAACCCATTCTAATTGGATTTAACTCAATCTCTTCTGGACTCTAAATTAAAATTCCTCAGAATTGACTGTTTTTATAAAGTATTTGAACTTAAATTGTACTGATCTAATTCTTAAAAATCAAGGGAAAAAATGCATCAATTCATGTCAACTTGAATACCAATAAAACATAGATCAACATGGTATGGAGAGCAAGATTTCACTAGTCTGCTGGAGTTTGCTGAAATATGGAAAGGGAATCTTATGGAGTGGATAGAGAAACAATGATATGGAGGGAGGGATTTGGAGTGTTCTGGAGATGCTCTTATGCTTCAGTGCATGTTAATCTATGTTACCACTTATCAGTCACCTAAAATGATTGGGACACTATGTTCCCTCAGGCCTCAGTGTATTACCTGCAAATCTCTGATTTTGGCCTTGATTGACCTTCCAAAGCGAAATGATTCCCAAAATGGATCTGCTCAAATAAGCCTGGATAATACTTCTCGATCCATTCCAATGTGTGATTCTTAATTACATCCTGCCGAGATCTTTTAAAAGAAGGATATATTAGGCAAACTCAAATAATGAAAGGCAAATTGATTTGTCTCTTATATCAAATAAATGACTTACGTTACTACAGACAAGCTACAGAAAGAAGAAAGAGTTTGGAGAGCATCTCGAGCCCCCGGGATAGGATGAATACCATCTTGGAAGTAATGGGTTGTGAAGAACTCGTGGACAAGAAAATTAGCTGCAGAGTTTTAGACCAGTGCTTGATTTCATATGATGACTTGTATGTTTAAAACAATAGGTGTAATTCCAAATGAAACAAAGATAATAGCATAAACACACCTCTTTCTCGAGAACAGTTCCATATCTGCATAGAGTTTTGAAAAAAAAAAGATGTAAGAACCGCCTGGTGAACATTCAACTTGAAAAGCTCAAATGAAAATGTGACCAATCAAAATCACAAATTCCAGGAGTCAATCTTTTTAGGGGAGCCAGGACTTCATGTTCACCTTAAAGAACTCGTATACATGGTACTCTGATACTGAGTGATTCCATGAATAACGATCAGCAATAAATTTGTTCAGAGCCGCAAGAAAGCTACCAAGAACTGCAAGCAAGATATACAGTACAAGGTAGTGAGAAAAGGTCAACCATAATAAAGACAAAATTGGCGCTACTTCCTTGACCATATGCAGATTTTTTCAAGACTGTTCAAATGTTCGTTATTCAATTAATTGTTTCTAGACTAAGGACCACGAAATCAACCACTAATAATACTAAAACAGTCAATGCATTCGACTACAAACACTACAAATGCACAGCTGACAATTTCAGATGAACAACTCTATGTCGTAATCATTTCACATACCTTCATCCACATCAACAGCAACCACCATCTTAGCCGCCACAGCCTGCTCCGGGAACCCTAGCGGCTTCCCTGGCCGGCAGGCGCCATTCCCGTTGATGCTCTTGGCACTTGCGGCGGCCTCCTCCAGCGGCAGCAGCACCTCCGGATCGCGCATCAGCTGCCGCTGCGTGGTATGCACCTGCGCCTTCATCCCCGCGGCCTCCCCGTCCACCCTCCTCCTGAACTCGCCGCCGCCGCCGCCACCATCCTGCCAACCCAAGCACCCCCTCAAGCTGAGCGCGCTGGTCGGCGCGAACCTCCTCCGGTCCCGGCTCCCAGATCAAGAAACACCGCCGTACCCGGCAGCGTCCTGCCACTCTCGCCGCCGCAGCGCGCGGTCGAGTGGGCGAACCTGCAGAGGCAGGCGCGGTTCGCGGCGGCCGCCGAGGGCGGCGGCGGAGGCATGGCAGGCCTGGGGTTCCAATTCCAATTCCACCCCAGAGGCGGAGGCCGGAAACGATCCAACAGCGACCGCACGGCTCCGCGGCTTAGCATGTCGACACAAGCATTCCTTCCCCAGGCAGCCCAACAAACCTGCACGCCTCGCATTCGGCAAATCA
Source organism: Miscanthus lutarioriparius (assembly GCA_904845875.1). Lineage (NCBI taxonomy): Eukaryota > Viridiplantae > Streptophyta > Magnoliopsida > Poales > Poaceae > Miscanthus > Miscanthus lutarioriparius. The sequence continues at coordinate 69,805,934 of CAJGYO010000018.1, forward strand.
GATTCGTCGCAACCAACGCAATCGATAAGAATGAAAGGGCAGATCGCAATAACCGACGGAATCGCTTGCCTGAACACGCGAGAGATGAGGGGTGAGGATCGGGACGAATCGAATGCCCCGGTGAGGTCGGAGGTCGGCGCCTCAGTCCTCACACCGGTCCCGTGATCTGGGGCATCTCTTTCAAGCGAGATCGCAGGTCGCGGCGAGGGAAAACCTCGTGAAATTCGTGTGGAAATTCTGGGGCATATACGAAACGGAGATGGCAAGGCGGATTTCTTGGTCGCCTCTAGTGTTTCTTTTTCGCGCTCTTGCTGTTTGATTTGTGGGATTTGTGAGCCAAAAAAAAAACGTGGTCTGAGGAATTTGTGTGCGATTTTTTTTTGGTGTACGTCAGTGACGGTGGTGGTGGGCTCGCTTCTTTTTCGGGAAGGGGAGCCGTGCTCATAGGTTTCTGGCGTTTTGCACGAGTCCATAGTGGCATTCGTCGAAAAAACCGAGTCGTTATTCCGACTGATTTATTGTGAGAGAAAAAATACTATTTTAATTGAAAAAAAAGTTGAAAAGATGGATTATAAGAGAAGCGACAGACAGGGCAGCTAGGATAAGCATGTCTTTAAAAAAAGGCATGATTTTTTACTAAAGAAGTGCATGCCACATGTAAATCAGGCCGGTCGTGAGTATTACTAGAGAGCACAATGAAAGGGTAAAAGAAAACATGTTTTACTTATGGATATCTTTTGTGTGCAGGGATAAAGAAACCGTGTTTTACTTGTGATTTGGTCATACTTGTTTTAAGTAAAACATGTATGAATAGATCATAAATAAAATTAAGAAAATAGAAATAATTTGATTATACTTGATTTACTTAGGGCTTGAGCCCAGCGGCGTGTGTCCCATGAGTCATCTCCTTCTTCTTTCTTCCCCAAACCAAATAGGCACGGGGATGGTAGTGAGAGGTCGATTCGGCAAGGACTTTGTCGGTGGCATTAGGTGGGACCACGAGCTTTACCACTCACGAGCGCAAAGGGTTTGGTTGCAAGCGCGGGGTCTGAAGCGGACGTCCGCGTGGACGTACGGACGCTTACCATTGACGAAAGAAAAAAAAAGGAGAGTACAATAGCCCATCTCCATAAGCTGTGGTCGGCCTGCAAACCCGTACACCAATTTGGGCCTTTATCAGGAATCCCGAGCGGCCCGTCTACTACGACTACGGGGCCGAGTTGCCCGCGCCTCCGGAGTCCGGAGTCCGGAGTCCAGACCCCACCCGGTCCACCCCGCGCGGGCGCGCGGCGCTGTTGTTGTTGTCCGCCGCAGCCGTAGCCGTAAAGGCGCAATCCCAGGAGTCCCACCCACTCGGTCTCGGCCACTCTGGCGGACAGCGGACGTGCCGCGCCGCACGCCCGTCCGCCTTCGTCCGCCTTCAAGTCCCTCCTACTCCCCAGCCGCGGGCGGGGCCTCGCCACCCGACCAGCGCGACGTGCCACATGCCACGCACCCACCACGGGCGTGGCCGCACCGCAGTTACGCTCCCACCACCGCACTTCGGCTACTACTTGTGAAAGTACGTGCGACCGTGACCGAGCGGCCCGGAGTCCCAGATGCCTCGATCTTGCTGTGTACCCTTCGCTTCGCGGTGCGCTTCATAACCGCCCGCCGGGGAACACGTGTTCGCTGACCAGCTATTACCACGGTCGACGCACGCCGTCCCGCCACGTTCGTCAACGGCCCCTCCTAACCGCTCCGCCCAGCCCGCCGCCGCGATACAGCCCGCCGCCGCCGTAAACGATCGTAAATTTCCAATGGGATAAAAGTTTTCTCTCACATTAAACCAAATTCGAATCGCCCAGTTTACACTCTATCTCGGCGTAGAATTTCGTCGCCAGGTTACCGGTAGGTGAGGTCCGGTGGTGGCTGACGCACGCACGCACGCAGCTAGGGCAACCGGCTGCAAGCTGCAACTGCAAGGCCCGCGGCAGCTCGTCTGGCGTGAGGCCATGACACGGTTCCTTCCCCGCGCCCGATTTCGTGCAGGCAACTCCCAATTGTCCGTCCGTGCCCTCAGATTTCCGCACCTGCATTCATAAAACACATCTACTAAGAGGTGTTTGGATCTTGTGATTAAAATTTAGGAGGTGTCACATGATGGTATCGTATGGGATATTCGGATACTAAAAAAACAAATTACAGAATCCGTCAGTATTTTACGAGATGAATTTATTAAGCCTAATTAATCCGTCATTAGCACATATTTACCGTAGCACCACATTGTCAAATCATAGATTAATTAGGCTTAAAAGATTTGTCTCGTAAATTAGCCGCAAACTGTATAATTAGTTTTGTAATTAGTCTATATTTAATACTCCATGCATATGTCAAACATCTGAGGATACGACGAGTAAAATTTAGGAGGAGTAACCAAATACCTGTCTACTAAAAACAATCACGCCCGATCATACCAGAACTCCGGGACGATCACGATCTGCGTCCAAGTGCCGTTAAACAAAGGCGCCTCGACCTTGACCGGCTTCTACTGCAAAGCCATCATTAGATTCAGTGGAACTGGAATCTATCGTATCCATACACACGTAGTAATACGTGTACACTGGTAGCAGTAGCAATTTAGCATCATTAGAACAGGCTTACCACTACTCAGTACGACTACGCGCGTCGCACGCAGACAGATAAGCAAGCACGGGAACATGGCAGGAGAGTGACGCCTGACCTAACACCGTCTGCTGTGCCTGTGCTTCCCCTGCTGCCATCCGGCTTCCGGCAGGCTCCGACGACCGGTTCCTGCGACGCAGACCGCGACTGACTTGCGCCCAAGAAAAGTCTCTTGACTAAGTGCTTGTTTAGTTCCAAATCAAATTCCTAAAAAAATATTATAGTAGTCATCACATCGAATTTTACGATACGTGTATGGAGCATTAAATATAGACAAAAAAAACTAATTACATAGTTTGATTGAAAATTGCGAGACGAACGTTTTTAGTCTAATTAGTCTATGATTGAACACTAATTACCAAATAAAAAGGAAGTGTCTATACAACATCCGGCTGTTTCAATAAAACAAAACAACCGGCTATTTCAGGAGAAAGAAACGGCCGGGTGATACTAAAAAAAATCTGGCTGTTTTGTTTCAGTAAAATAGCCGGGATTTGACATCCATTAGCATCAAAGGGCAGTAAAAAAAGAAAATTAAATCCAAATTGGAAGCGAACAAAGAAAAAGAAAAGAAATACAGTGACATTTTATACAAATATGTAGTTCAGTCAGATATCATGAAAAAAGTGACATAAAGAACAGACTCACATATGGAATTTGGAAAAATAGCTATCCATTGTGTTAATAAATGAACAGTAATAGCTGCTCTCATGGTCTCAGTAGAGGGGGTAGTGTTCTGCTGTCATTGTGGTCCCTCCAAGATGCCGATCAGAATTGGTTAAGCATCTGAATCTCACAAAGGAGGGCCTTTCTCCTTTCATTTCCACTATGGTTTTCTCTGCTATGAACCTTACTGCATTGAGATCCTACACAAAAGAGAGGTAACAAGCTTGGTTATAAAAAGATGCATTCAATCATACTAATTAGGTACGGAACAATTCAGACAATACACAAGGGCAATAAATGAGGATAAAAACCCTTTGTTTAAGAAACAAAACATTATAGCTAACATTGGTCAAGAGAACTAAATAACTCGGATAAAGAAACTGAACTTAAACCTGATTATGAAACTGAACGTGAACCTTTAATCAATAGAATGCAGTGAAACTAATAATATGCACTAAGCCTGAACCTGAAACATAAACCTAATTCCAAATCAAGTTTAGGTTCAAAAATGCACTAATGAGCTATTTATTCCAACATCTGAGTTTATACCAGTATATACAATTTAACATTTTTTAATGAGTTTCACATACTTCCAAAAAATTCGTTCCACAAAACCACAAACCTGACAAAATCTGATATGTTTTGGCACAAATACAATTTAACAACTTACAATTATTTATATGGACAAAAACTAAGACCCAAAAGATAACTGAAACTAAGACCCAAAAGACAACTGAAACTAACCCCCAACCCATGAATATGCCCCCCAACCCCTCCCCCTGCCGCGCAACCGCTCTCAGATTCGAACTCATTTCAGATTTCAGATTAAACAACACAGAAAAAAATAGCGCTGGGGAACATGGAAAACAACAACGAATCAAACAATAGACTAAAACTAAGAATGAAGCAACAACTCAATAAACTGAAAGCACTGAACACAATTTCCTAAATTTATTTAAACTGACTAGGACTGAATCTTTCCTAAATTTGAATAAACTAACTAGCACTGAATCTTACTATAACAAAAACTAAATAAATTTACTATGACTACAAATGACTAAGACTAAAAACTAAAAATGAACAAAATAACTGAATCCAACATTAGAACTTCTCGGTTTACACTAAATAACCTGCTGAAATTAAATAACCTCAACTCTACAAGACTGACTAGAACTGAATCTTACTAAAACAGAAACTAAATAAACTGACTATGACTACAAATGACTAACACTGAAAACTGAAAATGAACAAAATAACTGAATCCAACATAAGAACTTCTCGGTTTACACTAAAAAACCAGCTGAAACTAAATAACCTGAACTCTAAATGACTGAAACTATATGTCAAAAGATAGGGGGAGGAGAAAATAACAGGGCTAGGGGAGGGGCAGCTGGAGAAAAGGTAGGGAGTAAATGGAGGATGCAAACAACGAGAGAGAAAAAAACAGCTGAGCCAGTAAAAAAGACGCCTGAAATGAACGGTTTGCTGCCAATAAAGGCCATCCAAAAAAAGGCTCATAAAAAGGACAAAAGCCCAACAAGAAAAAATGAAGCCCAAAAAAGACAATGTCAAACAAAAGCCCACGAAAAAATTAAAAACGCCATAAAGGGAAGGCCCAATCCAAAACCAAAAAAGAAAAGCCCAAAAAGGCCCCAGCCAAAACTAGAAAAAAGAAAAGCCCAATTAGATACGCTACTTGACCGAGCACACCAACCTCTTCTCCAAAACCACACGAAACACCCCCCCAGCAGTCGCCGGCTGCCAAAAAACAGATCGAAGAACAAAATCAAGAAAAGAAAACAGGAGAGGCCAAGATGGAGGATGAGGACGACATACAGCAACATCAGACTAAACTTCACGGGGCAAACCAAGTAAGTTGAAAAAATCACTAACCTTCAAAATCAACATTTGGAGCACATGGGGATCCCCATCATCTTTCTGCTCCTATGATCACGATAACACTGCAGGATCCCATTCATCTTGCCTGCTGCTATGATCACAAATAACACTGCAAGGTTTACACCAAAAAAATGATAAAATTGGGATCACAGCCTGACAAAACACATATCATCTAACCCCTCACCCAAAAAAAATCTTATTGGCAGGAAAATCAGATTATCAGAAGATTCACAAGCAAGGAGAAGGGGAAGCAACAACAGCAAATCAAGACAACAGATTCTAATACCCCAATCAACTCAGAAAACAATTGGTAGGGGAGTTACACACAGCTCATAATTGAACAGATAAGAAACTCCCAGGAAGAAAACATCATACCTGCTAGTGTCCAGGTAAAAAAATACTACCATCATGATGAATTTACAAGACATAAAAAGAATAAACCCTGATAGTGTTTACTATAATTACAAAAACAAAAGAACTAATCTCATACTTAATGGAATTGAATATGCAGCATACATTTGGCCCATATACATCTTTGTTGTTGGGAGACATGTACACACAAGTATGATATTGACAAAAACATTTAAATATGCAAAAATTATATAGTCGTAATCAGTAAGAATAGTTTGTTTGCAGGGGTCACCAAACAATAGCAAGTGCACAGATGAGATCCAGTGGACATGTGCAGGTAAAAAAATCTTCGTAAGAAAAAAAATAATATGATAACTTTCTACAGCTTACATTTTGATAATCACAGTCACCCAGGAACATGAAAGCACATTACCAGACTTTGATGACTTCAGCAACTGGTACTGCAGCCAACAAAGTCATGAGGTAAGCCGATATTGAAAAGAACTAAGTTTCAAATACACTGAATATGGAAAAAAAACTTATCTTCAACATAAATGCATTAATACAGCTTGTAGGAGGTGACTGCGGTTTGTCTATGGAGGAAAATAGCATGTATATAACAACCAGCAGATGCGAGGGAGACCAAGAAACAATGAATGGAATGGAGACCGGACAGTATGCACCCAATACATCAATGTGTCCTGCTCTAGAAAAAGACCCCCGAAGAAGTGACATGCAGAAAAAAGTAGAAACCATTAGCAATGGCCCTGAAAGACACGAAGAACTCCAATACTCAAACAATGGATATCAAGACAATCAACTCATAGAGTGGGGTGAAGATTACTTAATTGAAAGTGAAGAAGAACAATGGCAGAATAGCATCTTCAAAAACATGAAGCTACAAGAAGTTCAAGGAACATCGACAACATCAATAACATTTCAAGCAGTGAGCGTGCCACCTGAAGATGCTGACAGTGCAGAAACAAACAACAGCCAAGAACTTACTGAACAAGAAATTGAGGAATTCATTGTCTGCTGCGAGCAGTGTAGCAACCTGCGAGAAACAATGCTTGACATCAATAGCATGTACACTCCACAGATAGGGATGGAATTTGAAACAAAGGAAGCTGCTCAACATTTTTTCAACTTCTATGCATACCTGGCTGGCTTTGGAACGGCTGTAGTAAAAGTCTTCAGGTCTGGAAGCAAGAAAAAAAAAGAGGTCACAAAAGTCGCAGTTAAGTGCAACAAGTATGGCAAAAACAAAGAACCAAAGACCTTACCACAACAGGAGGCAGAGGTGGACAAGGACATTCGAAAAAAGAAAGGACCTAAAAGGAAAACAAATATGGTAGTAAAAACAAATTGTTAGTGTACTATGGTTGCCAAAGAAGAAGGTCAAATCTGGAGGATTACTGGACTAGAATTAGAACACAACCATGACCTACAGCCAGGAAAGCATTTTGATGGGCACAGTATTTGACAGACATGGAGAAAGCACTCATAAGAACATTAAATGAAAGCAACATTCCGACAAGAAAGATGGTAACCATCCTGTCCAATCTTAGAGGAGGACCCACGGCACTTCCTGTGAAGAAGAAAGACATTAGTAACATAAGAACAAAAATTAACAGAGAAGTCAGGGGATCAGATATGACTAAGCTATTGGACAACTTCAGAAACAAAAAGTCTGATGACCCAAGTTTCTTCTACAAGTTTGATTTGGATGAGGAAAACAGAGTTAAAAATATTTTTTGGAGAGATGGATCATCACTTAAATATTATGAAGAATATGGTGATTGTGTCAGCTTTGACACAACATACATGACTAACAAATACAGGCTGCCATTTGCGCCGTTTGTGGGGATAACTGGCCATGCTCAAACTTGTTTATTTGGATGCGCTTTCCTACATGATGAAACAGCAGAGACTTTCAAGTGGGTATTTGAAACACTTCTGGAATCAATGGGAGGCAAACACCCTAGGTACATCATTACGGATCAGGACAAAGCAATGAAAGCAGCCATTCCAGAGGTGTTCCCAAATACAAGACACAGAAACTGCTTGTTTCACATCAAAAACAAATGCTACAACAAGAACCTAAAAGTCTTCGCAAAAAACAAAGGCCTCTACGAAATATTTGAAGACACAGTAAACAACTGCTTATCAGAACAAGAATTTGAGTACTTGTGGGGTAAGATGATTGAAGACAAAAAGCTAGAGAACAACAAATACTTCACAAGGATGTGGGAGACAAGGGAAAGATTCATCCCAGTATACTACAAACATGATTTCTTCCCGTTTATCCAAACCACATCAAGAAGTGAGGCTGTCAATGCAAGATTCAAAGAGAATGTGGGTCCAACCTATAGTATACACAGCTTCTTCTCAGAGTACCAACGAATGATAGAAACAATAGACAGAGCAGAAAATCTAGAGGACCACTACAGTGTACAAAAAAGGTAGAAGGACCTAATGTTTGGCTACACATTTGAGATTCAGGCAGAAGAATTGTACAACAGGAATATATACAAAAAATTCCAGCTTCAACTAAAAGCTACATCTACATTAGCTTACAAAGAAATCCAAGAAGACAAAGTATTTCAAGTATGGCAGAGAAGTAACCAAGTTCAGAAACTAGAGAGGATAAGAAAGTACACTGTCCTGACTGACCTCAGAGAGGGAGTAGAGGAGATGAGTTGCATCTGCGCCAAATTCAACAAAGATGGAGTACTCTGCTCGTACATCCTGAAAGTGATGATTGAAAAAGAAATTAGCAGAATACCAGACAAGTACATAATAGATAGATGGAGGAAAGGGATCTTAGAATGGTCAAGCAAAGAATTAGAGAAAACATAGCTGACACGCGTGCACTGCTAAGATTCAATATGCTATCAAGGCAATCTACAATAATCAATTCAAAGGCATCGAAAAGAGAGGAAGCAACAAAGTACCTTATGGCAGAAATGAACAGATTGACTTGCACCTAGAAACAATTCTGATGTCCGAAACAACTGAAAACACTCAAGAAGAGGTACACTCCATTGAAGTGGAACAAATCAAAGGGGAGGCAAATGCAACAGTGAATAATGCAGACAACAATATTGGGGATCCAGAAACAACAACAAAAAGGGGCAGGCCAGCATTGCCAAAAAGAATGAAGCCACCGATAGAACAGGGAAAGAGAGAAAAATGAAGCAAAAAGAAAACAAGAAGAAGAAGAAAGTAACAGCAAACGAGAGCACAGGTAAAGAATAAAAAAACCTCAACACTATTCTTGACATTACAGCAGTGCTATCATAATCAAAAGTTAAAATATCCTTGCAGGATCTCCGATCAAGCCCAAGCCAAAGAGGATGAAGAAAACAACAAGAAACAACACTGATGCAAATGAAAAGAGTGCAAAGAGGACCAAGGAAGACAGTAATATAGTGATATCATAAAGGCATTATCAGTTCATGTAATAGGATATTACAAGAGACATTACAAGTGCATGTAAACATTACTATATTGTTCTATGTGCGTGCAAACACATCTCTAGAACAAACAAACATGTTTTTGGCTAGTACCCTCCCCTATACATTTTTGTTAATCCTATGTGATATAGCTCCAGCCATCACCCAGCGAGAAAAAAAAGCCTAGTTAATGACACGTGGATTGATCCCCTGCAAAGAAAAAAAATTAATAACAATGATAACTTGTCCCTGGATAGAACCACAATCTAAAATATAAAAAGAAACATATGAATCATAAAAAAGGCTAATGCAACAAAGACTATGAGGGGACAAGTACCTGCTGGCACAAGTTGATTACTAGAGACTTGTTAATAGTGTTTGCCCTGCTGAAAAACATATTGTTTGCGAGCTTCACTCTGATATTTGGAATATCAGATTGGTCAAACACATTCCTTAGATCAATATCTTTATCCCAGAGTTCCATGAACTTGACGGCAAAAATACCACAATCAACACTAGGGGCAGAGGATGGCGAAAAAAGTCAGCGGGCGAACCAATAAGAAAAGATGACTGTTCAAAAGAAAAAAACATAGTAAGACTTACATATTGTTCTGTTTGGGGACTGTAGGATAAGACACAGAGAAATCTTCCAAACTTGTATAGCCTTCAGCATGCTGATACCAGCACTCCTTGAAAGCAATAATCTGACCAAAAAAATAGGTAAAGTACAAACAAGGTACAAGCTAAGACCAGAGAAACTGATCAAGATAACATAAAATAAACTTACAAGCATCGAGCTAGCATCAATTTGAAAATTAGCATTGGAATCGAAGTAAGAGTCCAAGAATACAAACATCTTGTTCTTCAGATCGACAATGAACACGAACCAATGCTTATGAAGGACTACTGGAAAACAAAGCTAAAACATATACATTAAAATTAAATCACATTTCATCAAAAAAATTTAAATCACATTACATAGCAGGGCTTTTATCTGTACATAGGAAGTGTAAAACAAAAAATAAATGCAAGGATGAAAAACCTTATCTGACAAATGAAGCTTGTAGGCAGAATTGGCACCGATGAACGATTTCTGGACTATCCTCACATCATCTGAGCAGTTGTAGGTATAAAGAGAACCCTATAAATAAAAAAAATTAGGCTGACTGACTAATGAACTTGAAAAATAAATAAATTAAAATTTAAAAAATTGAACAAGAATAAGAACAAAACATACCCCAACTTTTGGATAGAAAAAGTGTTTTTTCGACTGCCGAGGGTGAACATCCTCAAAAAAATAACGACACATCCCGGCAACAAAATAGTTATCAACTTTGCCCCCAGGCTCAACGGATTCGCCCAATGAGGAATATGTCACACTGGTCAACAAAGAGAATCGACTGCCTTCCAACTAAAAAAACAAAAGAGTCAGCGAAAAAAAAACATGATTGATAAAAGAGACAATACCAAAAAAAAGAAACTTAACTTACCCACTCCATTGGCTATGAGCAAGCCCACAAATTACATTATAGTAACAAACCTCTTCTTCAGTTATAGGAAATCTCTGGCCAGATCCGATCCTCATCCTATATCTGACCTCTTCAAGCTTAGGTCTCTCATCAGAAATATTGATAACCGGTCTAACTGAATTACCAACTTCGACCTCAAGTGGTAAAAAGAAAAAAAAATGAAATAAAAAAACTTACTAATGGTTTGCAAATGCTTCTTTAACAAAAACAGACTACCCACGAGCGGGGTAGTCACAGCATATGGAGCAACGTCATACCTTTTGTTTCTTGTTCATGATAGGACCATTATCAACCATGGATGCAGCCTCATGAAACATACGATTGCACTTACACATCACCAAAGGAGTGTCCATGACCAGCATTTGCTTGTTCATTTTCAAACCATGTAAGAAATCAGAAGCTTCTTTTGGGTTCTATATAATAAAAGAAATAAGAAAAATCCATAAAAGATGGAAAACTAAACAAGATGACACGAATACAAAAATATATTAACATGAAAAAACGGGAGGATTACACAACCTGAGGGTGAGGACTGATCATAGCAGAAACAGGAATGTGGCCATTGTTGTGAACTCATAATTTGGGGGCCTTGTGCAATTAACAGGATGCTGAAACCCTTCACCACTGCGCATAAGGGGCTGCTCGCCACTGTGCATTTGGAAGTTGTTAACAACAGAAATCCCCTCAATACCTATACAAAAATATATACAGATATATTTCAGAACCAATGATTAGGTAAAAAAAGTTAATATAGTACATAAGAAGAAAACAAACCAGTCTGTGTTAATGGGAATGACTTGTCCTTACTAGCAACATGAGTGTGCGCATTCTTTGGGTCTCCTGTAGTCTCATTGATTGGAATTCTTGTGCACTTCATGGGTATGGGGAACCCTGCACCACTGCGCCTGGTGAACTGCTGAGAACAATGCACGGATGGGCCTTTTACAACTGAATTCCAAAAAGTATAAAAAAAATCATTACTACTTATAAAGAAAAAAATTAAAACAAAATGCAATAAATTAAAATTAAAGAAAATACTAAAAATACCTCCAACATTAGGATCTAAAATAGGAGGAGCAGCAGTGTTTCCTTTGGAGTCTTTGCTGATCTGTGCAGCATCTGACAATATATGAAGGACACTAAGGACTAAGCTCTCAGTGGGCATCTTACAGAACCTACACTTCCCATATGAACTCTCATTCACGAGCTTGCATAGGTCGTCAATGACCTGAAAAAAAAAGAGTTAGAACTACCAAACAGACAATCAGTAAGTTAAAAAAGGCACCTAAGGGAAAAAAATTACATTAGGATGCAACTGATCACCAAAATACAAAATGATATCCTCCTTAAATGATGATGAATCAGGAATAGCATTAGCTTGATCATGGCGAGATGTACTCCCTTCTTGCACAGGGTCATTATGCAGATTTATTTTCTTGGCCTCACAAAAACCAACAAACTCCTCCAGCAAATGAACATTCGCAGATCACATGGAAGCCTGATAAACACAGAAAAAGCTAATAATGTATGAAAAAGAGCTAATTCCATACTAGATTTATTTAAAAACAAAATAAAGAAACATACATTTCTAAAATAATTCACATAACGAAGAGCAGGGCCAACTCGATTGTTATCCTGCAGCCCGTGATTGCCGCAACAGGGATTGCTCGTATGAGCCATAACCCTAAAAAACAAAATGATATCCATGAATTCAAAGTCAAACTAACAAAAGCAAGTGACTAATTTTCATTACTTGCTGCTGTTGCTGCTACACACATCCTATATGCGACGACGGCCTCTCTGAAAATCAACAGAGGCCGGCATCATCATAAACTAACTAAAACTCTACAATGAAATAATACATCACTATTTTGGAAGATTAACACTAAAACTAAATCTATAACTGAAACTATGCAGCATCAGAAACTAACTAAAACTCTACAATTAAATAACACATCACTATTCTGGAAGATTAACACTAAAACTGAATAGAAACTAAAAAATAAACCTATAACCTGAACAAAAAGATTGCAATGGTTCACGCTGGTAGACTCTGAAGAAAACTAAAACTAAATCTAAAACTCAAACTATGCAGGATCAGAAACTAAGTAAAACTCTACAATGAAATAATACATCACTATTCTGAAAGATTTACAATGAACTAAACATAGAATTTACTGGAAGATTCAAAACCACCCAGGACATGACTAACAATTCACTAGAACTAAACAAATAGTCAGCAAATCAACTTGAGCATATATAAACTATTCACTTGAACTGAACAACTGAGATCGATCTAGCTCCTTGGTCACAGAAACAGCAGAGGGAGAGGGGCAACAAACGGACTGCTTCCAGACAAAAGAACAGGCCACCAGTGCCTAGTGGTGCTTAGGCGCTGAAGCGTCAGCGGCTCTGCCAGCGCTTACTCCTCGAGCTGCGCTTGGGGACACCACACGCCTGGCCCCGGTGGTAAGCGGCGACGGACGAGCAGTCAGTGGTCCGCCGAGGACGCCAGCGCCCGTCGTGAGTGAGCGACGGACGGAGGAAGCAGCCGGGTGGCTAAGGGATCTTACACGCGACAGCGCGGACTCTCTCAAATCAACAGAGGCCGACGACGACTACTCCCTCCAATCGACGGCGGCCGCAACCCTCCCTGCGTCAGACAAGATCCACCGCGCGCTGGCGGAGCGGCGATGGCGGGATTTCTTCTTGGTACAAAATAAATCCTCGAGAGACGACAGATACAAACAGCGGTGACGCCAAAAGGAAACATGGGAAGGGGACAAAGGAACTTAGCTCGACGAAACCCTTGACAGCGCCGGCCGCCGCACCGGAGCCGCCGCGAGTCGCCTCAACTCGGTTGCGGGGGGAGCCGAATCAAAATGGGGGAATCGGGAAAGTGGGAACGGCCGAGAAAATTCGAGCGCCACTACCAAGAAAGTCAAAAAAACCACGCTGGCCCACAGTCAGAAACTGAAGACGACGACGGAGCTGGGTGCCACGCGCTAAGATGGATCGGACGATCGAAATGAAGACACACAAACAAAACGAACAGCCACAAAACCGGCTATTTTGAGCAAATGAAACAACCGGCTAATGTATAGCATTTCTCGATAAAAACGAAAGTGCTACAGTAGCTAAATTTCCAAAATTTCGCGAACTAAACACAGCCTAAGGGGGTGTTTAGTTGGGGAGGTAAAAATTTTTAGGTGTCACATCGGATGTATCGGAAGGATGTCGGGAGGGGTTTTTGGATACTAATAAAAAAACAAATTACAGAACCCATCAGAAAACTGCGAGACGAATCTAATGATACTAATTAAGCGGTCATTTGCACATGTGGGTTACTGTAGCACTTAAGGCTTTTCATGGACTAATTAGGCTTAAAAGATTCGTCTCGCGATTTTGCCGAGAACTGTGCAATTAGTTTTTTTCGTCTACATTTAGTACTCCATGCATATGCCGCAAGATTCGATGTGACACTTTGGGGTGAAAATTTTTGGAAACTAAACAAGGCCTAAGGCTGTGTTTAGTCGGCGAAATGAAAAATTTTGGATCTCACATCGGATGTTTCGGAAATATCGGAAGGGGTTTTCGCATACTAATAAAAAAACTAATTACATAGCTCGCCTGGAAACTACAAGACGAATTTATTAAGCCTAATTAATCTATCATTAGCGCATGTTAATACTGTAGCGCTTATAGCTAATCATGGTCTAATTAGCCGCGGGCGGGGCCTCGCCACCCGACCAGCGCGACGTGCCGCATGCCACACACCTACTATGGGCGTGGCCGCACCGCAGTTACGCTCCCGCTACCGCACTTTGGCTACTACTTGTGAAAGTACGTGCGACTGTGACCGAGCGGCCCGGAGTCCCAGATGCCTCGATCTTGCTGTGTACCCTTCGCTTCGCGGTGCGCTTCATAACTGCCCGCCGGGGAACACGTGTTCGCTGACCAGCTATTACCACGGTCGACGCACGCCGTCCTGCCACGTTCGTCAACGGCCCCTCCTAACCGCTCCGCCCAGCCCGCCGCCGCCGCCGCCACGATAAACTGCCTGTTCGGATGGCCGGTTAATATTGTCGCTGATTTGTGAAAAAGTATTTGATAGGATCATTTATAATAAGCCACAACTAAACGAGCAGGCTGCTCAGCGAGAGAATTTCATCGCCCAGTTTACACTCACCGGGGTAGGTGAGGTCCGGTGGTGGCTGACGCACGCACGCACGCAGCTAGGGCTACCGGCTGCAAGCTGCAACTGCAAGGCCCGCGGCAGCTCGTCTGATGTGACGCCATGACACGGTTCCTTCCCCGCGCCCGATTTCGTGCAGGCAACTCCCAATTGTCCGTCCGTGCCCTCAGATTTCCGCACCTGCATTCATAAAACACATCGTTGTTTAGATCCGGTGACTAAAATTTAAGAGGTGTCATATGAGGATATCGTATGGGGTATTCGGATAAAAAAAACAAATTACAAAATCCGTCAGTACTTCACGAGATGAATTTATTAAGCCTAATTAATCCGTTATTAGCACATGTTTACCGTAGCACCACATTATCAAATCATGGATTAATTAGGCTTGAAAGATTTGTCTCGCAAATTAGTCGCAAACTGTACAATTAGTTTTGTAATTAGTCTATATTTAATACTCCATATATGTGTCTAACATCTGAGGATACGACGAGTAAAGTTTAGGAGGAGTAACCAATTGCCTCTAAAAGTCTACTAAAAACAATCACGCCCAATCATACCAGAACTCCGGGACGATCACGATCTGCGTCCAAGTGCCGTTAAACAAAGGCGCCTCGACCTTGACCGGCTTCTACTGCAAAGCCATCATTAGATTCAGTGGAACTGGAATCTATCGTATCCATACACACGTAGTAATACGTGTACACTGGTAGCAGTAGCAATTTAGCATCATTAGAACAGGCTTACCACTACTCAGTACGACTACGCGCGTCGCACGCAGACAGATAAGCAAGCACGGGAACATGGCAGGAGAGTGACGCCTGACCTAACACCGTCTGCTGTGCCTGTGCTTCCCCTGCTGCCATCCGGCTTCCGGCAGGCTCCGACGACCGGTTCCTGCGACGCAGACCGCGACTGACTTTTGCCCAAGAAAAGTCTCTTGACTAAGTGCTTGTTTAGTTCCAAATCAAATTCCTAAAAAAATATTATAATAGTCATCACATCGAATCTTACGATACGTGCATGGAGCATTAAATATAGACAAAAAAAAACTAATTGCATAGTTTGGTTGAAAATTGCGAGACGAACGTTTTGAGCCTAATTAGTCTATGATTGAACACTAATTGCCAAATAAAAAGGAAGTGTCTATACAACATCCGGCTGTTTCAATAAAACAAAACAACCGGCTATTTCAAGAGAAAGAAACGGCCGGATGATACTGAAAAAAATCTGGCTGTTTTGTTTCAGTAAAATAGCCAGGATTTGACATCCATTAGCATCAAAGGGCAGTAAAAAAAGAAAATTAAATCCAAATTGGAAGCGAACAAAGAAAAAGAAAAGAAATACAGTGACATTTTATACAAATATGTAGTTCAGTCAGATATCATGAAAAAAGTGACATAAAGAACAGACTCACATATGGAATTTGGAAAAATAGCTATCCATTGTGTTAATAAATGAACAGTAATAGCTGCTCTCATAGTCTCAGTAGAGGGGGTAGTGTTCTGCTGTCATTGTGGTCCCTCCAAGATGCCAATCAGAATTGGTTAAGCATCTGAATCTCACAGAGGAGGGCCTTTCTCCTTTCATTTCCACTATGGTTTTCTCTGCTATGAACCTTACTGCATTGAGATCCTACACAAAAGAGAGGTATCAAGCTTGGTTATAAAAAGATGCATTCAATCATACTAATTAGGTACGGAACAATTCAGACAATACACAAGGGCAATAAATGAGGATAAAAACCCTTTGTTTAAGAAACAAAACATTATAGCTCACATTGGTCAAGAGAACTAAATAACTCGGATAAAGAAACTGAACTTAAACCTGATTATGAAACTGAACCTGAACCTTTAATCAATAGAATGCAGTGAAACTAATAATATGCACTAAGCCTGAACCTGAAACATAAACCTAATTCCAAATCAAGTTTAGGTTCAAAAATGCACTAATGAGCTATTTATTCCAACATCTGAGTTTATATCAGTATATACAATTTAACATTTTTTAATGAGTTTCACATACTTTCAAAAAATTCGTTCGACAAAACCACAAACCTGACAAAATCTGATATGTGTTGGCACAAATACAATTTAACAACTTACAATTATTTATATGGACAAAAACTAAGACCCAAAAGACAACTGAAACTAAGACCCAAAAGACAACTGAAACTAACCCCCAACCCATGAATATGCCCCCCAACCCCTCCCCCCTGCCGCGCAACCGCTCTCAGATTCGAACTCATTTCAGATTTCAGATTAAACAACACAGAAAAAAAACAGCGCTGGGGAACATGGAAAACAACAACGAATCAAACAATAGACTAAAACTAAGAATGAAGCAACAACTCAATAAACTGAAAGCACTGAACACAATTTCCTAAATTTATTTAAACTGACTAGGACTGAATCTTTCCTAAATTTGAATAAACTAACTAGCACTGAATCTTACTATAACAAAAACTAAATAAATTTACTATAACTACAAATGACTAAGACTAAAAACTAAAAATGAACAAAATAACTGAATCCAACATTAGAACTTCTCGGTTTACACTAAATAACCTGCTGAAATTAAATAACCTCAACTCTACAAGACTGACTAGAACTGAATCTTACTAAAACAGAAACTAAATAAACTGACTATGACTACAAATGACTAACACTGAAAACTGAAAATGAACAAAATAACTGAATCCAACATAAGAACTTCTCGGTTTACACTAAAAAACCAGCTGAAACTAAATAACCTGAACTCTAAATGACTAAAACTATATGTCAAAAGATAGGGGGAGGAGAAAATAACAGGGCTAGGGGAGGGGCAGCTGGAGAAAAGGTAGGGAGTAAATGGAGGATGCAAACAACGAGAGAGAAAAAACAGCTGAGCCAGTAAAAAAGACGCCTGAAATGAACGGTTTGCTGCCAATAAAGGCCATCCAAAAAAAAGGCTCATAAAAAGGACAAAAGCCCAACAAGAAAAAATGAAGCCCAAAAAAGACAATGTCAAAAAAAAGCCCACGAAAAAATTAAAAACGCCATAAAGGGAAGGCCCAATCCAAAACCAAAAAAGAAAAGCCCAAAAAGGCCCCAGCCAAAACTAGAAAAAAGAAAAGCCCAATTAGATACACTACTTGACCGAGCACACCAACCTCTTCTCCAAAACCACACGAAACACCCCCCAGCAGTCGCCGGCTGCCAAAAAACAGATCAAAGAACAAAACCAAGAAAAGAAAACAGGAGAGGCCAAGATGGAGGATGAGGACGACATACAGCAACATCAGACTAAACTTCACGGGGCAAACCAAGTAAGTTGAAAAAATCACTAACCTTCAAAATCAACATTTGGAGCACATGGGGATCCCCATCATCTTTCTGCTCCTATGATCACGATAACACTGCAGGATCCCATTCATCTTGCCTGCTGCTATGATCACAAATAACACTGCAGGGTTTACACCAAAAAAATGATAAAATTGGGATCACAGCCTGACAAAACACATATCATCTAACCCTCACCCAAAAAAAAATCTTATTAAGCGGAAAAAATCAGATTATCGGAAGATTCACAAGCAAGGAGAAGGGGAAGCAACAACAGCAAATCAAGACAATGATTCTAATACCCCAATCAACTCGTAAAACAATTGGCGGGGAGTTACACACGACTCATAATTGAATGATAAGAAACTCCTGGAAGAAAACATCATACCTGCTGTAGTGTCCGTGTAAAAAATACTACCATCATGATGAATTTACAAGACATAAAAAGAATAAACCACGATAGTGTTTACTATAATTACAAAAACAAAAGAACTAATCTCATACTTAATGGAATTGAATATGCAGCATACATTTGGCCCATATACATCTTTGTTGTTGGGAGACATGTACACACAAGTATGACATTGACAAAAACATTTAAATATGCAAAAATTATATAGTCGCAATCAGTAAGAATAGTTTGTTTGCAGGGGTCACCAAACAATAGCAAGTGCACAGATGAGATCCAGTGGACATGTGCAGGTAAAAAAATCTTCGTAAGAAAAAAAATAATATGATAACTTTCTACAGCTTACATTTTGATAATCACAGTCACCCAGGAACATGAAAGCACATTACCAGACTTTGATGACTTCAGCAACTGGTACTGCAGCCAACAAAGTCATGAGGTAAGCCGATATTGAAAAGAACTAAGTTTCAAATACACTGAATATGGAAAAAAAACTTATCTTCAACATAAATGCATTAATACAGCTTGTAGGAGGTGACTGCGGTTTGTCTATGGAGGAAAATAGCATGTATATAACAACCAGCAGATGCGAGGGAGACCAAGAAACAATGAATGGAATGGAGACCGGACAGTATGCACCCAATACATCAATGTGTCCTGCTCTAGAAAAAGACCCCCGAAGAAGTGACCTGCAGAAAAAAGTAGAAACCATTAGCAATGGCCCTGAAAGACACGAAGAACAGCAATACTCAAACAATGGATATCAAGACAATCAACTCCTAGAGTGGGGTGAAGATTACTTAATTGAAAGTGAAGAAGAACAATGGCAGAATAGCACCTTCAAAAACATGAAGCTACAAGAAGTTCAAGGAACATTGACAACATCAATAACATTTCAAGCAGTGAGCGTGCCGCCTGAAGATGCTGACAGTGCAGAAACAAACAACAGCCAAGAACTTACTGAACAAGAAATTGAGGAATTCATTGCTGCAGAACAGGTAGCAGCTTCTGCAGGAAACAATGCTGACATCAATAGCATGTACACTCCATAGATAGGGATGGAATTTGAAACAAAGGAAGCTGCTCAACATTTTTTCAACTTCTATGCATACCTGGCTGGCTTTGGAACGACTGTAGTAAAAGTCTTCAGGTCTGGAAGCAAGAAAAAAAAACAAGAGGTCACAAAAGTCGTAGTTAAGTGCAACAAGTATGGCAAAAACAAAGAACCAAAGACCTTACCACAACAGGAGGCAGAGGTGGACAAGGACATTGGAAAAAAGAAAGGACCTAAAAGGAAAACAAATATGGTAGTAAAAACAAATTGTTAGTGTACTATGGTTGCCAAAGAAGAAGGTCAAATCTGGAGGATTACTGGACTAGAATTAGAACACAACCATGACCTACAGCCAGGAAAGCATTTTGATGGGCACAGTATTTGACAGACATGGAGAAAGCACTCATAAGAACATTAAATGAAAGCAACATTCCGACAAGAAAGATGGTAACCATCCTGTCCAATCTTAGAGGAGGACCCACGGCACTTCCTGTGAAGAAGAAAGACATTAGTAACATAAGAACAAAAATTAACAGAGAAGTCAGGGGATCAGATATGACTAAGCTATTGGACAACTTCAGAAACAAAAAGTCTGATGACCCAAGTTTCTTCTACAAGTTTGATTTGGATGAGGAAAACAGAGTTAAAAACATTTTTTGGAGAGATGGATCATCACTTAAATATTATGAAGAATATGGTGATTGTGTCACTTTGACACAACATACATGACTAACAAATACAGGCGCCATTTGCGCCGCTTTGTGGGGATAATGGCCATGCTCAAACTTGTTTATTTGGATGCGCTTTCCTACATGATGAAACAAAGAGAGACTTTCAAGTGGGTATTTGAAACACTTCGGAATCAATGGGAGGCAAACACCCTAGGTACATCATTACGGATCAGGGACAAAGCAATGAAAGCAAATGCATTCCAGAGGTGTTCCCAAATACAAGACACGAAACTGCTTGTTTCACATCAAAAACAAATGCTACAACAAGAACCTAAAAGTCTTCGCAAAAAACAAAGGCCTCTACGAAATATTTGAAGACACAGTAAACAACTGCTTATCAGAACAAGAATTTGAGTACTTGTGGGGTAAGATGATTGAAGACAAAAAGCTAGAGAACAACAAATACTTCACAAGGATGTGGGAGACAAGGGAAAGATTCATCCCAGTATACTACAAACATGATTTCTTCCCGTTTATCCAAACCACATCAAGAAGTGAGGCTGTCAATGCAAGATTCAAAGAGAATGTGGGTCCAACCTATAGTATACACACTTCTTCTCTCGAGTACCAACGAATGATAGAAACAATAGACAGAGCAGAAAATCTAGAGGACCACTACAGTGTACAAAAAGGCAGAAGGACCTAATGTTTGGCTACACATTTGAGATTCAGGCAGAAGAATTGTACAACAGGAATATATACAAAAAATTCCAGCTTCAACTAAAAGCTACATCTACATTAGCTTACAAAGAAATCCAAGAAGACAAAGTATTTCAAGTATGGCAGAGAAGTAACCAAGTTCAGAAACTAGAGAGGATAAGAAAGTACACTGTCCTGACTGACCTCAGAGAGGGAGTAGAGGAGATGAGTTGCATCTGCGCCAAATTCAACAAAGATGGAGTACTCTGCTGGTACATCCTGAAAGTGATGATTGAAAAAGAAATTAGCAGAATACCAGACAAGTACATAATAGATAGATGGAGGAAAAGGGATCTTAGAATGGTCAAGCAAAGAATTAGAGAAAACATAGCTGACACGCGTTCACTGCTAAGATTCAATATACTATCAAGGCAATCTACAATAATCAATTCAAAGGCATCGAAAAGAGAGGAAGCAACAAAGTACATTATGGCAGAAATGAACAGGATTGACTTGCACCTGGAAACAATTCTGATGTCCGAAACAACTGAAAACACTCAAGAAGAGGTACACTCCATTGAAGTGGAACAAATCAAAGGGGGCAAATGCAACAGTGAATAATGCAGACAACAATATTGGGGATCCAGAAACAACAACAAAAAGGGGCAGGCCAGCATTGCCAAAAAGAATGAAGCCACTGATAGAACAGGAAAGAGAGAAAATGAAGCAAAAAGAAAACAAGAAGAAGAAGAAGAAAGTAACAGCAAACGAGAGCACAGGTAAAGAATAAAAAAACCTCAACACTATTCTTGACATTACAGCAGTGCTATCATAATCAAAAGTTAAAATATCCTTGCAGGATCTCCGATCAAGCCCAAGCCAAAGAGGATGAAGAAAACAACAAGAAATAACACTGATGCAAATGAAAAGAGTGCAAAGAGGACCAAGGAAGACAGTAATATAGTGATATCATAAAGGCATTATCAGTTCATGTAATAGGATATTACAAGAGACATTACAAGTGCATGTAAACATTACTATATTGTTCTATGTGCGTGCAAACACATCTCTAGAACAAAAAAACATGTTTTTGGCTAGTACCCTCCCCTATACATTTTTGTTAATCCTATGTGATATAGCTCCAGCCATCACCTAGCGAGAAAAAAGCCTAGTTAATGACACGTGGATTGATCCCCTGCAAAGAAAAAAAATTAATAACAATGATAACTTGTCCCTGGATAGAACCACAATCTAAAATATAAAAAGAAACATATGAATCATAAAAAAGGCTAATGCAACAAAGACTATGAGGGGACAAGTACCTGCTGGCACAAGTTGATTACTAGAGACTTATTAATAGTGTTTGCCCTGCTGAAAAACATATTGTTTGCGAGCTTCACTCTGATATTTGGAATATCAGATTGGTCAAACACATTCCTTAGATCAATATCTTTATCCCAGAGTTCCATGAACTTGACGGCAAAAATACCACAATCAACACTAGGGGCAGAGGATGGCGAAAAAAGTCAGCGGGCGAACCAATAAGAAAAGATGACTGTTCAAAAGAAAAAAACATAGTAAGACTTACATATTGTTCTGCTTGGGGACCGAGGATAAGACACAGAGAAATCTTCCAAACTTGTATAGCCTTCAAAGATGTCGATACCAAAGACTCCTTGAAAGCAATAATCGACCAAAAAAAAGGGTAAAAGTACAAACAAGGTACAAGCTAAGACCGTAGAAACGATCAAGATAACATAAAATAAACTTACAAGCATCGAGCTAGCATCAATTTGAAAATTAGCATTGGAATCGAAGTAAGAGTCCAAGAATACAAACATCTTGTTCTTCAGATCGACAATGAACACGAACCAATGCTTATGAAGGACTACTGGAAAACAAAGCTAAAACATATACATTAAAATTAAATCACATTTCATCAAAAAAATTTAAATCACATTACATAGCAGGCTTTTATCTCAGTACATAGGAAGTGTAAAACAAAAAATAAATGCAAGGATGAAAAACCTTATCTCGACAAATGAAGCTTGTAGGCGAATTGGCACCGATGAACGATTTCGGACTATCCTCACATCATCCGAGCAGTTGTAGGTATAAAGAGAACCCTATAAATAAAAAAAAAAATTAGGTGATCGACTAATGAACTTGAAAAATAAATAAATTAAAATTTAAAAATTGAACAAGAATAAGAACAAAACATACCCCAACTTTTGGATAGAAAAAGTGTTTTTTCGACTGCCGAGGGTGAACATCCTCAAAAAAATAACGACACATCCCGGCAACAAAATAGTTATCAACTTTGCCCCCAGGCTCAACGGATTCGCCCAATGAGGAATATGTCACACTTGGTCAACAAAGAGAATCGACGCGCCTTCCAACTAAAAAAAAAAAAGAGTCAAAAAAAAAAAAAACATGATTGATAAAAGAGACAATACCAAAAAAAAAACTTAACTTACCCACTCCATTGGCTATGAGCAAGCCCACAAATTACATTATAGTAACAAACCTCTTCTTCAGTTATAGGAAATCTCCGCCGATCCGATCCTCATCCTATATCCGACCTCTTCAAGCTTAGGTCTCTCATCGAAATATTGATAACCGGTCTAACTGAATTACCAACTTCGACCTCAAGTGGTAAAAAGAAAAAAATGAAATAAAAAACTTACTAATGGTTTGCAAATGCTTCTTTAACAAAAACAGACTACCCACGAGCGGGGTAGTCACAAAGATATGGAGCAACGTCATACCTTTTGTTTCTTGTTCATGATAGGACCATTATCAACCATGGATGCAACCTCATGAAACATATGATTGCACTTACACATCACCAAAGGAGTGTCCATGACCAGCATTTGCTTGTTCATTTTCAAACCATGTAAGAAATCAGAAGCTTCTTTTGGGTTCTATATAATAAAAGAAATAAGAAAAATCCATAAAAGATGGAAAACTAAACAAGATGACACGAATACAAAAATATATTAACATGAAAAAACGGGAGGATTACACAACCCGAGGGTGAGGACTGATCATAGCGTAAACAGGAATGTGGCCATTGTTGTGAACTCATAATTTGGGGGCCTTGTGCAATTAATGTGATGTGAAACCCTTCACCATCACAAGATAAGGGGCTGCTCACCATCTGTGCATTTGAAGTTGTTAACAACAACAAAATCCCTCAATACCTATACAAAAATATATATGAGATATATTTCAGAACCAATGATTAGGTAAAAAAAGTTAATATAGTACATAAGAAGAAAACAAACCAGTCTGTGTTAATGGGAATGACTTGTCCTTACTAGCAACATGAGTGTGCGCATTCTTTGGGTCTCCTGTAGTCTCATTGATTGGAATTCTTGTGCACTTCATGGGTACGGGGAACCCTGCACCACTGCGCCTGGTGAACTGCTGAGAACAATGCACGGATGGACCTTTTACAACTGAATTCCAAAAAGTATAAAAAAAATCATTACTACTTATAAAGAAAAAAAATTAAAACAAAATGCAATAAATTAAAATTAAAGAAAATACTAAAAATACCTCAACATTAGGATCTAAAATAGGAGGAGCAGCAGTGTTTCCTTTGGAGTCTTTGCTGATCTGTGCAGCATCTGACAATATATGAAGGACACTAAGGACTAAGCTCTCAGTGGGCATCTCACAGAACCTACACTTCCCATATGAACTCTCATTCACGAGCTTGCATAGGTCGTCAATGACCTGAAAAAAAAAAGAGTTAGAACTACCAAACAGACAATCAGTAAGTTAAAAAAGGCACCTAAGGGAAAAAAATTACATTAGGATGCAACTGATCACCAAAATACAAAATACAAAATGATATCCTCCTTAAATGATGATGAATCAGGAATAGCATTAGCTTGATCATGGCGAGATGTACTCCCTTCTTGCACAGGGTCATTATGCAGATTTATTTTCTTGGCCTCACAAAAACCAACAAACTCCTCCAGCAAATGAACATTCGCAGATCACATGGAAGCCTGATAAACACAGAAAAAGCTAATAATGTATGAAAAAAGAGCTAATTCCATACTAGATTTATTTAAAAACAAAATAAAGAAACATACATTTCTAAAATAATTCACATAACGAAGAGCAGGGCCAACTCGATTGTTATCCTGCAGCCCGTGATTGCCGCAACAGGGATTGCTCGTATGAGCCATAACCCTAAAAAACAAAATGATATCCATGAATTCAAAGTCAAACTAACAAAAGCAAGTGACTAATTTTCATTACTTGCTGCTGTTGCTGCTACACACATCCTATATGCGACGACGGCCTCTCTGAAAATCAACAGAGGCCGGCATCATCAGAAACTAACTAAAACTCTACAATGAAATAATACATCACTATTTTGGAAGATTAACACTAAAACTAAATCTATAACTGAAACTATGCAGCATCAGAAACTAACTAAAACTCTACAATTAAATAACACATCACTATTCTAGAAGATTAACACTAAAACTGAATAGAAACTAAAAAATAAACCTATAACCTGAACAAAAAGATTGCAATGGTTCACACTGGTAGACTCTGAAGAAAACTAAATCTAAAACTCAAACTATGCAGGATCACAAACTAAGTAAAACTCTACAATAAAATAATACATCACTATTCTGAAAGATTTACAATGAACTAAACATAGAATTTATTGGAAGATTCAAAACCACCCAGGACATGACTAACAATTCACTAGAACTAAACAAATAGTCAGCAAATCAACTTGAGCATATATAAACTATTCACTTGAACTGAACAACTGAACATGTAACAAAGGAGATCGATCTAGCTCCTTGGTCACAGAAACAGCAGAGAGGGAGAGGGGCAACAAATGGACTGCTTCCAGACAAAAGAACAGGCCACCAGGCCTAGTGGTGCTTGGGCGCTGAGCGTCGGCTCTGTTGTCGCTACTCCTCGAGCCCAAGGCCGGGACACCACGCGCCCGTCCCGGTGGTAAGCGGCGACGACGAGAGCAGTGCTGTGGTCCGCCGAGGACGCCCACGCCCGTCGCGGTGAGCAGCGACGGAGGAAGCAGCCGGGTGGCTAAGGGATCTTACACGACAACGGACTCTCTCAAATCAACAGAGGCCGCCACGACTACTCCCTCTCAATCGACGGCGGCGCAAACCTCCTCCTCGTCGAGACAAGATCCACCGGCGCTGACAACGGAGCGCCAGGCGGGCGGGATTTCTTCGGTACCAAATAAATCCTCGAGAGACAGACAGATACAAACAAATGTGACGCCAAAAGGAAACATGGGAAGGGGAACAAAGGAACTTAGCTCGACGAAACCCTTGATAACATACCGCCGCCATGAAGTCGCCTCAACTCGGTTATGGGGGGAGCCGAATCGAAAATGGGGGAATCGGGAAAGTGGGAACGGCCGAGAAAAAATTCGCGCCACTACCAAGAAAGTCAAAAACCACGCCGCCCACAATCGAAAGCAAGACGACGACGGAGCTGGGTGCCGCGCGCTAAGATGGATTGGACGATGGAAATGAAGACACACAAACAAAACGAACAGCCACAAAACCGACTATTTTGAGCAAATGAAACAACCGGCTAATGTATAGCATTTCTCGATAAAAACGAAAGTGCTACAGTAGCTAAATTCCCAAAATTTCGTGAACTAAACACAGCCTAAGGGGGTGTTTAGTTGGGGAGGTAAAAAATTTTAGGTGTCACATCGGATGTGTCGGAAGGATGTCGGGAGGGATTTTTGGATACTAATAAAAAAACAAATTACAGAACCCATCAGAAAACTGCGAGACGAATCTAAT
Organism: Miscanthus lutarioriparius; assembly: GCA_904845875.1. NCBI lineage: Eukaryota > Viridiplantae > Streptophyta > Magnoliopsida > Poales > Poaceae > Miscanthus > Miscanthus lutarioriparius. The sequence goes on from CAJGYO010000018.1 coordinate 69,832,668, forward strand.
GATACTAATTAAGCGGTCATTTGCACATGTGGGTTACTGTAGCACTTAAGGCTTTTCATGAACTAATTAGGCTTAAAAGATTCGTCTCGCGATTTTGCCGAGAACTGTGCAATTAGTTTTTTTTCGTCTACATTTAGTACTCCATGCATATGCCGCAAGATTCGATGTGACACTTTAGGGTGAAAATTTTTGGAAACTAAACAAGGCCTAAGGCTGTGTTTAGTCGGCGAAATGAAAAATTTTGGATCTCACATTGGATGTTTCGGGAATGTCGGAAGGGGTTTTCGCATACTAATAAAAAAACTAATTACATAGCTCGCCTGAAAACTACAAGACGAATTTATTAAGCCTAATTAATCTATCATTAGCGCATGTTAATACTGTAGCGCTTATAGCTAATCATGGACTAATTAGCCGCGGGCGGGGCCTCGCCACCCGACCAGCGCGACGTGCCACATGCCACGCACCTACTATGGGCGTGGCCGCACCGCAGTTACGCTCCCGCTACCGCACTTTGGCTACTACTTGTGAAAGTACGTGCGATCGTGACCGAGCGCCCGGAGTCCCGATGCCTCAATCTTGCATGTACCCTTTTCGCCATGGCGGTGCGCTTCATAATCGCCGCCGGGAACACGTGTTCGCGACCAGCCGTTACCACGGTCGACGCGCCGCCGTCCCCACGTTTAGTCAACGGCCCTCCTAACCGCTCCCCCCACCCGCCACCGCCGCCGCCGATAAAACCGCCTGCTCGGATGGTCGGTTGATATCGTTCTTTGGTTTGTGAAGAAGTACTGCTGGTTGGTTTGTGTGAGAGAAAAATACTATTACGATGAAAAATTTACGATCGTTTACGACAAGCCACAACCAAACAAACAGTTTCTTTCGGCGAGAGAGAATTTCGTCGTCAATTTACACTCACCGGGTAGGTGAGGTCCGGGTGGTGGTGACGACGACGCACGCAGTTTAGGGCTACCGGCCGCAAGTCTGCAATCGCAAGGCCAGCGGCAGCTAAATGTCTGCGTGAGGCCATGACACGGTTCCTTCCCCGCGCCCGATTTCGTGCAGGCAACTCCCAATTGTCCGTCCGTGCCCTCAGATTTCCGCACCTGCATTCATAAAACACATCTACTAAGAGGTGTTTGGATCCGTGATTAAAATTTAGGAGGTGTCACATGATGGTATCGTATGGGGTATTCGGATATTAAAAAACAAATTACAGAATCCGTCAGTACTTTACGAGATGAATTTATTAAGCCTAATTAATCTGTCATTAGCACATGTTTACCGTAGCACCACATTGTCAAATCATGGATTAATTAGGCTTAAAAGATTTGTCTCGTGAATTAGTCACAAACTGTACAATTAGTTTTGTAATTAGTCTATATTTAATACTCCATGCATATATTGAACATCTGAGGATACGACGAGTAAAATTTAGGAGGAGTAACCAAATACCTGTCTACTAAAAACAATCACGCCCAATCATACCAGAACTCCGGGACGATCACGATCTGCGTCCAAGTGCCGTTAAACAAAGGCGCCTCGACCTTGACCGGCTTCTACTGCAAAGCCATCATTAGATTCAGTGGAACTGGAATCTATCGTATCCATACACACGTAGTAATACGTGTACACTGGTAGCAGTAGCAATTTAGCATCATTAGAACAGGCTTACCACTACTCAGTACGACTACGCGCGTCGCACGCAGACAGATAAGCAAGCACGGGAACATGGCAGGAGAGTGACGCCTGACCTAACACCGTCTGCTGTGCCTGTGCTTCCCCTGCTGCCATCCGGCTTCCGGCAGGCTCCGACGACCGGTTCCTGCGACGCAGACCGCGACTGACTTGCGCCCAAGAAACTTCGCACTAGCCCGCCGCGCGCTCGGCAACGGCAACGGCAACGCAACGGCAAGTCCTCGTTTGAGCTTGATTTGGCTTATAAGTCATGATTAAAAATACTATTGGCTATTTTAATGTGAGAGAAAAATACTATTCGTTAACTAATAAGTCATAGTTAATAACGACCGAGCGAACAGTCTGCCACCGTTACTTCACCGCGCATTCGCACGGCCGCACTGCGTGCCTGGTGCCTGCGTAGTATATACACTCCCGGCGCCTCTCACACGTGGTTGACTGACCGGCGACTGCTGGCTGCTGCTACGAAACGCATGCGGTTTCAAGTCAATTGCAGCTTAATTTATGGAGACGGGGAAGGGCGGGGTCAAAGCCTGTAGCATTCCGCGTGCCCGCGAGCCGCCGCTGGTGTCAGGCTCGACGCGCCGGCGGACGCGGCGCCGTGTTTGATCGGCAACCGACGACCTACCGGAGATGCATGTAACGGGACTGCACCGGATCGGACAAGGAGGAGAATGGCTTCACGGAAACGAACTTCTGGCCTCATCAGGCCTGCTGGGGTTTTTGATAAGGCGATGCTTCAAGCAACGGGAGCTAGCTCTCTGATACTTGGGTGAAGGGAAGTGACGATCTCAGACGGCAACAGGACATACTAGGAGCGCTGGGCCCTGCAGGGACAAGGTTTTCGTCAGCTGGAACCAACTCTTTGCCTGAAACGCGTAGACCTTGTCCCCTACTACGGTCAACCTACAGTTGATTTCCCACTTTTTTGAGGGTGTTTAGTTGGTGAGTGAAAATTTTTAGGTGTTACATCGGATATGTTGGAAGAATGTTGGGAGAGGTTTTTGGATACTAATAAAAAAATAAATTACAGAACCCATCAGGAAACTGCGAGACGAATCTAATGATACTAATTAATTGGGCATTAGCACACGTGGGTTACTGTAGTACTTAAGGCTTTTAGGGTTTTTAATGGACTAATTAGGCTTAAAAGATTCGTCTCGCGATTTCCAACCAAACTGTACAATTAGGTTTTTTTCGTCTACATTTAATGCTCCATACATATACCGTAAGATTCGATGTAATATTTTAGGGTGAAATTTTTTGGAAACTAAACAGAGCCTTTGATAGGCACATTTACATTCCTTCTTCTACCTTTCCGGCTTTCCGTCGACAATCACCTTTTGGGTTCCCTGCCGTACAGTCAGATCATTTCTAGTATCACAATCCTGACTTCCTGTTTGGACGGTAGTTTGTGTGTGGCAGCAACGAGTTTACTCGCACCTTGCAATGTACTACTGCCAGTTTCTGAAACAAGAGGAAGAAGTGTTCAAGTGGAACACATGCACCTCCTCGTAGCAAGCAAGGAAACATCCTCATTCCTCACGAGACAAGCCAACAACAAAGTAAAAAATTCAAGAAAAGTCTCTTGATGAAGGCCCCGTTTAGATGCAATCCAAAACCCAAAATTTTTTAAGATTTCTCATCACATCGAATCTTCACCGATGGACATACAAACGTGTTCATAGAATACTTTATGTAGAAGCGAAAAAAAAAAATAATTACACCTCCTCCTCGAGAAATCGTGAGATATAATCTTTTTTCAAGCCTAAATAAATTATTTCTGAACATTTTTACCAAATACAAACGAAAATGCTTCTGAAATAAATCAAATTGTTCAAAAATTATTCAAAATTAAAAAAACTAAACACGCCCTAACGTATGAACAAATTCACCATTTATCCCCCAACAACAACCAATCAACATCAGCAGTCTTTTCCCTCTGTTTACACAGGAATTTTTGACCGAAATATTCCTCCTTTTTTTCGAATCAAGGCCTCGTTCACTTTAAAAAATAGTAAAACCCGATAAATAGTACCACTTTTATTTTATTTGGTAAATATTATTCGATCGTGTACCAACTAGCCTTAAAAGATTCATCTCGTAATTTCCAACTAAACTATGTAATTAATTATTTTTTTTACCTATATTTAATACTTCACCATGTAAGCGGCTAAAAATTAATGTGATGGAGAGAGAGTGAAAAAACTTATGGAATTTAGATGGCATCTAAACAGGCGCAAGAAGAGAAGAGAAAAACGGGGAAAGAAAAAAAGAAAGAAAGAATGAACGCATGTGCGCGCTCCGGCGATCGGCGAGTCGAGCCAAATGCGTCCCGGAGCTCGGGAGGGGGTATCTGGATCAGTTCGCCGACGACGGAGGCGTCTTCGGCGTCTTGGGCGGGCGGGCGGCCTCGGCTCCGGCGAGCCCCTGCTCGATGTCACCGGCGCCGCCGCGCGGGCTCGGGCTGTAGGAGGATGTGCCGACCACGGCCTGCTTGCCTCTGCTCAGCAGCCGGCGCAGCGACCGCAGCCTGGCGGAGACCGGGGACCGCATGTCGTCGGCGGTTCCGGGCATGCGGCTCGCCGGCAGCGGGGAGTTCATGGGCGGCGTGTTCAGGGCCACGGGCCGCGTCGGGATGTCGATGACCAGCTGGTTCTCCTTCCTGAGCCCGGTGGAGGCCGAGGAGCGCGCGGCGGCGGCGCTGGCGCTGGCGACGGGCGGCGGCGGGGGTGGGGGCGTGGCGAGCCCGGCGTTGGTGACCTCGTCGTGGGTGCCCCAGAAGAGGACGTTGGTGGGGAACACGGGGAACTCCAGCGACGCGCCCGAGGGCTCCTCCCGCGGCAGCGCGTCGAGGTCGCCGGCGGCGCCGACGGGGGCGCGGCAGAGCGGGCAGGTGTCGTGGGAGTGGAACCACATGTCGATGCACTCCACGTGGAACCCGTGCCCGCAATTGAGCAGCGTCCGCACTTTCTCGCCGTCGGCCACCTCGGACAGGCACACCGCGCATTCCAGCGCGTCCTTCTCCTTGTCCTTGGGGGAGCCGGCACCGGCGCCGTAGACGGTGACGGGGAGGGAGCGCAGGACGGAGGCGGGCAGGCCGCGCTGCGGGAGCGGGGACGACGCGACGAAGAGGAACCGCGACGACGGCGAGGTCGGCGCCAGGAGCGGGTTCGCCCCAGGTAGCGCTTGGCGTAGAGGTAGAGCAGGAAGACGAAGACGACGACCATGAAGAGGAAGATGACCGCGGCGAGGAGCACCCCGTTGCTGATGGCCAGCTGCTGCTGCCCCGAGCCGCCGCCCGAGCCCGGGAACATCCCGTCGCTGCTGCCGATGGCGCTGGGGCTGGGCCACACCGGTGGCGTGGGCGCCGCCGCCGAAGACGACGAAGAGCCCGAGGACGTCGTGGGGATCATGGCTGGCACCCGGCAGCTGGCTTCAAGAAACGAGCGAGCTTGTCGCGGTGCCGGTGCCTTGTTTCGATCTTGGCTGGCTGACGCCGCCGCTGATGAGAGAGAGCGGAGAGGAGACGACGACGGCTGGACACGAGAAGAGACTGAGAGAGAGGAGCGAGCGGCGAGCTGGAAGGAACTGCCACTCCGTATTTGAAGGTGAGCGTGGTGAGGCCACGGCGGCTGCGCGTCGTGGCAGTGGTGGGATCCTCTGCGGCGCAGCATGCGGCGGGTGGGACACGGAATGCACTACCCCCTGCGCAGAGGATCCGGGGATGCGTGGCGGACTTTGTCAACTAGTGGTTGGGGGCGCGGAACGAGACAACGCCCCGGTCGCGGGTCGCCCCGGTCTGTTTTGACTGCTGCGCTGGGCGTTCGGGCTCGGCTGCTCCGAACCGCGGCGGCGGCCTCGCAGAAGCATCCGGGGTGACGAAGGCGTGGCCATCGTCGCTGGGTGGACGGACGGAGCGGGCCGGCCGGCCGTCGACGTCCTCCCCGTCTACGAGATTTTCGGCGCGAAATCGCTCGCGTTCGACGTGCGTGCGTGGCTGGCCGGACGAGGCGTGCGTCGTGCGCGAGGTGGCCTTGGCTGGCGCCTTGCCTTACCATTCGGCGGCCGGGGCGGACGGGATCCGTTGATTTTTGGGTGGATACGAAATTGATCGGGGTTTCGTGGTACTACTCGCGTGAATCTAGCAAGCCAAGCAGCGTGCCGGCCGGCCCCGTTGCAGTTGCAAACACATGTGGATGGAACATTGCACGCTTCGTCTCGTGGACATTGGCCTCTTTCGGTTCCGTCGCCAGGCAATGTCCAGACAGTGTTCCCCAGCGTCCAATTTTGGACGGCCAGGACTGCGATCGCTGTCCAGGCTAAGTACACAACCAGACAGCCCCTTAGGCCAGCTCGAGTGTTGCAAATAAAAAAAAAAAACGAACTGGGGGAAAAGCAAATCGAACCATCAATGCTGGAGTAGTCGAACCATGGATGTCAACGGCAACGAAAATGGGACTCTGCAGACATGAGAGAATACAGAGCAACGAGCAAAATATTACATCATGCTATGTAAATTGTTTGGAGAATACAGAGCATACAGAGCAACCAGACAGCCCCAGATTTCGAATCAAAACTTGCATTTCCTACGGCCAATGCTCGTATACTAGTAAATTGTTTGACTCATGTTTTGACGCAATTTACTTGGACAATCGTAACAAGCTAAACTTATTCTACAACGAGGCCCCTTCGGTGATTACTTTCTTATGAATTTTATTTGAGCAAAACACAGCATAAAAGCATATGCACACGTATACTAACACTTATGAAAGCGCACACATATACTACTCTTTTAAACACATCTAAAAGACCGAGTCGATAAATCTGGTACGACATAACTAGCGTCCGAACGGTAAGCCCCCATTCGGATGTGCCCGCTTGCGGCGCCCGTTAATGTTGCACAATGAAGCACTTCTGTAACATATGTATGAAACAGGTGAAACATTGCAACATTTGCTTGCAACATATGTGTATAGCCACTGCAATTTATGCAACATCTAAATAAAATACTTGTAACATACATCTGAAACAGATAAAACATTTTGAATAGACGCTTGGAAAATATCTTTGAAACACTTGGATCATATCTCTAAAACACTTACAACATACCTCTGAAACATCAGAAACACTTGAAACATGCATTTGCAACATGCGGGTCCTCCTGCCGTGGTGTCTTCGGCCGACCGCGGGAGACGGTATCGCGCCGGCGACGACCTTCTCCCGGTGACGCCGGGGTGGTGGTGGTGCGGTGCACGCGGTAGTCGTGATAGGCGAGCGTGGATTGGGGCGCGGCCATTGATCCGTGACGCGAGGCCGAGTAGGGAGGGATGGCACTGCGCGGTGTAGGACGGGGCGCGCGCGGGGATGGCTGTGGGGGTATAACCCCAGGTACCCACGGCAATGGACATGGGCCGCACCACCAGGGGAGGACCAACCCATAAGATCAAGGCCTACGGTGCTCGGCTCTGGTTGGCGTGCAATGCAAAGCAATCAGAACACATCTTGGCGATGAAGGAATATATGTTTGGATATGATAGATATCGTATTCCTTGTAAATACTAACCATATAGCCGAATAGATCTAGATCTAAATCGACCTGTAACCCTACCCTCCAGACTATATAAGGCGGATAGGGACCCCATCGAAGGCATCTCATATTCAATACAATCCACCGAAGACATAGGACGTAGGGTATTACATTGATTAAACGGCCTGAACCTGTCTAAATCACTTGTTGTCGGTGTTTTTGGACCACCGAGGAGTAAATTTGTATTTGCGCGTCTGGCTCGGATGGTGTGCTCGGAGGACACAAGGGTTTATACTGGTTCGGACGGAATGTCCCTACGTCTAGGTCGCTGCTACTCTTGTTACCGGCACTTGGTTTGCATTAGGGGTTACAAACAGGCAAGAGAAAGGATCCCATGTCTCTGGTGGAAGGAGTGAATGAGTGCTGAGAGCTCGATTGCCGCTCAGCTGTGTGCTCGTGTCGTGCTCTTGTGTTTTGATTCATTCGTTGTTCGGTCCCCCGGTAGGGGTGCCCTGTTTTCCCTTTTATAGGCGAAGGAAAAGCGCGGGTTACAGTGGAGGAAAAGGAGAAGAACGAGAGAGAGAAGGTTTCTAGGATCGTCGGATCCTTCTTCTCCTTCATACGGGTCCCACCGATCCTGTAGATGTCAATAGGGATGGCTCCACATCGTGGCCCTGTTCGTCACTGGCGCCATGCACAGGCGTCATCTGCCGGTCATGGCGTTTCATTCCATCCCGGCGGATGTCGTGATGAACTGACACGCCTGTCAGCGTTCGTACGAGGGTTAAGCAGAACAGCACCGGCACGCCCGACATTATTCTTGATGTGAATTAAAGTTCAGCTAGGCGCTAGGCGACTTCTAGGCGATGACCCATAGCCTAGAGCCTAGGCGAGCTTAAGCGAGCCTAGGCGTTTTAAGGTGTTTTTCTAGGCGTTTTGTATATATACTAATATACATATATTATCTTCTAAAAGAAAAAATAAACAGCTGAAATAGTGGGTTTAGATAGATTGAAAGGCTGGCTTAGAGAGATAGAAAGGCCCAAATGGCAACAGTCCAGCCCATCTCCCACTCTGTGTCTCCAACCTTATCCTTCTGCTCGGTCTCCCGCATAATCCTCTCGCTCGCCGCTTCTCCTCTGTTCGGTAGCCCAGATCACCGCCCGCCTCGATTCCTCCTCTCCTCAGCATCTCTCTCTCCTCTAGTGCGTGCCCGCCCCGCCTGCAGCCTCCTCCTCCTCCTCTCGGCGACCTCCGCCAAGCTCCTCCTCCCCACCGACGCCGCCGACGAGCAGGCGCGCCGCCTAAGGGTCTGCCACCCCCTAGCCAGTGGGACCCCCACGCCTCTGCCGCCCACACACACGCCCACACGCGCGCGCCGCGCGCATCGCCGCTCTCCGCTCCTCCTCCCCACCGGCGACCTCCCTTGCGCGACCTCCCCACCGGCGACCTACCTCCTTGCGCTGGATGTCCGCCTACCCCCATAGGCCAGAGGAACCCATCGACTAGCGACTAGTCGCGCCTAGGCGCACCTAAGGCGTCGCCTTTTTGAACACTAATGTGAATCCTCAGGTATGGCCACAGGTTACATCGAGGCGTGCCAGTCTCTTCCCCGGTGTCAGAGTTTTGACCCAGGCCCATACGCCTGGACCTGGAGTGGTTGGCGGTGGTATGGGTCCCCGTCAGATGAGATGGAAACCGTGGCCTTGGGGTCGGGCGAGACGGAGCCCGTGGCCTTGGGGTAATGCGAGACGGAGCCCGCGGCTTTGGGGTTTGGTGAGATGGAGCCCGTGGCCTTGAGGTCGGGCGAGATGGAGCCCACGGCCTTGGGCGAGACCCCCACGGCCTTGGGGTTGGGTGAGACGGAGCCCGTGGCCTTAAACGAGGACCTCGCGACCTTTGGGTCAGAGCGAGACGGAGCCCGCGGCCTTGGGGTCGAGCGAGACGGAGCCTGTAGCCTTGAGGTCGGGCGAGACAGAGCCTGCAGCCTTGAGGTCGGGCGAGACGGAGCCCGCGACCTTGGGGTCGGACGGGACCTTTTAATACGTCTTGCTCCATCCAGGGAAGTCAGCGTGGGCGATAACCTCCTTGCTTTGGGTATCCCTAATATCGATACCTAACACTTGTCTCTGCGCTTTTGTCTTCATCCGGCTCTTATTACGCGCACCTCCACCGATTCATATACTACCGTGGGTATATCCCTCGGTAGACTGCCGACCAGATTTCATCGATAGTGGCACGCCAGGTAGGGGGTGTGTATGCTGATCCCATGGTGAACCAATTGGGATCTCAAGATCAACGCCATCCGTGGCAACTCGGCTGCTGGCGGCGCCGACAACATCCTTTGGCAACAACAACGATTTTGACCTACAGCGGGAACTCATCGTGCTTCCCGCACGCGCTGTCCTGCTGGCAGATCGAATCGGCAAGCGTCTCGACCAATCTGGTGTGCTTCATCTCATGCCCGCTGAGCTGATCGCCGACTGGCCGAGAGGCACAGATGTCATCGCCAACGACACCACGCAGTACCAAGCTAATCAAGATTGAAAGCATGCATGCACCTACCATGCAAGATGATTTATTAAAGATATGAAGTTCGTGGGACCATGAGCGTACATCAACACGCAAGCCAAACTCGCATCTACGTGTGTGCATCATGGAGCATGCACGCGCATACTCCTGGAGCATCAGCCACGCTCGACTACCACAACGAAATGCCGAACAAGCTAAGTTGATCATTTAATCTTCATTGTAATATCCTATGATATAGTATGTGTTCAGATGTCTACATATGCGCAAGATTATTTTGGCAGGAATCCAACTGCGCTCATCGTCGTTCTGCGTCGTCTCGCATTGGTGGCATGGATCTCGTCGGCAAGCCTCTGGCTCGTTCGTAAGAGCATCGAATTCAATGCCGAAGAGCAACTCGAACAAGCTCGGTCCAGTAGAGGTCCGACGACGGCCTTGACTCCTACGCGTGCGGAGTAGCCCACGAAGATCGGAAGCAGAGATAAGGACGAGGACATAATGTTCACCCACAACTCCCGCTCCTACACGGTTGATGCTCTCGAGGCGTTCCACAAGCCGGAGGCGCTACATCAAGGACGATCGGCTACGGATCTGCTGCCCCGTCCGCATCGGGTGGAGTCGGATCCGACCAGTACCATGCAAGAAGATGCCAAGCAAGAAAGCTAATTATCAAGAGCCTTACAAACAACCAGCACATACATACTAAGAAGACATGCAAGCTACGAGATGTGAACATGTGCACTCAGACATGTTTGCATAAGGCAAGCTCGCGTTCAGACTTGATACTGCTCGTCTGTTTTTTCTCCGACCCGAGTACAAACATGCACCAAGGGGAGATTAGAGCCAGATACAACAGCTTTCGTAATAGCGAGCCACGAGCGAGCCGCTAAGTGAACCGCCCGAGCCATCAAACAAGCTGCTAAGCGAGCCATCAAACGAGCCGTTAAGCGAGCTGACTCGGACTACTCGTTCTGATCGCCTGACGTGTCGCAATGATCGCCGCGAAGAATGGCGTTATAACGACCGCGACCACCGCCATGACGATGAGCCAGAAAGCTTGAGGGCCGGGCAACGTCATACGCCACCGATTAGATGTTATGTCTAAAGATAAGTACCTTTTTATATATGAATATTTAATAAAGTTTTCGCCATGATGTTTCTTCGTAGTATTCTCTATACATATGAAAAGTTTGAGCAATTTAAATTTTGAATTTAAAAAATGCAACTTCGACAAAGATTTTGGTACCCCAAATGATTTCATTATTCTCCAAACAACTTTTCTCCATGTATACCATCTTAAAAATTGACATACGCTTTTTTATAAAACTATATGAGACTCAACGCGCTCCCCAAATGAACAACCACGTTTATGATTATGCTCTCACAGAAACGGCCCAAATGTCTCTAGCTTCTCCCAAATTTGACACATTTTGTCACACATGCACGAGTTGAACGTTTGCATCCTCTGCGTTATGGGTGGTCAACAGTCATTTTTTAAATTTCAAATTTGCTCCTCGGTGATGCCTATATTCCTAAGCGTGCACAGGAGCTAAGCTCTTTACGCCATGGGGTGTGGGATAGCCAGGGCTGGGAGCTCAACCAACAAACTAACGGCTCGCGGCAGTTTATATTAAATATAAACACATCTCTAAAAGAAAACTTAATGTTTACAATGTATTTAAGATATTCTTCATCAACTCGCCGACCAGCCGCGTTCTCACTTGCGTTATCAGAAATAGCCCTATTCCCGATCTCACTCCTACACATGCACGAGCGCCAACCCTATGCATTATGGGTGGTCGGCAGTGGCTCCTCGGCGACGCCTGTGCTCTTACGCGTAAACGGGTGCTAAGCACTCTACGTTTTGGAGTATGGGCTAGTCGGGGCTGGTGATGCGATACATAACCAACTGACAGGAAGTTACTCATATTTAAAATATGAACACTTTGTACAAAACATAATATCTATCTATTCCACTCTGTTGTCTTCATCATCGAGTTCATATATTTATTTTTACATCATGTACTACTCATTCTACATATTTATTATAGGATCATCGTCTAGGTGGTCGCACCACCAGGCCTTCGGACTTCTCTGCCGATCAACTGATTGGACCGCTAGGTTCTTGGACTTCGTTGCCGGCCAGTTGATCGGACTGTTCGGCGTTCACTTCTAGTCGGCGCTCACTTCGCCGATGACCAGTTGGTTGGGCTGCTTGGTGCTCGATTCTTCGCCAACCAACTGGTCAGATTGTTCGTCGCTTCATCGTCAGCTACGCTGAGAGCTCGCCAGCTAAGCTGAGGACTCCATGGCGTTTGGATTGTTCGTCGCTTCATCGTCAGCCACGCTGGGGCTCGCCAGCTAAGCTGGGGACTCCTCGGTATTCGGATTCTTCGTGCAAGCGTCACCAGCTAAGCTGAGGGCTCCTCGGCGTTTGGATTCTTCGTGCAAGCGTCGCCGGCTAAGTTAGGGACTCCTCGGCGTTCGAATTCTTCGTGCAAGAGTCGTCAGCTATGCTGGGGACTCCTTTGATGGTCGGATCTTGCTACGTCTCATCGGTGTGCTATCAACTTGCTCCATGCTGTTCGGATTAGGGTGCTGATCTTGGGTAGCACGTCTGGGGTCTTGATACGCACATGATAGATGACATTAGGAAGCTTTCAGGCTTATTTTCTTTGACCCTGCTATAAGATTTATTTCTTTATCTTCCAGCAGGCTCAGGAACTAAATGTGTATACTTCACCTAGCAGTGAGTGTACTGTTTTTCCTCTTATCGGTCTTCAGCTAAGCTGAGGGCTGGCTATGTGCTCGGCTAAGCTGGGACTCAGTTATTCTAAATAACTGACCGTTATACTTCTTTGATCCCGACACCAGATGTCTTCTTCACCTACTGTCAAGCTCAAGGATTAGAATGTATACATTGCACCTTGAGGTGCTTGTATCAAATTTAACGGTTGGCTAAGTCCTTTTTTCTTTCTCAGTCGTTGATATTCTTTGATCCTGACACCAGGTGTCTTCTTCACCTACTGTCAGGCTCGGAGACTACAATGTATATATTGCACCTTGTGGCGCATGTATCAATACTAGCATCCTCTTTGACTAAGTCATGGATGATGATTATCTGACTTTGCCAACGAAGCCTAAGTGTGTACAGTTCACCTAAGGTGGAGAATTTTTTAAATTTTAAATTTGAGCTCCTTACATCCTTCTAGCAAGCCTTACTTGAGGACTGTTGACCAGTTAAATTGGTCGGCACTTCATTTTGTTGATCGGATTACCAGTTAAACTAGTCGATCACCAGTTAAACTGGTCGGCACTTTATTTTGTTGATTGGATTACCAGTTAAACTGGTTGGATTGCCAAATTAACTGTATGACTCTAAGTTAAACTGCTCGGACCTGCTCAAGACGGCGTTGCTCAGCGGATACAAGACGCTCGGGGACTAGGTGTGGGGGGTATAACCTTAGGTACCCACGTCAATGGACATGAGCCGCACCACCAAAGGAGGTCCAGCCCATAAGATCAAGGCCTACGGTGCTCGGCTCTGGTCGGCGTGCACCGCAAGACAATCAGAAGACATCTTGACGATAAAGGAAGATCTGTTCGGATATGATAGATATCGTATTCCTTCTAAATACTTACCATATAGCCGAATAGATCTAGATCTAAACCGACCTGTAACCCTACCCTTCAGACTATATAAGGCGGGTAGGGACCCCCCGAAGGCATCTCATATTCAATACAATCCACCGAAGACACATGACGTAGGGTATTACGTCGATCAGACGGCCTAAACCTGTCTAAATCGCTTGTCTCTGCGCTTATGTCTCCATCCGGCTCCTATTACGCGCACCTCCACCGATTCATCTACTACCGTGGGTATACCCTTGGTAGACTGCCGGATGCCGGACAGGGCACGCGCACGAGGATGGCCAGGTGGTTTGATGGAGTGGGAAGAGCGGGAGATTTTTTGAGGGGCTAAGTGCATCCGAAGTGGCACGCAGCGTCCGGATAGGGCGGACACCGTGGCCCAGCATTACCGGATCTGGACATCTGGTATGAATCTTGTTATCGACAAACATGCCACATATCATTAAATAAATAATGTTATTAACTTATGGAACAAAGCCCATAACTTAAACTTGAATAAAAGCGTACTAATATAAAGAATCTAACCAGCCCGCGTAAGTTTATGATTAACAGTTGACCTATTTACATCATCACAACATGTACTGCCAAGTAAAACTACTCCACTGCTCGCGGTTTGATCCCCGCTAGGCTCCTTCAGGCCTTGTTTATGTACATGTATCCATTTTAATCTATATGTGTTGGAGTGGAATAGAATATAACTTAGTTTAATTCTACTCTAATCCTATAAAACCATATGGATTGTGATGAATACATATACGCAAGAAAGTATACGGCCCTTTTCGGCGTGGTCGCTGGCGTTTTCGTCAACCGTGAACGGGCCGGGAAGTGACCAACCGTGACCAACGGGCCGGGAAGTCAACCAACGGGCCGGGACTACGGGAGTGGGGAAGTTGATCCGTGCGTTCAAATGGTTGGTGTGAGTGAGGAAACGCGTGTCTTGCCGACGAGACCATTGAAAAATACAGAGCGGAGAATGGAAGTTTTCGTGCACGGCCAATCACGGCTTCCCCGCGTCGTGCTGGCGCGCTCGTGCCGGGAAATTGTGTGTGTCTGCCCCCGCCGCTCGTCAGCTCGCGTGTGGATTAGCTACAGCCACTTTCTTCGTCCAGGGAGCGTAGTACGGGTGTCGTCGCACGGCACGGTGAATGATCACATGCTGAAAAGTTAGTGCACCTCCAGGTCACCTCACCTCTCACCTGTCATGAGCACTAAAACCTGGGATTTTTTGACCCGTGTGGCTGAGTACCTCGCTTGTGTTAACTCGTCGCCCGTCGAAACAGAGAGATGACGCGTGCTGCGTGTGGGCGTGTGGGAGTCAGAACCTGGCACGTAGGTTCATGACAGTGGCAAATTTCCGCGCCACCGGCCCGCACTGTAGCGCGAACGCACACAGTGTGCAAGTGACACGAAGTTCACGGGAAGCCGCGCGCACTGAAGCTGGGACAGAGTCGCAAGTGTCAAACATGCCTAGAAGTCGGAGAGGGAGGCCGGGAGCTACTGCTAGCGCTACACCGTCCCATACTCCACACTATTTACAGTCACAAATCTACTACTGGAGCTGGAGGCTATCGTCGCGCCTCGCGCGGCGAGGTCCTACCTCTTGCCAAGGCCTGGTAGGTGGATGGCGGCATGGCGCCATGGCTGCTGACGCCATCCTCCAAACGCCCCGGTCTGCTGGCAGTACCCGACGTGCGCAGACAGGGGAGACTGGGTGAGCTCACTTCACTGACGCACAGACCGGTGACCGCGGTAAAGCAGCGGATGCGGACAAGTTCTCGGGATCGGGATTTGTCGGGCGAGTGACGGGCAGACGGGACGCAAAAGCGCAGGGAAAGGCACCGAGGAGGCGTCGTGGGAGTGCGCTGTGCGCGGGAGGGGCGGACCGGCCGCGGGAGACGCGGAGCGAGCCGCGGGGCACGGCGCACGCACGGCGCACGGCCACCCGCGGAATGCCGGGGCTTTTGCGCGGCATCTCGGGCAGAAAGGCCACCCCACTGCGTTCGTTCGGTGCTTCGGTTCATGGCGCTGTGCCAGACAGACCTCATCGCAGCACAGCGAACGCTCGGGTCGTCGGTCCTCCGGGACCCCCGGCGCCGTAGGGAAAGGACCGGAGCCAGCCGCGACGACACGACGCGCGGACGCGGTCGATGATGACGTCAAGGTCACCGTTTCCGCGCTTTCGAGCGGCCGGGCGGGGACAGTCAGTGAGGCCGCAGGCACACTGTCACCTCACCTGCCGGGCCGCCGGGTCAACCGCGGGATGACTTCTAAAAGGTCCTGTGTGATCCAATGGGCTTCATACCATTTTAAGTGTGCATTTTCTAGCATTCTAGATTCTCGGTAGAAACGTTTCAAATCTAAATCTTCTAAAAAAAAACGTTTCAGGAGACGAGATTACTTTTATGAAACCGTTTAGCTGGTAGACTAGATTCTGATAGCACACATAGAAGGCAAGAGAAATGGAAGAGAATCGGTGTGATTCAGAAACCCAGACAGAATAAGTGAAACGTTTCAACTTTCTCGGCTGGAACATTTCACTTGTAAGCCGTTTAGCACTATTCCAAGTGATTCACGAAAGAATCAGAGCTGATTCTCTGATTTCATCAACCAAACGGCCCTTATGTCTTAAGCTCTAGTCTAAAGTGATAAATGACTAAACTTTAATTTTAGTCAACCTCATAAAAATATATAATTAGTTCATTAGACCTCACTGGTGAATTAAATTCGTGTAAGTTTATCCTTTAATTTTAGATGACTAAACTTTTAGACCATAGGATCCAAAATATAACATAATTTTTGTTTTTCAAATTTGGACCTCTCCCAAGATAAATGATGTCGATAAATGTCTGGATGCCATATGCTTTGGCCCCCGTAACTTGACACCAAGGGGCAGGGCTCATGCCACCTACCTAAGCGCTAACGAGAGCGGTATCAAGGTCTAGAACTTATGGGCTGTGTTCGGCTGACTGGCTTGCTTTTTTTTTCAGTCGGAGTAGTGTTTTTCTCTCACAAAATACCAACATGAACAGTATTTTTCATGCTAGCATGAATAATATTTTCATACCAGCCGAACACAGCCATGGTCTGTGGGCTGCGCCGTGGCCTCCCTTTTGTTTTTCTCCCATTCGACAAACACATACCCATTATCTCTCCAGACTCTTGGATCTAGAAAATAAAGCGTTTTGAATTGGGGTTCTACTAGCGCAAGGTAACCTTCTCCCTTCTGATTTTGTTATTAAGTTGCATACACCGACCAATTCAACCCAAAAGCTTAAGTTGATGGGAAGATGTGGACAATTCACTTATATTCCAACACTCTCCCTCAGGCATCAAACGTGGAATATGAGCAGCAACAATTATTTTATTACCAGGATTCAACTCGAGAACTCGAGACCTCTAGCTTTGATACCATATTAAGTTGCATGCACTGATCAATTCAACCCAAAAGCTTAAGCTGATAGGAAGAGGTGAGACAATTCACTTATATTCCAACATTTGTCCATAAATTTGAAGTGTTTATGTGTGGTATTTGGTTGGAATCCTAGGATGGGGTCGGGGATAAAATAATTTGAGTTTGTTCGGTTAGAGTTTAGAAATTTCCCAGTAGATTTGTATATTGGTGTGGCCAATGAGGTATGTGATGTAGCATTTTTTGTGATAGTTTTAGATGCGAATATGCATAAATGAATATATGTGACAGTGTTATATGTGTATCTTCCATTTGTCATCGAAATAAATTTGTATGATCATTTAGCTTGACCACCTAGATTTTTTTTTATATTAACTTCATATGACAAAAAATGAATGAAATTACACCAGACAAAGAAGGCTGGTGCAACCTAGTTTTGGAGGTTAGGTTTCAATCCTCGGTGCCAAACAATGCGGTGCCAAGGAATGCAAGGTTGGGGCCAGTCTCTGGCACTGAGCAACGAACCATATAAGTCCAAGCATATCATAGGTACTTCTTCTATCCCAAATTATAAAATATTTTACCATTTCTAGATTCATAGCTTTTACTATATATCTAGCCATAGTATATATTTAATAGACTTGACATGATCATCTAGCCATAGATCTAGCATGTATACTAACATTTGGGATAAATAGCAAGTCCTAGAACATGCTAGTACGAGAAAGAGAGAGAGAGAGAGGGGTTACGGAGTTGCAAACCATCGGCCGCCTTCGTAGAAGATAAGCTTGCCATGGGGTGTTTGTCGGTGGCGTGGTGAGGTCCGGCGGTGAAGTCGTGGACGCAATGGCGGTGGTGCAGAGGCGGCGGTGTCCGGTGGCGGTCTTCCCGTCGCTGGCAATGCCCCCTCACTAGATCGGCTTAGCGTTTAGGGACTGTAGGTGGGGCGTTTGGCGGCTCAGGCGATTCTCGTGCCTTGTGCCCCGGCCTTCACCTCCCTTTTTATGGCGTTGTAGCGATGGGGGCCCACCAACCATGGAGCGGTTGGGCGTCCCCGATCAGGGCACGGATCCAAAGGCCCAATTGTGGAGATCAATCTAACAATATCTTAGTGCATAACAAAAGCTATGAATCTATAAAAGTCAAAACGTTTTGTAATTTAGAACGGAGAAAGTACAAAACATAACACAATCAAGTGTAAGTTATCAACACGCATCACAGATCCGACCATAATAAACATAACAACATAAGCGGTCCACATATACATAACACGATGCACACATGTTATGTCCGAAATCCACATGCAAATAGTCAACTGAATTATGAAAGGTGTGACATGCAGCACAAGCAAAACACAAAACATTAATCGAGACCCGATCTGATCCACAACAAAAAAATAAATAAATAAAGCAAAATTAGACGAGCGATCACGCCACAATGAGTTTGGCGTTGTTCACCTGAAACACACGTGCACGCAAACCTAAACCAACAGCAGCAACGAACAAGAACAATGCAGCACTCCAGCTAATCACATATTCTGACATGCATGCACGCGCCAGCAGCCTCCCTCTACGCCTTCCTGTTGTTGGCCAGGCCTCTTCTCAGTTCTCAGATCCTTTTCTCTCCAACAAGGCCCGTGTTCTCTTTTGACACGAACAAATTAGGCCCACGCCTGAGGCCTTTCTGCTCCAATAAGGCTCGTGTTCTCTTTTGACACGAACAATGCTAGACCGGTAGACCCAAGAGCAGTGTTGCAATGACAATACACGATAGCGTCAGCAATCTGTAGGAGTACGTACGTTGGTTTGGACTTTGGAGACGTACGCGCGATTGTGTCTGTACGTAGTTATTACTCAGCCTTTTAATGTGCTCTGCATCTACTCCTACATACGGAGTACGTACAGTATGGTAAGGGCCTTTTTATTGCGCTCTGTATCTACATACAGTAGTACGGTATATCGTCAGATCTCGTGAATGGTTTAATACGATGTACAGTACAGTACAGTAAGCTCTTTGCAAGCCAGTACCTACTCCGTACTGCCTGTGTGCCCACCGCCCACGCTAAACCAACGATAAGTTGCTTTTTCAACAGGCAGCAGATTAGGGCGTGTTTAGTTCCGAAAATTTTTAGCTACTATAGCATTTTCGTTTGTATTTAGCAAAAATTATCTAATTATAAACTATTTAGGCTTAAAAGATTCGTCTCACGATTTCTGGACCAACTGTGTAATTAATTTTTTTTTCGTCTACGTTTAGTACTCAAGCATGTGCCGTAAGATTTGATGTAACGGTTACTGCGCAAAAATTTTTAGATTTTAGGGGGAAACTAAACGGGGCCTTAGTGCATGCATGGAAAGATGATCCACAGCGCCAAGAACTGATTTATTTGCAATTGTTGCCTTGCCTCATCAGAATCAGGATCGAAATCCAAAAACAGCTAGGATACTAGGAGTACATTGCAGTTTGCTTCATTCATCGAGTACCGATCGATCCAAACGTCACAAAAAAACAACAAAAAATAGGAGGAGCGAGCAACTACACCACAATGAGCTAGGTCTCGGTGATGAAACACACACGCACACACAACCAACGTACGTAACCATCAAACCAACAGCACCGTTGCCACATGCACGTACACACCACCAGTAGCCAGCAGGCCTCTGATTCTCTACGCCTTCCCATCGTTGGCCTTCCTGAAGGCGGCCGCCTGCGCAGCGGCGGCGCCGTCGGACCCGCCCACGGCCGCCGCGGCGAAGGCGTCGCGGACCTGCTCCGTCGTGTAGGGGAAGCCGGCACGGGTCATGGAGTTGAGCAGCGCGGCGGCGCCCTCGCGCAGCAGCGCGCCGGTGCCGTCGGACCGCGTGTTGGCCAGCGCGTCCTGGATGCTCACGTCCGACCCGCCCACGCTGCCCGCCGCGCCGAAGAAGTGGCCCATCGTCGACGGCGACGTGCTCGGGAACCGGCCGCCGATCGCCGACCAGATCTCCATCGGGTGCGACCTCCAGTAGCTGGTGGACGTTGCATGCAGAGTACACAACAACTTTTTGTCAGTGACTGCATGTGCTGACCAAAACTTGGAAAGTGCGTGCATGCATGGCGACGCCGACGCGTCATGAAGGAGCAGTGGCTTACTCGCAGGAGCCCGGGAGGGAGCCGAAGCTGTGGGGGTCCACGGCGACGAACGGCGTCGGCGACGAGGTCCCGATGCCGCCGCCGTGCGAGGGGGAGTCACCGCCGTACGCGGGCGTCGGGGAGCTCCGTAGGCGCCACCGCCACCATGGGCCGGTGAGGGAGACCCGCCTCCGTAGGCGCCACCACCGCCGCTGGGGGTGGACGGAGACCCACCGTACGCGCCGCCGCCGTGGGACGGGCCGCCGTGGGACGGGGACCCGCCGTAGCCGCCGCCGGTGGAGGGCGACGTCGGAGAGGAGCCGAAGCCGCCGTGGGACGGGGAAGGCAGCGTCGTCCCGCCGTGCGACGGCGTTGGCACGTACCCGCCGCTGCCGCCGCCGTGGGACGGCGTCCCGGTGGAGCCTCCGTGCGACGGCGTCACGGGCGTGATGCCGCCGCCGATCCCCGGGAACGAGCGCGGGTCCATCCCCGGCACGCAGTCCGGCTTCTTCACGTCGTCGCCTGCATGCATGCGGCGACGCAACCACAGAGATCAATGCAGGCTCGCCACCCTCATCCGCAATGTTAGTTGTTGTTGTTGCACACAGGCACACAGCATATGGAAAGAGGATGTTGTCACCTTGGCTTGCCTTCTCCGTGGGGCTGGCCCTGGACTCGACCACGACCACGAAGGCCTGCGCGGCCAACGCGGCGAGCGCGAAGCTCGCAAGCAGAGCTCTCCCCGTCATCCGCGCCTCCATAGCTGCTGCTGCCCCTGCTTGCTCCTCTTCTTCTGCTGCTGTGACTGTGGACTGTGGAGTGGTGGTGTGCTTGGAGCGGAGGAGCGAGATGATGAGAACTGAAGTGAGCTGAGCAGGCAGCGTGGGTATAAAGATAGCGGGAGCAGAAGCTACCAGACTGGCGCCACGGTGAATTGAAGGCGCGCGTCGTGAATTCATGGGTGTTGCAGATGACGCAGCGGGGTGGTTGGCGGGGGAATTCAATGCGCGCATCAACGTACAGTATGTATCGACCAATCCATCATCATCATCCGACGGTCCGAGGCCTCGATGGCAAGTTTTTTCATTCTCTCTTCATCATATTAAATTTTTAACACATGCATAAAGTATTAAATGTAGATAAAAAAATAACTAATTACATAGTTTAATTGTAAATTACGAGACAAATCTTTTAAGCCTAGTTAGATTATAATTAGACAATAATTATTAAATACAAACAAAAATGCTACAGCCTGATTCCTAACTTAATCTAACCAAGGCCCGAGTAGGAATAGGCGAGGCGTGCGCTTGTCTCTGCGCGCGGACTGCTGGAGTGCTGGAGCAAGGCTAGTGCATGCGCTCTGCGCTGCAGAAATTGAAATTCACTCTCACTCCCCTCCCGTGCCGAGTGCCGACCGACTACTGATCGAGCCTCTGGCCACGTTTAGTTGCCCTAAATTTCAGAATTTGGCACCATATAAAAAGAAGATTTTCCGTCACATTAAACTTGCGATATATGCATGAAGTATTATATGTTGACGAAATCAAAAATTACTGCACAGTTTGGTTGTACTTTACGAGACGAACGTTTTGAGCATAATTAGTCAACGATTAGATAATTATTATCAAATAAAAACAAAATGCTACAGTAGCTACAGTGCGGCGGCGCCGATTCGGTGGCCGAACTAAACGCGGCCTCTGTTTTTTTCTTCTTGTTATTGACTTGAATGTGCTCCTGTTGGGAGCCGCGAAAAACAATGGCCACATCGCTTGGCTACCAAAGCTTATGCAGACTTAGAATTTTGATCTCTTATTGCTTTGAGAAGGTATATACTCCTAAGTATGTAACCCTGGTGCCCTGGTCTGTCTCGAATGCATATGCAACTTGTAAATGCCGTTTGGTGTCCATTACGGGTCTGCTTTCATTTCCTCCTCTAGACAAACAGACCATACGTTTTTTCGTATGGCTAAATACGGGTCAGCAAGAGTATGGCCAAATTTGCATATAGAAATTGGCTCTCTAAAATAATTTAGCCTTTCAAAATGAAAAGGTTCCACGACAGCTTGTCTAAAGCTGGCTCTCTATTTATTGAACCTGCTGTCATGTCATTAGGCTTGGATTAAACTCAAACGACATCACTTTTAAGCATATCATCAAGCACCTCGGGGGCATGGACAGAGGCAGCTCGGCTTGCTGTTGGTTGGTGCTGAAGGTCCACGTTGAACAGAGCAGGCGCTGCACTTCCCTCCACAAGGCATCCACCTCCCCGCGCAGCAGCAGGACCTCCTCTACGCTCTCCTCGTGGTCAATCAGATTCCTTGGTGCTCATGGCCCTCCTCACGAGCAAAGGCACAGGCACACGCACATCAACATGCCTCTTCAACCCGCCTCCTCGTTGCTGCCATTGAGGCGGCACATTGCAGATTACAGATGACAAGGTTCAATGCACACTGAATGAGAATTCGTGGATGAATGCGGCGAGATGTGCAGAGGGGCATTGCTCCCTGTTGTAATACATGCGGGCGGCCGCACGCCAGTTCATCTGTATCCCATGCTTAGGCCCCGTTTAGTTTTCCCCAAAATCTAAAAAAATTTACGTAGTATCCGTCACATCGAATCTTTGCAATTCATGGATGAATGCGGCTAAATGTGATTTAAAAAAAGAATTAATTACACAGTTGGCGAGAAAAATCGTGAGATTGAATCTTTTAAGCCTTTGTGTAGTCCAAAATACTTGTTTTGATTGAAATTTTTTGCCAAATACAAAAACAAAAGATTGTTCCTGTTGTAATACATAAAAGCCAAAAATTTTCGGAACTAAACACGCCCTTAGTACAAGAGCCATTCTCGTCTTATATTTTTTGGCTAGCGAAAAATTCAGAATAGAAGATAACTATATTTGATATGTATTTAGAGAAGCTCCACCAAAATCTCTATCGCTAACCAGAGTCCGGAGGTGAAGTGCAAGTGACATGCAGTGGCTAATAAGTGATGGATCGGTGGAAGGCTGGAAGCCTGGTCCTCTCGATGGCGTGATTACTACTAATTACCATCAAATGGCTAGGATAATCACCAGTAATGCTTGGGATCAAAAGGGTGACCGGCAGTCTCTGGTATAAGATAGAATGTGGTAGTGGGGTTTATCTTTATTAAGACTATATTTGGATAGTATTTAGAAAAGTTTAGATTGCAAATTTTTCTAACTGCTAACCAGAGTCCGCGTTTGAAGTGTATTTGACAAACTTTAATAAGTGATCATGGACTAACTAGACTCAAAAGATCCATCTCGTGATTTACTAACCCAAAATGGCTAGTAATTAATTATTTTTTGGGATCATTTAATGTGACTGGCATGTCTCTGGTATAATGTATAGAGAGTGGTGGAATTTGGAGGTGATCTAAACAAGGCCTAGATAGATAGATTGCTCGCATGGAACTAGACCCCAAGCGGTGAATTTATAGCATCCTCTGCATGTGCAAGGCACAGTTTATATGATCAACAAAATTCATCTCCAAGAGACTATTTTGGAGAGCATAGGCGCCGCCCCAAAATGTAAAAAATTCGCTTACAAATCAGAGTGTATCTTTTCGTTAAAATAAATTCTTTAGAAAACAATCCTAAACTGATTGCATATTCTGGACAAATGCAACTGCGAAGTTCTCCTGCTGGTAATGGAGAACTTGCAACGGGATTTCAATATAATCATACTCTAGTTTCTTGTAAAATCCCTGTGAGATTCTTCGTTCTTGTGCTACAAACTTGCGTAATATAAGCTACACTACAGCAATATCGTCCAAAAATACCGTGAAGTTCAAATGGCCTGAATGAAGATGAACTTGCTGGAGCTAATCATGCATCGCACCAACGCATTCTTTGAGAAATCATTGATCCGGAGTCAATCTGGGAAGACCAGCCAGCCCAGCCAGCCCAGCCCCTGCGATCAGGTTAAAAGTGTACGAATGAAGATGAACTTGCTGGTGCTAATCATGCATCGCACCAACGCATTCTTTGAGAAATCATTGATCCGGAGCAAATCTGTTGAAGCCTTTAAGCAGGTTGCCATGAACCAGATCTGCTCTTGACTTGGATTGCCATGTAGTAAAAGTGTACCCCACAAGCCATAGATGCGAAAATGAATAAATGGTTAATTGAATCTATGCCATTATAATTACCACGTTTTTGAAGCGCGCCATTATTATTCGTCTAACTACGCCAGTGCCATTATAATTCCGCGGTTGTTTGAGATACGCCACTATCTACGCTCGATGCCGTCTTGGACCCATTGTCAGGCGTATAGGAGGGAGCCGTATTTCCGTATGGTCCGTTTTGCCCTCCTGCGAGATGATAAGGACGCTAACGCCCACCTTCTCTGTGCATTTGCCGTCCCTATTCCCCACTCTCTTCCCCAACCCCTAACCCTAGAATTGAGCGGCGGCAATCTTCTGCGGTAGCCGGCGTCTCTTCTCCCCTTCCCATCGTCGTCTAGAGATGACGAGCGTCGCATCCTCTAGCTCGGCCCAGATGGGTGGCCTCCCTAGGATCGACTGCCCCAAGTGCCACTTGAAGGTGATTAAACGCAGGAGCAAGAACAATGATGTGTACTACAAGTGCCTTAACCATTTCCCGGTATGTTGGTTCTTGGTTGATTGGATTTAGCTTCATCTGTGGGTTATCTGTTTTCTTGTCGGATTGAGAAAGATTGTTTGTTCAAGCAGAATAACAGTAGCTGTTCATACTACTGGTATGAGGAACCCTATCTGGAATACTTGCGCTGCAATCACCCTGAGCTACTGAATCCGGGTCCTGCAAAAGAAGAGAAATCAGTTGCAGAAACCATTGCAGAAAAGGTCAATGGCGACCTGAAACTCCAGATGTGTCAGTTGAAGCTCGAGATGTCTGAGATGAAGGGCCAACTTGGTGAAGTGATGCTGAAGCTCATGGAAGCCAAGGAAGAAATCAAGGAAGAGATTGCTAAGGGAAAGTCTCCAACAGAGTTTACTTGTCACATTAGATAGGCGTAGGTGTCGACGAAATACGTCCGACAGTTTACCGAGGGGTATGCCCACGGTAGTAGATGAATCGGTGGAGGTGCGCGTGAGAAAGTCGGATGGTGACACAGAACGCGTGAGACATCGATTAAACAGGTTCGGACCGTCAGCTTGACGTAATACCCTACGTCCTGTGTCTTTGTGGATTGTATTGCGTATGATCAGATGAAAACGAGGGGGGTCCCTACCCGCCTTATATAACTCGGGGGGGGGGTAGGGTTACAGATCGGTTGTTTCTATCCTGATCGGTTTTACAAGATATGAAGTTGAAGATATTACGGGATCTGGCATATCCGAGCAGGTGTCCTAGACCATCGAAGATCTTCACGTAGTCTTGCGAGGCACGCCGACTTGTGTCGTGCCTCACATGACGTCGTCTCGTAGGCTGGGCCTCCACCAGTGGCGCGGCCCATGCGCAGTCTTGTGGGCTAGACCTCCCCTAGCGGCTCGGCCCATGTACAACCCTACTGGTATCGGGGGTTATACCCCCACAGCTAGTCCCCGAGCACCTTGCATACGTTGAACAACACCGTCTTGAGCTTGTCCGAGCTATTGAGCATGCATCTGAACTGCTAAACACGCCGTCCGAGCTGTTTGAACATGCATCCGAGCCGTCTGAGCATGCATCCAAGCTGTCTAAGCATGTGTCCGAGCAGTCTGAGCATGCATATGAGCTGTTCGTCTGGATGCTAGAGCCGAGCACACTCAAAGCCAGGGTTTGTCAGAAGGATGTAAGGAGCTCAAGTAAAAAAAATTCAAAGTTTCCACGTTAGGTGAAGTGTGCCCACTTATATTCCGGGCGTCGAAGTTGGTTGCATGGCGTCCTTGACTTAGTTAGCGTAGAAGAACTTAGCTATTTTGTAGAAGATTAAGTCAAAAAATAAGCACATTCACCACGAGGTGAAGTGTGCCCACTTATTCCCCAAGCCTGGCAATAGGTGAAGTAGTCACGTGATGCCAGGGTTCAAGTAGTGGTCTTTAGGTGTTGGCCCAGTCCCCAATGTCGCTGGAAACCAATGTAGAAATAAATCCAGTCATCACGAGATGACGTATACACACGTAGTCCCCGAGCGTGCTAGAAGATTACCAAGAAACCTTGTAGTAGGGTCAGAGAAAAAATATCGTATCATAGCAACGCTCATCGTTGAATATCAACCCACGTTTGACACAGTTTGACGCAGCGGCTCACCAGGCCCACTCAGCAGCCCAGCGGCGTGCGGAAACGTCGAAAGAGAATGCGGCGCGATAGGCGCGGTTTTCCAAAAACCCTAGAAGGCGGAGGGTCAGAGGTCGAACCGTTATAAGAGCGCCGCTGACCCCAGAGACATTCCCCACTTTATCTCTGCCACTTCATCTTCTTCATCGCGCCCACACCGCTTCGCCTGGCAACCGCTCCGCCATTAGAGCAACCGCAAGCGTGCAACCTCCTTCAGTGATGGATCTGTTAGATGGCGCCCAAAAGAAACCACGGTGGTTCGAGTAGAGCATCACGTGAGCTCAATCACGCCAAGGAATGGGTGGGGTTCGTCAGCAACGAGGCGGCGCTCAATCGGTTGGTGGAGGATGGCATGCTGCCCAATAGGGTGACGGCGAGATGGTGTCCGACTCGTGGTGAGAACTTTCCAACTCCTTGCGGCGATGAATTAGTGGTTTTTGAGGATGATTTCTATCGTGGATTTGGTGTTCCAATCCATCCGTTCCTTCATGGATTGATTGACTATTACGAGATTAATCTTTGCAATCTAGGCCCAAATTCCATCCTTCATGTCTCTGTGTTCATCCATTTTTGCAAGACTTATCTTGGCATTCTTTTGCATTTTGATCTTTGTCGCCACTTCTTCTGTTTGAAAGCCCGGGGGGATTTGGATCTAGGATCAT
This sequence comes from Miscanthus lutarioriparius, assembly GCA_904845875.1. Taxonomy (NCBI): domain Eukaryota; kingdom Viridiplantae; phylum Streptophyta; class Magnoliopsida; order Poales; family Poaceae; genus Miscanthus; species Miscanthus lutarioriparius. Next base: position 69,859,523 of record CAJGYO010000018.1, read on the forward strand.
AGGCAGCTCGTACTTGCAACTTCGAGACGGGATGGTTGGCCAATACATCGCCACCCCGTTGAACATAAATGTGAAGTATTGGGCGCAGCGATGGTTCTACATGCCCTAGGGGGAACACTATGTGTCATGCGACATTGATCAGATTCCCGTGAGCAATGCCAAGTGGTTAGAGAGACCTGGTGGCAATGGGATGAAGCAAGTGATGGAGCTGTTGGCATTGATCGACCGGAGAAGGGTGGATGGGGTCATAGTGGCAACAAACTTTACTTTTCGATGATACCAGCCCAACAAGGAGAGAGCACATCCTGGATATGAATTCTGGGGAGATACTAATGGGACCCGTGAACTGTCCGAGCCGATTAACCAGGACAAAGTCATGCGGTGAATTGGAGTGTTCTTTAACCTCATGGGGCATCGTAAGATCGACGATCAACATAGGGCCTTTAGTATAAGGGCCCTCCCACCATGGGTAAGAGTCTTCTTTTTAGTTTTGCTTGATCCCTTATCTGTTGCAATTGCAATATACTCATTCATTTTCTTGAAGATTCGTGGGCAGGATCGGTCGGTATACTTCTTGGTGGTGTCGTCAGATGACTGGCCGAGGGGTGTTGATGCCCGGCCGAGCCATCCTCAGTGTCGATCTAGCCCGGAGGCTGAGTGGGGACAGCTCGGCCGACCTTGATGATGGAGATGAAGATGAGCGGACGCCGTATGTCCACGATAAACTCTAGGGGAAACGACCAGTTGGCGAGGAGCCATCTGAAAGCTCTAGTTTGGTTTTGGTTAATTGATGAAACCCTAAGTGCTAATTTAGTTTATCAAAGTGATTATGAAATAGGTAGCACTACTCCAAGTGATGAAGCAATGGCGAAGATCATGACGATGGTGATGGCATGGTGATGATCAAATGCTTAAACTTGAAAAAGAAGAAAGAGAAAAACAAAAGGCTTAAGGCAAATGTATAAATGATAGGAGCCATTTTGTTTTTGTGATCAAGACACTTAGTGAGTGTGATCACATTTAGGATTAATAGCCATACTATTAAGATGGGTGAAACTCGTATCGTAATGCGGTTATCAAAGTGTCACTAGATGCTCTAACTCATTATATATGCATTTAGGATCTAGTGGAATGTTAACACCCTTGAAAATGATTTGTGAAAATATGCTAACACATGTGCATAAGGTAATACACTTGGTGGTTGGCACATTTGATCAAGGGTGGTGAAGTTTCGGTGCAAGGGTAAGAAACTCCACCGGCGCCCTAGACAAAAAAGACGGAGGTCACTGGAAGTGACCGGACGCTGGCCTCGGTTGGACCGGCGCGTCCGGTCAGGTGTAACAGCAAAGACGTTAGCGTCGGTCAAACGACCGGACGCTGGGTCACTCTACGACCAGACGCTGGCAGGGTGCGTTCGGTCAGTGCTGACGTACGCTGACGTGAGGCGTATAGAGGAGACGTTGAGTGACCGGACGTTGGGTGAGTCCGGTCGGGCATGTCCGGACGCGTCCGGTCGTGAAAATTCATGTTTGGAACCTTACTAGAAATGACCGGACGCTGAGCTCCAGTGTCCGGTCACTTTCTAACTGATGCGTCCGGTCTTCACTTGACCGTTGAGATCGGGCGATCATCGTTTGAAGCCGATGACACATGGCATGCATCGGGCGACCGAACGCTGGGGTCTAGCGTCCGGTCAGCCCGTGTTCAATGCAGTGAGGAGCCCAATGGCTCTATTTCGTGGGGGCTTCTATTTGAGCCCCATGGCCGGCTCAAGCTCACTCTCTTAGCCATTTGCATTGATATAGCAACCTTGTGAGCTTAGCCAAAGTTCCTCCCACTCATCTCCATCATTGATTCATCATCTTTGTGAGATTGGAAGAGGATCCAAGTGCATTGCTTGAGTGATTGCATCTAGAGGCACTTGGTATTCGTGTTTTGCTGCGGGTTTCGCTTGTTGCTCTTGGTGGTTGCCACCACCTAGATGGCTTGGTGCAGCGATGGAGGATTGGCACAAGTTGGTGATTGTTCATGGCCATCTCCGGTGATTGTGAGGGGATTTGTACCTTCCCCGGTGGAGCACTGAAAGGTAACTCTAGTGGATTGCTCGTGTCATTGAGTTACCTCACTTGTGGGTAGGTTCTTGTGGTGTCCAATCGTGTGGACGAGGTTTGTGCAACACCTTTTAGCCGCCGAACCACCAAGTGTTGGTCGACATAATGGGGACGTAGCGTGTTGGCAAGCACGTGAACCTCGGGAAAAAATCGGTTGTCTCTTGCCATTTGGCATTCTCTCGGTGATTGATTTCATCTTCATCTTGTGGTTGGTTCATCCCTCTACACGGCGGTATAATCACCCTACTCACTCTTCTATATTCTTGCAAACTAGTTGTGGCAAGCTCTTTAGTGTAATTAGAATTGAGAGCTTGTTTTGTTATTTAAGTTCATCTAGTGGAGCTCTTTAGTGTAGCAAGATTGAGAGCTCTTAGTGAGTAGTATCATAGCAAGTTGTGTGTCTAGTAATCATTGCAACTAGAATTTTTGGATAGGTGGCTTGCAACCCTCGTAGAGCTAGAGCAAATTTGCATTTCGCTATTTGTCTTACTAATCAAATTGCTCTAGTTGATTTATAGAATTTTAAATAGGCTATTCACCCCCCTCTAGCCATATTAGGACCTTTCACCATCCCCGAAAAGAAGAAAACCAGCTGGATCGTCTTGCCATGAGGAGAGGCCGGTAACCATTGGAGCGTCCACCTAGCCTCGAAGATGGTAGGTGGTGATGTCGAGCTCATCGGACGACGATGAACAAGTGGCGCCTCCTTCACCGAGGGCCTGTGATGCCCCTGTCGTCTGTGCCGGCTGGGGCGGAGACGCTTGAGAGGCGGCGGACGTGGGGGGCTATAGCAACAACACCTGACAGCACGCAGGTGGCACCAGCAGTAGTAGCTCAGGGGGCACCATTAGCGATAGCCCAAACGGCTACCGCAGTCCCCGAGACCATGCAGACGACTCTAGTGGCGGCAGCGCAGGTGATCACTATAGTCCTTGAGACTACACGAGCGACTCTGGTGGCGGCGATGGAGGTGTCGGGCAGTTCAGCTGCTGGGCAAACCAGTTCTAGGCAGGGACGTATGGTTCCAAGTTGTGTAGCGAGAGTCCTAGTTGTAAGTACATTATTTCTTTGCCATATTCCTTCGGTACAATGGTTTGCTTCTTGATGAATTTTTTGTTTCCTTATTGTAGTGTGGAGTCAACGGAGGTCCTACAACCATCAACTGCTGATGATGGAAGGCACATAGAGGAGCGGCAACTCCCCATCCCGAGCAAGCACAAGCAAGGCCGAATCCAGTTGTCCCCACCATAGAGTAACCGACGGTTGTGGAGCCAACCGCACCTACTACGGAGGAGCCCTCAACAACTGGACTGACCTCACCCGATGGCAGATTGCATGACAAGGGCAATCCTGGTGTAGAGGAGGCATGGGATGCTGTGGCGACGTCAAGTGGCCTTGCCGGAGCAGGTATGGAGCCTGTGGGTGACGCGCCGAGCAGTGTGGCGTGACGTCCTCCCACGGTTGCTGAACAAGCGCCATTTGCAGCGGTGTCAACAACTGGAGTGGCGCTCGAACGCTTTGCCCGAGCACAACAGCAACCAAGGAGGGTACCTTTGCCGATGGTCGCCGTTGAGATCGAAGAGATAGTGCGGGAGCCCACCCCGCCTCCCCAACTCATCTGCACGGTCATTCAGCGTGGCAAAGAGTTTGAGATGTTTGAGGAGAGGGAGGCAAGCGTGGAGACAAAGAAACTGAGGGCTGATCTGACATCGATGATGAGCCGTATTGAGGTAAGCCTGAAAAGATCTTATTTGTCCTTTAAAGAGCGCAGTTTGTTAATCCGTTTGCCTGCTGCAGAATGTGATGAAGGTGTCCGAGTAGCGCTGGTGGCAGTTGGAGGAGATGACTCTGGTACTGGAGGAGAACAAGAGCCTGCAAGCATCAGTGGAAGACCTCCAGGCGAACCTGCTCCAAGAGCACCATTGCAAGGAAGACCTGGAGGTGAAGGTTCTGGTGTTGGAGAAGGAGCGCCAACAAATGGAGGTGGAGGGCCAATCAATGGCCGAGCAGCTCAGCCATAGCACTGATCGACAGAAAGGTAGGTCTCGAATTTTGCTTTGCTGGTATTCAGTATTGTGAGACATCTGACTGCTATACACAGCATTGGAGATGGAGCTCATCATTTCCCAAGAGGCCTTCAGCCAACTTCAGGAGGCGAAGGAGAAAGCAGAGGAGAAGGTCGAGAAGATCACTGAAGATCTTCGAGGTGAGTGTTTTTCACGCTATTTTTACTTGTGCAGCGTTAAGCGTATGCTTAGCATACGGCTGTCCTGCTTGCAGAATATCGACACTAGACCCAGGCACAGTTCTAGGTGCTCGTGGAACGAGTGAAAACCCATGATGACAAGCTAGAGATGATGATCGTAGGAATTCAACCCGTGCTAGACTACGTTAGTCTTGAGCAACCCGAGGGGGCATGCTAGCCTATTAACTAGAACGCAGGGCACAGGGGCCGTGTGCATGTGGGAAGAATAGGACATCTCTAAGGAACCGCTGCCGACCACCCATGATGTAGAGGGTGGATGCTCATGCACGTGTAGAGAGAAGTCGGAGATAGGGTCATCTCTGGAGGCGTCTGAGCATCAACGTGTCTGTTCGGGAATTTGTTTTAGGCGTAGTTGGCGTGTCATCTTTAAGATGTTGTATGCGAAAAAGGAATCGCTTAGAAAAAAGCATGAAGATAACAATATCAAGAAATATTAGAAAAAAACTTTATTGAATACTCGAATATGAATGATATATATCTTTGAAAGGAGACCCTTCAAGGGTAGAAATGCCTAAGAAGATCGATGTGCCAAGAATTTGGAACATTTCTTTCATTCATATCGCATAGCCTCTAGGGACCTGGTTGGGTGACCGCTTTGATGATGAAGGGGCCTCCTAGGGTGAAGATAGCTTATGCATCCCATCGGTCTTTTGCTTCTTGCGGAGCACTAGGTCTCCTATCGTTGATGTTGCGGTTGTAGTATCTTTGCATGTTGTCAAGGTACTTCACTGTCTGAACACACAAAACCAAGTGTTCCTCCTCTAGGCTATCCAACTCAATGAGCCGGGTTTGGCCGAGGTTTTCTTCATTGTAGTTCTCCACTCTAGGTGCTCGGAAAAGCGATGTCGGCTGGTAAAATGGCCTCGGAGCCAAAAACCATGAAGTATGGGAAGACACCAGTGTTGTGACTAGGCTGGGTCTTTAGTCCCCAGACCACAGCTGGCAATTCCTTGAGCCACTTGCCACGGTGCTTCTGCTCGTTCGTGTAGAGCCATTTCTTCAACGCGTCGAGAATCATGCCGTTGGCGCGCTTGACTTGGCCATTAGCCCTAGGGTGCGCGACCGAGACATACTTAACTAAGATGCATCTTTCATCACAGAAGTCCTAGAAATCGGCACCAGTGAACGTGGACCACAAGTCGGTGATGATGGTGTTCAACAGGCCAAACCGGTGAATGATGTCGTCGAGCAGCTTGGCTACCTTCTTCATTGTAGCTTGGACCAGGAGTTTGTATTCGATCCACATGAAGAATTTGTCGATGTAGACGTAGACCCAATGGAAACCTCCCGGCATGGGCTTGAAGGGCCCGATCATATCCAATCCCCAGCATGTGAAGGGCCAAGATGCAAGAATCGTTTGCAAGGCCTAGGACGGGACGTGGATTTGCTTAGCAAAAAAGCTCACAATTCTTGCACCGGCGAACAAATGCCTTGGCATCGGCAACTGCAAAAGGCCAATAGAAACCAGCTCGGAAGGCTTTACCGACCAATGTTCTCGAGGCTATGTGATTGTCACAAGTGTCGGTGTGGATCTCCTTGAGTATCTTCTCACCCTCTTCCACGGAGACACACTTCTAGAGTAGCTCTCCCTTGGCGTTCTTGCGATACAACTTTCCTTCAACTAGGATGTAATGCTTGCTATGATGGGTGAGGCATTCTCTCTATGTGTTGTCAGCCGGGACGTCTGCAGTGGTGAGGTATTTGATCAAAGGTTCCCTCCAATCACTGCTCGGGCCAGGGACCGCTGCGATTAACGGCTCGAGTGCCTTTTTTTCAACGCCATCTTGCCCCTACTTGACGGATGGTGTCACGTGGTCCTGGACGAACACTTTGATAGGAACTTTGGCCCGAGTCGACCCTAACTTTGATAGCTCATTGGCTACTTGGTTGCTAGCCTGGACCACATGGTGGTACTCGATACCATAGAACTTGTCTTCTAAGTTTCTTATCGTGGCGCAGTAAGCATCCATCTTCTTGCTAGTGTAATTCCAATCCTTGTTGAGCTGATTGATCATGAGTGCGGAGTCGCCGTACACCTGGAGGCGTTTAACACCGAGCTCGATAACTATACGGAGACCATGAAGTGTCGCCTCATATTCAGCGGTATTATTGGATGCTCGGAAGTGTAGGAGGAGAACATAGCGATGCTTATCCCTTGATGGCAAGATGAAAAATACGCCTGCCCCAGCACCATCGAGGTTGAGAGACCCATCAAAGTATATGGTCTAGTGCTCGGGGTGGTCGACTAGGACAGGAGTCTGCATATCCATCCACTCGGCGATGAAGTCAGTGAGCGCCTATGACTTGATTGTGTGGCGAGACATGAAGTCGATGGTATAGGTGCCGAGCTCGATCACCCATTTAATGATGTGGCCACTAGATTTCTTGTTGCGGAGGATGTCGCCGAGTGGGTATTCAATAACTACCACTATGTGGTAGGCGTCAAAGTAGTGACGGAGCTTTGGGATGTGATCAAGATGGTGTACATCAGTTTCTAGACCAAGGGGTAGCAAGTCTTAGATTCATTTAGGACCTCGCTGATGATGTAGACTGGGCGCTAGACTTTGTATGCGTGTCCGGCCTCTTCTCATTCAACAACGATGGCGGTGCTGACTACTCGGTTGGTTGTGCGATGTAGATTAGCAGGGTTTCATCCTTTTGGGGCGGTCATGATGGGGGGGGGTGAGGAGCCGCTTGAGCTCGGCGAATGCCTTGTTAGTGTCCTCTGACCAGACAAATTTCTCTTGAGCCTTGAGTAGCTTGAAGAAGGGGAGTCCCTTTACGACTAGACGGGATATGAAATGACTTAAAGCCGCCATGCACCCATTACCTCTTGGACATCCTTGACATAGGTTGATGGCTTCATGTTGGTCACCATCGCTATCTTCTCTGGGTTGGCTTCAATGTCATGGCGACTAACAATGTTGCCTAGCAGGATACCGGATGGAACACCAAAAATGCACGTAGTGGGATTCAGCTTTCATCGGTACACTTTTAGGGCTTTGAAAAGTTCGGTGAGGTCGGCGATGAGAGTGTCGGTAGTCTTAGACTTAACTACCACATCATCAACATAAACCTCGACATTCTTCCCGATCTGGTCCTTGAGGCAGCGCTGGCTGGCTCTTTGATAAGTCGCACCCATGTTCTTGAGCTCGAAGGACATGGTCATGTAGCAGTAGGCGCTGAAGGGCGTAATGAATGATGTCTTGATCTGGTCTTCTTCCTTTAGCATGATCTAGTGATAACTAGAGCGGCAATCTAAAAAGCACAGGAACTCACAACCGGCTATAGAATCTACGACCTCGTCAATGCGAGGCAAGCCGAAGGAGTCTTTAGGGCAGTGTTTGTTGAGATTGGTGTAATCAACACACATTCTACATTCTTTTTCTTTTTTATAAGAACTGGGTTGGCTAACCACTCCGGATGATATACTTCTTTGATAAAACCGGCAGCTAAGAGCCAGGGTTATTTCTACCCTAATGGCTTTCTTTTTGTCCTGCATGAATCGTCGAAGCTTCTGCTTGATTGGCTTGGCGTCCGCCAAGAAATTTAAGGAGTGCTCGATCGGCTCTCGAGGCACGCCAAGCATGTTTGTTGGTTTCCATGCAAACACGTCAACATGCTCCCTTAGGAAGCTGATGAGCGTGTCTTCCTATTTGGGATCGAGGTCGACCCCGATCCGAGCAGTCTTAGACTAGTCGTTGGGGATGAGGACCACTTCCTTCACCTCCTTGGACTTGGTTGATGCTCGGCGGCTTCTATGGTTGAGGATCTCCAGGTCCTAAGGGGAAATCTGCTGCGAAGATGCGAGGCAGTCTTACATGCGGATGGAGATGACAATAGCCTCGGTGAGCGTGAAGCTTTCCTTCTCATAGGAGTAGGAGACGTCGAGGTTGGCATGCAGGGAGAGGACCCCCTGCTCCATCGGCATCTTCAACACAAGGTACGTGTAGTGCGGCATGGCCATAAACTTGGCGAGGGCTGGTCGGCCAAGGATGGCATGGTATGCCATGTTGAAGTCGGCAACCAGGAAGTTGATGTAGTCGACGTGGAAGTGCTTGGCGGTGCCGAATTGTACTAGCAGTGTAATTTGTCCTAGAGGCAAGGACGCTTTTCTGGGAACGATCCCCCAGAATGGAGAGTCCATGGGGGTAAGGTCTTCTTTCTTGATCCCTAGATCCTCTAGGGACCCAGCGAATAGGATGTTGAGGGCGCTCCCTCCGTTGATGAGGACATTCTAGAAGCGCACGTCCTTGATGATGGGATCCAGGACAAGTGGGAAATACCCTGGGTATAGGATATCCGACCACTGGTCGGCCCTGGAGAAAGTGATCGGGTGCTCCGACCAGTCGAGGTACTTGGGATCAGTGATGGGGCCATCATATGTAGCGACCAACATGACATGTTGAGCTACAAGCTTCTGCTCTTGCTTGTCTTTAGAGATGTCTCTCCCACTAAAGATGGTGGTGACTGTCTTGGTGGGGTCCTGGTATGTTGGGCCCTTGTTCTTGCCTCGTTCTCTTCCTTTACCTTCCTCGGTCTCATCATCGTCACGCCATGGCTTCTTTGATGATTCGCCACCGAGCGTTGTTTTTAGGCCTCTACACTCTTGCATGGTGTGCTTGGCATCCTTGTGGATAGGGCATGGGCCATCTAACAGCTTGCCAAAATTAGTGTCGTAGGTGCGCTTGGCACGGGTGTGTTGACTGTGTTGATGGAGTTATCAGGCCAACGACGGTGGCCTTGTCTGCCTCTCGAGCTATCTGAGCGGTCGTCGCCGGGGCTCGCGGTCATCTTGGTGGAGATCACAGTCATCGCGGCGGTCTTGGTTGTCATGGCGGCGGTCGCGGTCGTCATCATAGCGCCTATCTTCACGACGGTCATCGTCACGCGGCGTTGGTGGTGAGTAGAGCGGGCAGCCCGTTCGGCTTCTTCGGCGTTGGCATATCCGTTTGCTGTTTGTATCAGTTCACCAATGGTTGTGGCCCTCTTGTAGTATAACTTGCCACGTAGTTGCTCATGCCAGAGCCCCTTGGTGAAACCGGCGATGGCCTCGGCGTCAGTGATGTTGGGAACGGAATTTCTTGTCTCCGAGAAATGCCTGATGAAGTCGCGTAGGGACTCCTCGAAGGATTGATGAAGCTTCTTTAGGTCATACTTGGTGCTGGGCTGCTCACGTAGCCATGTAATTGTTGGTGAAGACTTTTTGAGGTCATCCCAAGATTAGATAGAATTCTCCCACAAGATGAGGAGCCAGTTGTTTGCAGACTGGTTAAGCATGATGGGTAGATACTTTGCCATGATGTCTTCACCTCCGCCTGCACGGCTCTTACGAGGATCTCGTATAGAATTAGCCACTAAGCGGGGTTGGCCTTTCCATCATAGGTGTTAACACCAAGAACCTTGAAACCCATAGGCCACCGGATGGCTTGGAGCCTTTTCATGAAGGGCAAAGTCCTAATGCGCCAGTGGGAAGTGGCGCTTGACGGGCATCAAATCCCTCATGTTCGACGTCGAATTACCGGCGACGCTCCATCTCTGCTTTGTAGCATGTGGACCTGCTATTTTTGATGTGACCATGGACATCTGCGCTGGTGTTAATGTGGTCACAAAGGTCACGAGGGAGGGGTTGATTGACCTCCTGGTTGTGGTTGCCGCCCCGACCTCCCTAGGGGCGCGGTGGGCTGCCGTCATGGCGTGAATGAGCCTCATAGTTGCCTCTGGATCCTCTATAGAGGTAGGGACCTCTAGCCTAAGGTCGGGGCCCTTGGCGTCGGAAATCTAGCCTCCTCCATCGCGACAAGAGCAGCGGCTATGAGCTGATGCGGTGGAATAAGATGGGGTGTCATTTCAGAACTCATTGACTTGGACTTGCATTGCTATAATATGTGCTCGGACCTTCTCGACCTCTAGAGTGTGAGGGAGTTTGTCGAGCTCATTGAAAGCGACGGCAAGATTGGTGCTTGGAGTCAGGTAGATTGGCTGCTTGCCCACCACGTCAAATGCCTCCTCTAGATTACGTTGATGGCGGGGCGGGACGTGACCATCCTTGTTGGCCACTTGGGCTGCTTCTGCATCTCGACGACGTTGGTGATTGGCGTTCTTCGCTAGACGAGCTTCGCGCTCTTTAGCGGTTTCACCATCCTTGGTGACGCTGTCATGGCTAACGTGGAAAATCATGCCCCCAAACTCCGGAGGGAAAGCAGGGCAGCTTGATACGGTCTTGGTTGAGCCCTCAGAATAATTGTTGGGGCTCTCGTTCAGAACGTTGTGGAGAGATTTGGTTGGAAGAGAGGGTTCATCCGAAAGTTGGTGAATAGCCACCATGTTGACCATGGGCTCAGGCTGACCGGCGTCAGTCGGGTCTATTATGTAGAGGTCGATAACATGGTTGCGCTCGACGCGGTTGACAAAGAGGTGGTGAATGGTGTTCTAGTACGTAGATCTCGCCCAAAGGGATAGGGCTTCGGTGGGTCCTCCATCGAGGCCTCGTAGTCGACTAAACGTAGGCCGGTAGCGGGAAGTGGTCGGTGCCGCACCGTGCACCCCTCTAGAGTGGCCGTGATCACCAGATTGGAATCTGGCCGCCTTGAACGATGTGTCCGAGCAGGTTGCTCGGTTACAGCGGCTTGGTGATCTTGGAGTACGGGAAATTCATCGCTCGCTCTAGATTGATGTTAGACCGAATCCACGAGGAGCTGACATTCCGCTAAGCGATCTGTGACCCGATCGATGGATGCGATCAGATCATCATTGTTGATGGATCTCTTAACCTAGCGGCAGGGCGTAGGGATCAGAGATGTCATTGCAGGTGTTGGCTCGATCGGCGCAGGGTGATCCTGCACCGCCTCCATGGTCTCCCCGTTGCCGTCGGGCCGATGACCCATGTCATGGATCCGACCGTGAAAGATCTGACCCGGCTCGGGGAAGGCCATGGAGCTTGGGAAGGTGACCATCTGGTTCGCCATGAATTCAGCATGCACACCCCCTACCTGGCGTGCCACTATCGATGAAATACGTCCGGCAGTCTATTGAGGGGTATGCCCACGGTAGTTGATGAATCGGTGGAGGTGCGCGTGAGGAAGCCAGATGGTGACATAGAACACGAGAGACAACAATTAGACAGGTTCGGGCCATCAGCTTGACGTAATACCCTACATTATGTGTCTTTGTGGATTGTATTGCGTATGATAAGATAAAAACGAGGGGGTCCCTACCCACCTTATATAGCTCAGGGGGTAGGGTTACAGATCGGTTGTTTTTATCCTGATCAGTTTTACAAGATAGGAAGTTACAGATATTACGAGATCTGGCATATCCGAGCAGGTTTCCTAGATCATCAAAGATCTTCATGTAGTCTTGCGAGGCACGTCGACCTGTGTTGTGCCTCGCATGGCGTCATCTCGTAGGCTAGGCCTGCACTAGTGGCGTAGCCCATGCACAGTCTTGTGGGCTAGACCTCTCCTAGCGGCTCAGCCCATGTACAGCCCAACTGGTATCGAGGGTTATACCCCCATAGTAGGTTAGTTGTCAGTTTAGTTGGCAGTGTCATGAACTGAATATACTCCAGTTGACCTTGAATGTAGCTGGATATTATCTGAACTGAAGCACTTGTGTTTGCCATGCATTTGTTTAGTTTGTCAGCCCTATCAGGCATGGGTGGAACTCTATCTGCATATGCTGCTCTAAATCTATCAACAGAGTAGAATTCATGCACAAAATCCTTGATTTGCATACCTCTGTTGGACAAGATCCAAGCCAGTGCATGCCTACAAGGTTTTCCTATGATTTGCCATGCCCTGCAGCTGCATTTATGGTTGACAAGGTCCATAGTGTGCCTTTTGGTGTTGTTCCATTCATCAATCAGGGTTACCTCAGCAAAATCATCATCACTTACTACAACTTTGACTATCTTCAAGTGCTTGGTAATTAGGTTTAGCTCCTTGATAACACTTGGCAAAATGCCTTCACTCATTTCCCTACCAACCTTTCTCCTAAGAAACCTTTTCTCCATCACCATCTCCCTAAGCCCATCAACTAACTCATGTATGAGCAACCCTTTCATGTCCTTCACCTGACTGTTGAAGCTCTCTAATACATTGTTTGTTAGGTAGTCACATTTACTGTCCTCTGAGAACCCACACCTATACCAGATCCGGTTGTGGTGATTCTACAAGTACTGAATTGCATCAGGAGCAAACTCGTATATCTTCTGCATGTGCCACTTGAACATCCCTTCAGTGTAGCTCCTAGCAGCTGGATAGAGATGAGTTGTTAAAACATCTCCTGTGTAATGCTTCATGAAGTTGGAATATAGATGTCTCATGCACTCCCTATACTCAGCCTCAGGAAACATAGCACCAATTACCTTCTCCAAGCCCTTACATGCATCAGTACAAATCACTAGTCCTTGAGGGCTCCCAACAGCCCTTCTCAACTGCTGCATAAACCACTTCCAGTTGTCCTCATTTTCACAGTAAAAAATAGCATATGCAATGTAACACAACCAGTTATGTCCATCAACTCCTATAGCAGATGCCAACTGTCCTGTGTATTTACCAGTTAGACTAGAGGCATCTACACCAATGAATGGCCTACAACCAGCTAGAAACCCATCCACACATGGTTTGAGAGTTACAAATATCCTCTTAAACCTTCTTTTCTTGCCTACTTTCTGCACATCTATCTCTACAATGCTACCAGGACAAGTTATCTCCATCTGAGCTTTCTAATTAAATAGTAATTTGAATGACTCTTCATATTTACCATGAATTTGCTGCAGTGCCAGCTGCATGCCTGAATATGCCTTGCTATACTTGAGCTTTATTCCATAATCTCCCTCAACCTTCTCCTTTGCTACCTTTGGCCCCTTGCTTGGATTCTTCTTCAACCAGTCTGTCAGTCTATCTGCCACCCAGCTTTGAGAAGCCATTTTCCCTTCAACAAGCTTGGTGGTTGGACAATTGTGCTGTGCTGGTAGAACCTTAATCTAAAATAGGCAACCATCAATAAGTAGTATGCACATCCAACTGAATGAATACAAGGGTATAGGAGCAAACTGAATGAATAAGTAGTATGTACCTGTATAGTTTTCTGATCATGAATCCTTGAAGCATGAATACACCAAGGACAGCCATGGTGTTTACGCCTTGCAATAAACCTGGTAGGGTCTGTCTTGATGCCATGAGCAAACTCAAAACCTGTCTTCACTGCATAGTGCCTCATTGCTTTCCTGAATGCTATTATGTCAGGAAATAAGGCACCCTTCTCTATTATTGGATTCTCAGGAACATGGAGGACCCTTATCTCATCAAGATCAGCATCAGTAACCTCTGCCTCAAGAGGTATAGCTCCTTCAGTAGTAGCATATTCATTGGCATCATTAGTAGGCACAGATGAATCAGCAGTAGCATTTATAGATGGTTGTGTAGGTGCAGTTGTAATGTACATATGCTCATCATTGACACCAACATACTCTTCTTCATTATCAAAGATGTCAGGCACTTCATCAGCAACACCTTTGGATTGTTTAGGCTCTGTAGTAGTGGGCTGCACTAATGGATTAGGTTGCATTGATGGATCAGCCTGTGGTTCTGGATTATTAGGTTCTTCTGGTTCAGGCTGCATTGGTGGATAAGGCTCAAATGATGGAATAGGCTATGGTTCGGACCAAGTGGGATGTGGTAGGTGTGGATCTAAGTCAGGTGGAATAACACACAAGGGTTCTAAATCATCAAACTCATGCTGTTTTCACACAGTTTTTTTCCACCACAACTAAGATGACTTAGCAATGCATCTCTAACTTATACATTTCAAACAAGTTTTGGAACTGCACTTCATTCACAATCATTACATCCTCACCCGTAGTCTTGTCAAAGAACTAAACTGTGGCCTTCTGATTAAAGCTCCAACTGACCTCACTGGATAGGCTAGAAAGTAGCAAATCAAATGTAATTGTGCCTACCTCCATAGCCCAGTTAACAACCTTTCCCTTACAATACAATTTTTTCCCATCATTGTCTTTTGTCATAAAGGCTTCAACTTTGATCTCTAACGAAAACATAGAAATTCTAGCACAACACAAATGAGAATGGTAATAGTCAAAGCTGAATTGGAACAATCAACAGCGGAAAAAGCCTAATTTGAAACCTACTTATACCGCATAATCGTCCTGAGTTAGCCCATGCCACAGTCAACCACGAGTTAGCCTTCCACAACACGAGAACATTCCTAGATCCGGGGTCGACGTCTTCCGGCGTCACCGCCGATGGCGCAAGCGGCATGTCGTCGCTCTTCATGGCCGCTGCAACCCTACTGGACCAGGGCCACAACGACGTCGACCTTCATGGTTCGAGGATACCCACTACGCCGAGATCCAGTGCACCGCCGCCAAGCGCCTAGCCGTCGCCGGTGAAGAAGATTGCCGCCGCTCAGTTCTTGGGTTAGGGATTGGGGAAGGGAGTGGGGAACGGGACGAGAGAATGGACAGAGAAGGCGGCCGTCAGTAGCCTTATCCTTTCGCGGGAGGGTAAAATGGTCCATACCGAAATACGCCTCCCTCCTATACACCTAACAGTGGGTCCAAGATGGTGTCGGGCGTAGATAGTGGCATATCTCAAACAACCGCGGAATTATAATGGCACTGGTGTAGTTAGACAAATAGAAATGACACGCTTCAAAAACGTGACAATTATAATGGCACAGATCCAATTAACCCATGAATAAAAGAGTGTTGAGTTCTTCCCTTGCAACGGTCCGGGTCCAGCTGAAGGGGTCCGGGCAGTGTTGTCTTGCGGCATTTGTTCTCGCTCGCGAGCTGGTCGGCCCGGCCAGCTGTTTTGATTTTTGAACAAGTAATTAATTAGATATGGATGCGTGGTAGCAGTACTGTGGATGGAGGTGTCCGGTTCATGCTACAGCCTACAGACTTCTTTTGCGGTGTGTGAGGGAACGCATGCATTTTTTTTAGTGAGAAGATATAAGCTTAATTTTACATGTACTACGTACCGTTTAATTTATATTACTCAAGAACGCCTTATATACGTCTTGAAGGAGGCATGTATGTGCGAATGCGACTGGTTTAGTTACCATTATCAACTGCAGTTCAGTGATTAGAAACCACAAAACAGAAGTTTTTATATAGTATGCCCCAGTTAGATCTTACAGAAAGCAGCTGTGTTGATGAAGTGAGAGTTCCGGAGGAGCTGTTCGACTGGTATTAAAGCCGGCTGATAAACCGACTGAAACTGATTTATTGTGAAAAAAAAATACTGTAGATTATACCTGATAAGTCGGCTGATAAGTTCTAGTGAACAGGCATGCTTGGAAGGAATGAAGGGGGTGCCATGGACAAAGCGATGTTAAACGGCCTGATCGCTAGGCTGGGGCTGGCTGGGCTGGCTGGCCAGCCTCCTCACATGACTACTATTCATATGAACCAGTCAGCGGTACTTCTCTCTCACATAAACGAACCAACAACGATACGATCCAGCCAACCGAACAGCCTGAAAGCTGCTTGCATCTCCTACACGTATGGTGAGGCAAATGAGCCTCTATTTACCTGCTGATAAATGCAGCTAATGCCTCGTTTAAATTCAGGGGCTAAAATTTAGGGGTGTCACATCGGTGTGTCACATTGAAATGTTTGAATAGTAATAATAAAATAATTTATAAAAGTCCTCGGTACTCCACGAGATGAATTTATTAAACCTAATTAACCCGTCATTAACACATATTTACTGTAGCACCACATTATCAAATCATGAAGTAACGAGGCTTAAAAAATTCGTCTCGTAAATTAATCGCAATATGTACAATTAGTTATTTTTTAAGTCTATATTTAATACTTCATACACGTGTCTAAATATCCGATGGGATATGAACTAAACTTAGAAGAGGAACTAGAAAGGCCTAAATCTCACTGGTGACCGAGAGTAATCTGACCTAATTGCAGTTGGAGGCACCGCACCACACATCATCTCAACGACGATCTAGACTCTAGAGTACGTACAAGTACATGTCAGCCACATCCTGGCTGGCCTGCCGTTACAGTGGCACGCGACGTGGGTATCCTCGGATCATGGATGGATCCCTCGGCCACGAGCCTGTGACCTTCACATGCTTCCCGCCCTGCACGGCACAGTCCTTTGCTCCGCGGTTAATTACCTGATTACCTCCCCCAATTTACTGCACGCCCGGCCCATGCATGCACACAGGCACAGCACATATTGTTTTTTCTCGATCGGACCTTAAGGCCCGTTTTTCATTAAGAGGGAGACACAGCACACATTGCACGAATAGGCACGCACAAGCTTGGGAGGATTGCAACGGAGGTGCTGTCGCCCTTGATGCTTGACCTTGACGTGCTAATGCCATTGCGACGTCACAAGTACGTACGTGGCTCGGCAAGACACTGACAAGTGATAATAAGGATCCACACACCGTACCGTGTACTCGACGTGCGTAGATGGACGCGTGCGTACACACGGCAGGCGGCTCGGTTGGCCGACCGGCGCTGCACCTCATCAGAAACCAAACCAACCAGTCCACAACTGGCGGCCTGCAGGTCCCGCTGCAATGGTCCATGGATATCGATCCAATCCAACACAACAGTCGCGTGGCGTGGCGTGCACTCGCGACGAGAGGAGAGGAGCCTCGATCGGACACGGCAGCTCAACCAGCAGTCAATGCGACCGAATTTTTTGTTTTTTGGTCCCTTTTCTTTTTGAAAGTTTTTCATTAAAAAAAGGGAAAGAAAAAAAAAATTCGGGCAACACCGCACGCTGCAGCGAAGAGGCGCCAAAATCTCGCTGCTCTCTCTGGCTCGCCAGCTTGGCCGGCGTCGGTACAGCACAGCGAGGTCCATGGCACCGTCCACCGGCACAAGTCACACCGTGGAGTAACTACTGCTCCTCCTCCGTCCATCCATTCATTCATTTACCCCTCCACCACCACCCCCACCACCCGCGTCTGTGACTGAGCCAGCCAGCCGGGCTCAGCCCAGCCAGCCAGCCGAACGCACTCTATGGCTCTTGCGCGCAAGCTGCTTTGCTGCTGCTATTCCTGCCTGCCTGCCCGCCCCCTCGCTTCATCGGCTGCTCTGCGCATCCACCCCATGCATAGCTAGCTGGAACTGGAAGGAGTACCCGATGCGATGGTAGCTGCTCTATATGCAAATATGCAATGTTTTCATTACTAATAAAAACCCTGCTTGGGGCTACCTTCGCTGCAGGGATTGCAGGTTGCTTTTTTGGTGTTTAGAGCAAGTATAATTACCAGCAAGCCCTAGTAGTAGTGAAGTGCGGTAGCGGTAGATCCAGAGGCCATGAATGCGCTTGCATTGAGTTGGCTTTTTGAGAGAGAGCCAACAGTTAAAGCGTTGATGAGGGAGGACTGCCCCTGCCCGTCCTACTGTCGTCGCAACAGCAGCGTAAATGGCACCTTGCTCTGCTCTTGCCAGCTGTAAAGCTAAGGTCCATGATTAAAAAAAAAAATTGGCTGCACTGTTTTCTTTCAGACGAGCTAAGGAATTTGATGAGCATTGGGGAGGAGAATGGTGAATTGGGGATATATACCAGTACGTTTCCAAATCATTGTCGTCCTACCGAGGCCTTGTTTAGATTGTCCCTAAATAAATTTTTTCACTCTCTCTTCATCACATTAGTTTTTTGGACGTATGTATGGAGCATTAAATGTAGGTAAAAAAAGTAACTAATTATACAGTTTGGTTGTAAATCATGAGACGAATCTTTTGAGTCTAGTTAATCCATGATCGGATAAAGTTTGTCAAATACAAACAAAACATACTACAGTATCCAGATTGCAAAAATTTGCAATCTAAACGAGGCCAAAAGAGCGCTTGCAGTGACAAATTTATGGAAGGAAAAAAAAATCGATTGCTCTTGTACGTCGGCACGTCGCTCAACTCGCTGCAGGCTTGCACTGCTCCAACCATGACAGCACGACAGCGCAGTCACTGGGGAAAGAAAGAAAAAATGGGCCAGGCCCACTGTGTAAACAAGAGGCTAGCCAATCGGCGGCGAGCCCATCCAGCTGACTTCTGTCGTCCATCTTTGTTAATAAAAAGTTTCTGATTTTCCTTTCCTTTTACAACTCCAAGATCAGACATTTTACCCTCTGAACTCCCCAAACCGTTCAAATTACTTCCCTGCCTTGCCTTGCTTCATCTTACAACGTTCTTGATACATACACAATCACATATTGATGCTATCAAGCGCAGAAGAGGTTACAAAAAGACATTCGTGCAGAGGCCCCAAGAGGCAAAGGGACAGAAAACCAGCCAGAATGCCTAGTTGTACACCATATATTTCGGCGTCGCACTGAACTTTTGGTACCCCTTTATCACCTTGTTCACGGCATCCAGGAAATCTTTCTCCGTCACCGTCTTTCTGCGCGCGCGGATGGCGTACATGCCGGTCTCCGTGCACACACTCCTGATGTCAGCACCTGTGGCAACATATGGGCATGACAATGAGAATTGAGGACTCTCCAGAAACATACCATTCAATGGAAACAGGCATGGCAATGAGAATTGAGGACTCCAGAAAAAAAATACTCACCGGTGGAGTTGGGGCAGAGGCGAGCAAGAAGCTCGAAGCGCAGTTCATGGCGCGGGTGTGGATCTTGAAGATCTGGGTGCGGACCTCGAGATCCGGCAAGCCGAACTCAACCTTCCTATCCAGCCTCCCTGGGCGCAGCAGGGCAGGGTCCAGCTTATCCGGCCTGTTGGTGGCCATGAGCACCTTGATGTTGCCCCGAGCGTCAAACCCATCGAGCTGGTTCACAATCTTGAGCATAGTGCGCTGGACCTCATCGAATCGAGCGCCGCCAATGGCATCAACCTCGTCGAAGAAGACTATGCACGCCTTCTTTGATCGGGCCATCTGGAAGAGTTCACGGACCATGCGCGCACCCTCGCCGACATACTTCTGAACCAGCTCGCTGCCTATCACTCGGATGAAGCAGGCGTCCGTGCGGTTGGCGACTGCTCTGGCAAGAAGGGTCTTCCCAGTTCCAGGAGGACCGTAGCAGAGGACTCCCTTGGGAGGATCAATACCAAGCTTGACGAACATTTCAGGGTGAAGCATGGGAAGCTCAACAACTTCACGCATCTTCTCAATCTGTTCCTTGCAGCCACCAACATCGTTGTATGTTACATCAGGTTTTTCTTCAACTGTCATCATTGTAACGCTTGGATCGATTTTGGGTGGCAAAGGAATTTGAATCTGGTACTTGTTCCGATCAACTCTGTTATAAACAGGATCAAAATCAGCACAATTTAATTGACCATATAATGCTTTAACTGATACAGGAACAAGATTTTACTGCACAGTGGAGTACTTATATGGAACAAACTACTGAGATCATGTGTACATACACAATTTCAATACTTAAGTCAAATTTGCTCTATTCAAGGGTGGACCCAGTTCAGTTTGATCTTTCATGTGTACTACAAGAATGTTGAGTACGTTGGGCAG
The DNA here is from genome assembly GCA_904845875.1 of Miscanthus lutarioriparius. Classification (NCBI taxonomy): domain Eukaryota; kingdom Viridiplantae; phylum Streptophyta; class Magnoliopsida; order Poales; family Poaceae; genus Miscanthus; species Miscanthus lutarioriparius. The sequence goes on from CAJGYO010000018.1 coordinate 69,879,397, forward strand.
TTAGCCTGATTCTAATTCCTGAGAACTTCCTACTCAATCGACAAAATTTCATGAACTTAAACTAGACTTTGGGGAAAGGTTCCAACATCATCGGAAATCCTGATCACTAAAGTTCCACTTGAAAAAAATATCAAAACAATTATCATTTATTTATTAAGTATTACGTCCATTGCATGTAACACCACTACTTCAGCATTAGCAGTTTAAACCAATGCCATTATCAGGAAGCATAACCAAATACAAGGAAATTTCTAAATGCAAATAAAGATGATGGTATAAAACACTAAAGAGGGATCCAGGACGTACCCAACTCGCATGCCTTCTTCAATATCAGTTGGTGACACTTTGTCTCCCAATCCTACCACAAACTGCATACCAAAATAAAACTTAATGAACCATCAGGTACCTCCAACATTGCCCTGTTCATTTGGCTGATAAGCCATGGCTGAAAGTACTGTTGGCTGATTTGTTGATGAGAGAAAAATACTGTTTGTTGGCTGAAAAAATACGGCTTATAAGCTAAGCCAACAAGGCGATCAACTTTGTAAATATGAGCATGCCGTACCTTTGCGATTTGTTTCAAAGTTGTGACATATTTGGCATCATCAGTATTAGGACTGATGATTTTTGTGCATCTTGCAACCTTCATGCAAAAACATATTTGTTAGAATAGCACCGAGAAAGCATAAGAGCAAGGCACAATGCAACAACTAATCGCCTGCGGTGCATTCAAATAGAGTGATTAGGTGAAGGTCGTGGGATTTACCTGCAACGGTTGCTCCTCCTGCATCATCTGCTTGTCTGACACGAGATCCCATTGGCTTGGTGGAGCCAGTCCAGTATCCGACTCCTTGATGCCTGGAATTCAAGAAATTTACAGATCAGATCAATTTAATGCACTGCACTGGGCTCATACAATTCACAATTGGTAAAAGCTGCTCAGAACTGGGGCAGGCAATTTGCCTGTTTCGACATTGAACTTAAATATACAAGCAACATACATCCCTAAAAATCCATAACCAAATTATCCCAAGGTTGACGTACGACAAAGGTCATCTTTGCCAACTCCATCTCCTTCTCGATCTTCTTGATGATGATCGAGTATGGCCCCAGCCCCTATTAGAGAACAAGACATCGCAATTGTTATAGTCAGCAATGCCCAGCCAAATCGACGCATCAGTAATGAACAAGCAGCTTATGGAGAAAGCAAAACTTGTTTCACCAAAAAAAAAGCAAAACCCTAGATGTCGCAGTCAACAGAGAGCTTAATTTCCCGCATCATCTCAACCCAAGTTAAGTCCACATCGCGAGGGCATGAAAAGCAAATCTTCCGCAGCAACCGGCCAGTAGTTCATGCTTGTGCGGAAGGTAACAGGAACCAGAAAACCTACATGTACTCTCAGCATGAACCTAGCGGTCTAGTCTAGCACTCAAGAATTGAACCCTAGCCGTGAGCCAGGCTGGATCGACGAGAACAGCGATGGGGAGAAGGGACCAATCGGGACTGGGGAGAACAGCGACGGGGAGAAGGGACCAATCGTGCCTGGGGAGACCGGGAGACACTCACGTAGGTCTTGATGAGGGCGATGTCGCCCTCGTCGAGCGGCCGCGGATTCTTTTCGACCATGATATCGTCTTCGGGCTCCGGAGCCATGGTGTCGTCGACGGCTTGCTGCCTCCTCTCCGGCGACGGCGACGGCGACTTTGCGAGGGCGCTTGGCTGGGTCGCTACGAATTTATTTATAATAACTCCGTCGTCCCAGGCTTGTGCGTTCAGTCCGATGTCTGTCGATCACGGATCGACGGTGGATTTATATAGGGTCTCAATTCTCAAACTCTCACGGGTTGTATATCGAGTTGGAGTCCCAGGACCCAGGGACTGCGTTCCCGTCTCGGCCATGTTCCTCTCCTTTTCGCCTTTTCACACTTGCTGATCACTTGCTGAAAGTCACGGATCGACGGTCCATTAACTTTTGTTTCTACCTGTAGTTGGGTGATCTTTATAAATTGTTACAATTGAAAAGTCATTTATATAGGGTCTCAATTCTCAAACTCTCGTGCGTCACGGGCTGTCCCTCACGGGTTGTATATCGAGTTGGAGTCCCAGGAGGCCAGGACCCAGGGACTGCGTTCCCGTCTCGGCCATGTTCCTTTCCTCTTCTTGATCACGGATCGACGGTCCATTAGGGGTCACAGGTGAATATCGGCAGTGCAAGGAGCAGGGTCCAGCATGGCAGCAGCAGCCGCATTGTGTAGCCTAGCCCTCTCTTCCATTTGTGTGTTCTTGTCCGTTTTTGTTTATTTCGGTTGGCTTCATGGCAGCGCTGTTGCTGCTGAACTTCACTGTTTCTACAGTGTAGTGTCTATAGATACCAGCAGCAGCAGCCCCAGCGGCTGGCTTCGGGCCTATGTAGCTGTTCAGCAGTCGAGAATTGAGAAGGAAATAATTCAGCATTTACCCAAACATCTTACAAGAGAAATATGCATGTCACATTTAAAACGTGTAGCTTACACCAACATTTTTCCTTGCTATATAGTCCCCAGACCCCAGAGGATCGGCTCCAATCGTATTCACCTAAACAATCCCTTTTAATTTTTCATTGCAAAGAAATGTATTCACTATAATCTTAAACGATCCCTTTTAATTTCTCATTGCAAAGAAATGTTGAGATTTTATTAACTCAAGGCAGGGTTACACTCCAGACGATGCAAGGCAAAAAAAAGGGTGTGTGTGGGGGGGGGGGGGGGGGGTTTCTATCCGAGAGTTGGATGCTAAAATGAGTGAAAATTCACATTATGCCTAGTCTACCTGTAGTTGGGTCTGTTTCAAATTGTTACAATTGACTCTATTTTAAAGCATACAGAAATTATGTACATTTTAAGTTCAAAATTTAAACAGCCCTCGAATGCATTTGTTAGGATAAGATTGCTCGGCAGTGGCACCATGCTTTAATTAATTAATATAATATAAATAATTCATCACTATACCATAAAAGAATAATATGCGCAATGTCTACAGATCACAGCTACTCCTCGATAGCGTAGTACTGCGGGGCGAGCTCAGCCAGCCACAAGGGGTCAATACGGGTCAGGTTCTTGACGTAATTCTGTGTCGTCCGAACTAGCTCGTTGAAGACGACACAGTCGGGCTTGGTCCTGAAAAGCACGGATGAAGGGTGGATCTGCACGCTCTGGCCAGTCGCAAGGGCCCTGCCAAACGACAGGTAAAACCTTTAAGATGGGGAGGATCGTAGTCCTCATCACAATATTAATATAAACTCAAACATGCAGCATTCTTCAGGTTTTGGTTGGTGTGATCTAAGTCCCAGATTAGTTTAGGACAGTACTCTTTGATTAAGATGCATGAGAAAGATATCCATGGTGAGGCATTTGGATTGAAAATATATAACATGGAATGATACCTGTATGATCCATCGGGCTGTCGCATTGCTGCATTCAAGAAGAAGGCAGACGTAAGGCATCTCCGAAACAGAACCATGTCATCTCCACATGATGACAGGTTTAGCCCCATTTGTTGGACATGGCCCTGGATTTGACTGCAAATGACAGAAAATTGCTATGTCAACTTGCAGCATGGTCTAGAGGTCCTAATAAAAGTCAAAACGTACATGTTTCCATTTCATTTTTTAAATAATGATGTTCAAATCTGATTTTCATAGCTCAATCCCTCCAACCATAATAAAACCAAACTCGCCCTTCCCCTGTTTTGCAATACACTGTTTCATGTATGCAGCAGGTTCAGCTGGCTCCCCTACACATCTGAGAACTTTAAAAAAAGCTTTGTGCATTTCTTAAATTTATGGAAAGAAAATGCATACATGTAGACCATGTATAATTATATTGACACACAAAATTTCATGACAAAATTGACCACATGCCTTCTGTGCAAAAAGATAGGTATTTTGTCTTTTTGTGCAGCTCACATATGATCAAGTTTATCATTTTTTATTGAGAAAAATGTAAGTGATTTGTCTTTTTTTTGTGTAGCTCACACATGGTCAAATTTTCCCACAAAACTTTGTGTGTCAGCAGTGTCCACGACCTAAAAGAACATATTTTTCACTAGTTTGAAAATGTACAAATGTGTTTTGAAAATGGGGTGTAGGTACACACACACACAAAAAAAAAAGACAATACTTATCTTTACCACTCTTTCGCAATGCTTTCCCTACTTCATTAAGACATCAGCGGGTGTGCTAAACTACTTATTACATTCTAACTCCCTACACCTACAATAGTGCTTCTGTACAAGTACTTTGAAACAGACAGCAGAAACTAGAACTAACCTGTGAACATCGCGAGCATGTCTTAGAGAGCGGTAGTTGATAAAGTTTTCCCTGCACCACCTGTTCAAAGCCTTTTCCATTGTTTTTTCTTTGGCATTTGCATTTTTGCTCTTCTCCAAGCATTCTGCAGCTGCTCGATAGACATTCACTAATGTGATATGGTCTCCTTCAGAGCTTTCGAAACCCTTCCTGGCAGCTCTTGCCTATAGAAAATAAATTAATGGGTCAATTATTGCACTATTAGCAGCGAGTAACACACTGATTTCTTTCTCATCACAAAACAAATCGAGTTTCATTATCTTGTGGCCAATAGGGAAAGAGTGGCACAAAGGAAATGTGAGCAAAAAACAGATTGAAGCATATGCTTATTTATGATTAAGCAAAAAATTAATCATGATTTATGTATAAAGGTACCTTTTTAAGGTAGCCTAACAACAAAGACCATCAATTTTCTATACAGCTTGTAACAAATTTGATGGTACTAATTTTTTGCACATGAACAATCTAAATGGCTGTTCACAGATAGCAGTCAAAGTTAAGTTTAACCACTCAAATTCTAGAATGCCATATATGATACATTTCTGAATGGAGTGCATGCATTTTCTTTATACAGTTTTCCTTACTGGAAATCTCCCAGTTCTCACTACCAACAAGCTACTAACAGGAGCATTTGATGAAAAGTGTGCCCCAAAGCTACAAAATGACACCTGTTTGCAAAGCAAACACAACCCCCTAAAATAAGTGAACCGAGGGAATAACTCCACAATATCAGATAAGAACCAAATTGTGACATATATTTTGCAAAAAGCCAGTAATTCAAATGGATACCTCTTCTAACTTCTCACGCATGGAGAAGAAAATCGATTCCACTGAAAGCATAGATACAACAATGAGCATTTCTTCCAAGCACTTTAATTTTCTTGATACAATTAATGCCTTGGAGTACATTGGATCCAAAGGCAGCCTAGCCATCTGATGACCAACTGGATCTGAGAGCTTATAGTCATCAGTCAGAGCCCCTAGTAAGATTAACTGCTCCAGTGATTTCAGAATAGCAGTCCTGTAGTAGGTTGGAGTTTGGACGCCAACAAGCAAAAACTCAGCACTGATATAAAGCAGCAAGCTATTTAACTTATAATTACTGAGAAGCCTAGGTAAAAAACTTCAGTTTGTTTCTATTAGGTGTTACCAGGACGAGTGCAGATCATAAGGTTCATAAAGAAGTCTAGGTCATGGGTTTTCTTTACATATAAATTTAAAGCTGGGTACATGTGTCGAGCAATAAAATACATTAAACACAATAACATAAATTGCATCCTCTCATCACTGATATTTAATTCCCCTCGAGACAGTAATAGTCCAGTATAAAATTCAAGCACAAAAGCACACACCAAATAAAAATGATTCCGCACATTTTTCTTTTATGTAGAAGCAGTCTTAAAAAATTACCTTGATGGTTTCTCCATAAAATCGAAACCTATGATGTCATCAATTCCAAGAGCCTTGAGTTGCAGAACAACATTTGAGAGGTTACACCGCTTGATCTCAGGCACAGTAGAATCCACCAGTTTATCAAACTCACTTTCTTGGAACAATCGGAAGCACTTCCCTGGTCCCTCGCGTCCAGCACGACCACTGAGGATAGATTTAGGATGTTAGAAAAGGCATGCAAATAAAAAGGGACAAGTATTCATTTATTTGGTTGAATATCTGCAAAGTGACCATATGCCTTATTAGCAGAACCATGTGCAGGTGCAACAGATATAAGCAATAAGATACAGAACACCCAATCATTGCATGGAGATTCATTCTACCACTACCATGCTGGCAACCGCTCCTTAGTAGACTGCAGGAACTCTTTGTGATCTCATATATTAGGCATGAAAAATTAAACAAGCAAGATACATATACCTCCTTTGAAGAGCCTGCGCTTTAGAGACTGGGATGATGATTAGTGATTCCATTCCAGTCACAGGATTGTAAGCACGAGCTTTTACCATCCCAGGATCTATAGGTGTGTTTTTGAAGGACCTACTTTCAGCTTGGGTGGTGTTTTGGGTTTTGCTCTAGAAGAGAGTCGGCTTTGGGCTGTGGCGGGGGCTCGGGGGCTATCTTTCTTGGCTTCCCAGCCTCCCCCTCCCCTGTAGCCCTGTAGTCTGGAGGACGTATAGTCTTGGTCGCCTCTTTGTTTCCACAGGCGCATTATTACTTTTATTTTGGAGTGGTGTGGTGTGTGTTGTAACTGGGATCTCTCCCCCTTTTTTTCTCCTTAATATAATGAAGCGTAGTTCTCCTGCGTTTTCGAGAGAGAAAAACATATTTGATGCCAGGTATTGTTACTGAAGTCTCAGCAATATTTGTAGCTAGAACTACCTAGCAGAGGCAAATCAGCAAAAAGTCAAACTTAGCTTAACAAACTGTGGTGCGGGGCTTTCAAGGATAAGTGAAACACTGAAATGACTGCAAAGGAAAACAAATTACTAAATGAACCATTGAGAAGAATGAATCTGTATGGGAAGAACAATAGAACACGCAAAGAGAAGGATTGTCTTTATTAAAAGTAATTCTAATCACAAACACCAATAGCGGAGAACAGTAACCTAAAATAAAAGGCAAAAATTTTCTTCTGCAACTAATGTTATGAACTTTGTGAAAGCTAATAGATTGAGCAGAATGATTTCGCCATTGCTATATGGCTGTTATTGTACAACAACGAGTGTACATGTAAGGAAAAAGAATTAAAATGCTCTAATGTCCTCTAATTTAGCCTAATCACTACAGGCTGTACATGCAGATATGATCTGCTAGCCAATAATGGCTGAGATATGAGGACAAGCAAGAGCTAGGATATTGCCATTCTAACACTTTGGTCAATAGTGACCTAAAAGTGTGTTTTTCACATTTATTAGGGGCAAGCAAAATGATCAAATGACAGTTAATACATTTTTCCTTTTAGTTGATCTTAATTACAACAATGTTTACCCAGAGGACCAACAATAGCAAGATCAATTCTGTTTCACTTTATAATGGCAAGATCAATTATATACTCCTTTTCCTGCCCTTCCTCTTCTTTAATACAAAGATAGCTGTATGTTTGAGAAAAAAATTGGCATCATTTTAACATATGTCACGTAGCAGGATCATGTTAGCATCAAAGGAACCTGCAGACAAATTTGGACATATATGAAACACATGCAGAGCTTTGTTTAAAGCCTGCAAAGGATTCAGACAGACCATCGATAAATGGACATTAGTAATCATCCATTTCCTTATAAAGGGCATGATTTGTTTTTCACATACATAGATGACAACTAATTAACTGTAGAAAGATGAAATAATTGACTTAATCTCCATGTAACAAGAAGGTTTCATCTAGGAAAACAAACCACACTAAAAGCATGTACACAAATAAATTATGCTACACAATTCCTTCATAAAAAATGATTGAGTAATCCATGATATTCCCTCTGATTCCATATATAGGCCATTTTAGATTTGTGGATAAAGAATAAAGAAGAGGATCAAACAACCTTGATGAGCTTCATTTATACTGCATTCGGAAGATGGCTTATTCATTTGTGAGAGATAGTGACATTTATTAAGCAGGGGAAAGGAGGGAAGCAAAGGGTACAAAGTGTATATATTAGTTATAGGATGACTTGTATTTAGAGAAATCTTGAGAAGGCTAAAATGACCTACATTTGGAATCGGAGGTAGTACATAAAAAGAGAAATGGAGGTATGCAATTCTTTTAAGAAGGATCCTATTGAAACATGACATTCAGTACCATCAGTACCCAATTGATGTTTACCTTGCGGGTTCCAACTGGTGCTGGCTTAAAAGCATTCATTTGCTGTTCTGATGGGAGAGATGAATAGATAGGTGTAACCCATATCTTACTACTTTCTGGTGGAAATAAACGAGCACGCTCATGAATAAGTCTCTCCAGTGATTCAATCTCCTCTTGGCTAGTTAGAAATGCTAGAATGTCCCCAGGCCCTTCCTCCAAATGAATCTATCAAATCGAAAAAAGGGCGTACTCAGTGCAGAGAGCTCCCGCTCTGTGCGGGGTCTGAGGAAGGGTGTTAGTGGCAAACCTTACCCTCGCCTGTGCAATGCGAGAAGACCGCAACTCGAACCCGGGACCTTTCGGTCACAGGCGGTAAGACTCTACCGCTTGCACCAGGCCCGCCCTTCAAATCTATCAAATCAAACATCTAAAAAAATGAAGTTTATACAGAAAAGGCAGGATTCATTGAGTTACAATTGGATAGTAGGTTATGCAAGAAATTAGTCATCACTACGGTTATATATATATTCACTCATCATGTTTTCTGAAGCTTTTTCCCCTTTCTTCCGGAAGTCCCATTTATGTAGATTTCTATTTTCTTTCCTAGTCTATAAGCCAACTACAGATTGTATGGAACAAAAGATGATGCTCACCTGAAAGATAGTAACTAATGTGGCATCCATATAATCCGACTCAGGCTGATAAGTGTATAGTATGTCAACTGGATATTGCCGACCTTGAATATGCACAGCTTTAGCACCACCAAAATAATCAGAAAAACACTTAGCATCCAAACTAGCAGACATAATTATCAGCTTTAGAGGAGCACATCTTGTTCCCTGGCATGCCTTAAGAGTTAAATTTTGAGAATGGCCCTGTACATCAGGCAAAATCTTCCCATTTTTATTGGCATTAGCTCGTGAATGCTGCACTTTTTTCAACAAACCCAACAAGACATCTGTATGAACAGTTCTTTCATGAGCCTCATCAACAACTATAACACTATACTTAGACAAGAATGGATCCAAAAGTGCTTCCCTGAAAATCCAAAGTAACCTTTTGATTAGAAAAAAGAAACTTCACGCATCAAACAAAAGAAATGTAGACCTATTTTTTTCCAAAAAGAAAAGAAAAGAAATGTAGACCTATGCCAAGACTATTGCCACACATATATCAGTATGTAAAATGATAAGGTATAATTGAATGAAAAATTCACTCTAGAAGGTTTAAACAGCACCGGAAAAAAATCCACATTCTGCTAAACAAGTTTCAATGCAGGTGTATGGACAGTTACCATGGCAAAATGCTAAAATATAAGAGATGCTTGAAAGTACAAAATAAAAGGAACATTATGAGACAGAAAAAGGGAATTGTGTATCAATGCCTTCTGTTCTTCAGTTCCTACTTCATAAATGATAAAACAACTATATATGGGATTGTAACTATAAGCATATTAAAAAGGAGACCTGCAGGCTGCAGTGCATATAATCTGTACACCTTCCAAAAAGCATACACATCATTCGTGGAACTTAAATTATTGGGGTGGGGTGGGTTAACAATTGAGACAAGAAACCTAAACCTTTTGGCTCTCAAACTGCTCACAAAAAAGGCAACTACCACATCAAAGAGGATCAAAGACTAACTTACATGCCAATAACAAAAAAAACTAACTGGTTATCAAACAAGCAACAAAGCAGTAACACATCATTACCTCAGAAGCAAACCATCAGTCATGTACTTAATCCTTGTTGCATTGGATGTGGAATCATCAAATCTGATGGAGTATCCAACCTTTTTGCCCAGCTGGTCGTTGCATTCCTCCGCTACACGCTTTGCTACTGTAACAGCTGCAACTCTTCGAGGCTGAGTGATGCTAATGACTTTACCATCCTGACAAAAACCGCCATCGTACAAAAATTGTGGAAGCTCTGAATGACCAAATTAAAGAAAATATTGCTTCTTCAAAGAATCAAAGTAGAACGAAAGGTAGGAGACAGAACACAAATACTAGTATGGTATGTTTCTGCAATTATAGATGAATATGTAAACAAACACATTTTGTAACATGCTTTCTGTCAAACAATCTGTACTAAACCTAAAAATAACTTTCCTAAGCAAGCAATCCCACTTGGAACGACATTAATATGAGATTACAGTGGGAAGATTCCATTTCACTTCTACAATAATAGTCCTTTTGTTAATTAATACTGTAATGTTATTGAATACAAATGTTTACAAACCCACAAACAAAAGCAATCCACAGCACCACTTTCACTAATTTATGCCCAAAACAGTTACATCTGAATCAGAGCCTATTCACACTAACAACCAAAAGTTTTGGAAAGCAGCGTGTTTCTATCAATTACTTCATCCAAGCAACAATTGTGAAAAGGGGAACACAGAAACATACTCACGAGTAGGTTTGCCACTCCCAGTCTCGCCAACAATGATCACTGTGTCGTTCTTCCTCACCTCCTCAACTAGCCTCTTCTCCACTGAAGCAACAACAGACAACAAAATTCAGCTCCCTGAGCTAACACCCCCCAAAAATATCATAGTGAACAGACATCTAAAAGCTCTGCAGGCAAACCTGACGCAATGGGGAGCGACTTTCGTTGTTGCTGAATCAGCTGCCTCCATCTACGCAAGCCAACCAACCAACGCAATTACGCGAAGGTCTCAATCCCCAGGTCAACGAATGAAACAAAACAATCGGAAGGAAACAACGTCAACGAGATAAGAGTTGGCACCTCGCGAAGTGCTGCTGCTTTGATGAGGCGCCAGCAGAGAAGGACGGCATCTCGGATGCTGACGCTGACTCCCGCGCCCTGAATCTTGCCACGGTGGCAGGCCGGGGGAGCCAACCACGATTAGCCGGAACCCGCGAGCCCGAGACAGAATGTGGGGGAAGCAGGAGGCGGGAGGCGGGAGGTTTTTGAGCCTTTTTAGTGCGTGCCACCATGAAAGATATTCACCAAAAAGTTCACACGGATTCTGGTGATATGACACTAAACTCTTTTGTCCAACACGCCATTCCGTCCAGTTTTGCTCCTAACGATGGGTAACAGCGTAGCCAAATGACTTAGATGCCCTTAGGCTCGAGAGGCTCTATGAACTCGTTGGTTTGCTTCTGTGCCATTCCCAGGCCAGCCCTAGGCCCAGTGTTTTAGCGTCAAAGCCAGGGTTGTTGGAGCCAACTGAGCCCCTGGGCTTCTCCTCCTATATATAGGTCATCAGACCTATCTGTTGCTACTCATCCAACTTGAGCTCTATCTCCTTCACCTCTCTCTTGTCATAGCCATGTCTTAAGCTTCTAGTAGCTATGGTGGTAGGGTCAAGCAGGTGATTTACCCCAACTATCATGTGCTTGTCAATCGGTTCATCTCGATGACCAGGAAGAACAACAACCGTGCCTTTCACAAGTGCCCCTATTGCAACAACATATGAGAACAATATAACAACAATTAGAGTACTACAATAGTAAACAAATATTCATCACAACACCTATCTTACTATTTTTCATCAAAAGGGGTAAACCAACCTAATAAAAACACAACATCACATAGCAGCACAAAATTATTGGTTTTTTATCTACAAGCGAAATGCTTGCCACTAAAATGCCATCCACCTACCACAATTCATTCATCACAGATGTCAAACAATAGCTATGACACTTAGCATAAAATAGCAGTGTGTTTTTCTTAAACCACATCACCAAAAGAACATTAATCAAACAAACAAGCTCACTGCAACTAGCTACACTTCTTCTTGATAACTAGTTTTTGAAGTAAGAGTGAGCAAGAGAGTTATATGGGTGTGCCGGTAGAAAGCAATCAATCACAATAATTTTGGTTAATGATGAAAATCACCTCGTGCTCAAATGATTTATCAAGATGATTTTGAGATAGGTTCACTTGCTCCAAGTGATGAAGCAAGTCCTCGTTAGATCATGACAATGGTGAGGTTCAGCATGGGCATGATCAAAACCCTCAACTTGGTGCCGAAGAAGAACACAAGAAGGCTCAAGGCAACAAGCAATAAAATAGAGTACCTTTTTGTTTTAGTGATCAAGAACACTCACAATCACCACGATCACATTTAGGATACAATCACCTCCTCCACTCAGAGGAGTGTAACTCCTTGCGGGTTATCAAAGTGCCACTAGATGCTCTAACTCATTGCATATGCATTTACCACCAAGTGTAACAAACAAAATTTTTGTGTGAAAATATGCTAACACATGTGCACAAAGTGCCTCTAGATGAGATCACTCAAGCAATGCACTTGGATTCTCTCCCAATCTCACTATGATGATGAATCAATGATCTAGATGAAATGGGAGGGCTTTCTATTAAGCTCACAAGTATGCTATGTCAATAGAAATGGCCAAACACATTTGAGCAAGGTGAAGAAGTTAGAGTTGAAATGGAGTTTGTCGAAATGATCCGTTGGCGTCCCCTTCACTTTGGGCACAACGCTCGGTGACCGGACGCTCGGGCTCGATCGACCGACGCCGCCCGCCCTCGGCGTCCGGTCAGGTTGATTCACGCCACGTGTCCCCCGTCCGCTTCAAATGCTGTGGACGGACGCGTCAGCGGTCAAAAAAACATGCCTCGAGGAGCTTCTTCGAAAGCGACCGGACGCTTGAAGCTTCAGCGTCCGGTCGCTTTCGACCGAGAAGCTCCCTTTCAGGCATGTTTTTTCGATCGGACGCGAACATCGTTTGAAGTCCACTAACGATGCGCGTGGTCGTCCGTCCGGTGACCAACCCTACGCCAGAGGGCCATCGGTCGATATGACCGGACGTCCCTTTCGAGCGTCGTTTGCCATTGAGTGAAGGGGTATAACGGCTCTATTTGACCGGGCTCTATTTCATTTCCCCAATTCCATTTCAACTCTTACTTCTTCACACATTTTCATTGACATACCAACCTTTTGCATCCGCCAAAAGTTCTCCCATTTCTCCATCATTGATCCATCATCATTGTGAGATTGGGAGAGACCCAAACCCATCTCAACCCTTGCATCTAACACACTTGTGCACATGTGTTAGCATATTTTCACAAATATTTTCAAGGTGGTTGCCACCACTCTACTAGATCCTAAATGCATATGCAATGAAGGATCGAGCATCTAGTTGGCACTGTTGATAACCGCATTCCGATCTGGGAGTTTCACCTCTTAATAGTGCGGAAAGGTAACTCTATCAAACCTAAATGTGATCACACTCTCTTGTGTCTTGATCACCAAAATAAAATAAGCTCCTACAGGTTATAAACACCTTTGCCTTGAACCTTTTGTGTTTCTCTTTCTTCTCTTCAAGTTTAAGCCCTTGATCATCTCCATGCTATCACCATTGTCTCTCTTCTTTGTCATTCTTCATTTGCTTGGCTATATTGATCTTGTGATTGGTATCTCATGATCACTTGATGAACTAGGTTAATCACTCTACTCACTCATTTACATTCTTGCAAACCAAACTAGAGCTCTTTAGTGTAATTACCTATCTTGCTTTATTATTTACATTCATCTAGTTGAGCTCTTTAGAGTAGCATGGTTGAGAGCTTCAGTCACAATTACATAGCTAGTTTGTTGCCTTATTCATTGCAACTAGAATTGTTGGATAGGTGGCTTGCAACTCTTGTAGAGCTAGAGCAAGTTTGCATTACGCTATTTGTCATACTAATCAAATTGCTCTAGTTGATTTGTAGATTTTTAAATAGGCTATTCACCCCCCCTCTAGCCATATTAGGACCTTTCACTGCTGCAACTTGGAGCTTCTTTGGTGTAAGCTTCTTCTTGATCCTTATCTTCCTCCTTGGTGAAGCCTAGGGCAGCACAGTCTCTAGTGGCTTTGTCTCTATTGTAATGGAGTCTTCATAGAAAGGGTCCAGGTGCACAGTTTGGATTGGAACTGGGTCATTGTAACTAGTTCCAGACCTTGTGGCAAAAAGGCAGAGTATGCTTTAGTATTAGCAGTCATATAGAAGTGTTGTGATCAATTAAAGAGCTGGTAAACATGCATGTTAGACATACTGTTTGGACCTAAGCTTGAAGTAGTAGTGGTAGTTGCCCCTTGCTCTTCTTGGCACCAGAAGACGAAGAAGAAGATTTCCTCTTCCTTTTCTTGTGTGTAGCATTGACCACTGCCTCATTGTGTGGGAACACCATCTGGGATGGAGTAGCAACCACAATGCTAGTCTATGTGTTACAGCTTGTTGCTTTTTTCAGCATTTTCTTTGGAAGACCCCTGCATAGGAAAAGTTACATTAGTTAACTAAGTTATTAAAGCTGTACATGTATCTATAAAGTAATTTAGTTACATAGTTTACTTTTTAGCCTCCATTACATCTATATCTTCTGGATTCCCATTCTTGCAAGTGTACCAGTGATGCCCTAACTCATGGCAGATGGGGCACTCATGTTTCTTTGCCCTCTTCTTGCTGCTGCCTCCCTCAAGTGATGATTTCATCCTATTCTTCCTTCTACTTTCTGTGGGCCTAAGATAGGGAGGGTGCATGAAAAGCCATAAGTAGCTTTGGGCCACATGCTTTTGTTAGGAATACAAGGGATGGAACCCTCATATGCAACTCTGAATTTGTTGACAGAGAAGTAATCATCCACATGGTCTTCTAGTTTTTCACCAAGAATTAAAGTAATGTAGGCTATTGCATGCTTGCATGGGATTCCTGATCCCTACCAAACCCTACAGGAATAGGTTTTGTCAGGTAGGCTGACCACAAACCTGAAGCAACTACATCCCTTAGCACATAGTTCTGCCACACCATCAGGGGAGGCTGTGATCACTTCAATGTCCAGATTGTAATTGTCTTCCCTTAGCTTCTGCAGGATGTGAGGCATAATCTTTCCTTCCAACTTCTTGGCTACCTTCTTCCTATGGTTCCATTTGATGAAAATCTTCTGTCTTATAGTGTCCAGCAAGTCATCCAGGTGCTTTACCTTTTCAGGATTGATCCAATTATTGAATGACTCAGCCAAATTATTAGTCACATAATCAACCTTTGACAATGTCCTGTACTGGCTCCTGGTCCAAAGTTTCTTGTGAGTTTCTGTAGATACTTCATTGCCTTAGGTTTGGCTACAGCCATTGCTTGATAGTTCTTCTCAAACATGTAAGGGCTCCATGAATATGAAGAATCCCACAAGTGATCATCAAACACCTTTCCACTGTACCTCTTCTTGAAATTATGTACTAAGTGATACATATACTCTCTATGTTCAGCATTTGGAAAAACTTCACTAACCCCATTCATGACTGCCTGGCCACAATCTGTGCAGAATGTCAAGCCCTCTGGGGTGCCTATTGCTTCCTTCAACCTCTCCATGAACTACACCTAATTCTCATTGGTTTCTGAGTCAATTACACCAACAGCTACTGGATACATCCAGTTGTGCCCATCTACTGCACAAGCAATGCACAACTATCCCCTAAACCTTCATGTTAAAAATGTGCTATCTACTGCAAGATATGGTTTACAGCCTCTAGGAAATCCATCAACACATGGTTTCAGTGCAAAGAATAGCCTATTGAACCTGATCTTATTGTTGATGGTGTGATTATCAATGACAAGAAATGATCCAGGACTTGATTCTTCTAACTGGGCCTTAAGCCTATACATGTTATCAAAACTTTTGCCCCAAGGCCCATAAATCTTATCCATGGCAAGATTTTTACCTTTATACACTCTCTTGTAGGGCACCACAATTTTGTGTGCATCCTTCAACCTCCTTTGCAGTTCTATTGCACCTAGAGTTCTATCTTCCTTCAGCCAATCAATTACCTGACTGCACACCCAGAACTGTATTATCCCTACACATATTCCTTGCCTCCTAGTGCTCTGACACTCATGAGGGTAGGGGTTCCTTTTCACCTACAAAACAGTCAAGTAATGCACTTATTACAAGCCACACAATGCAAGAAAAACAAAGAGCAATCAATGAAAACAATGTACTAACACATTACCTTAATAGTGTGCCCATCCCTTAGAGTTGAGGCACGAAATCTCCACCTGCAGCCCTCACTCTACTGTGAGCAGTTCACCCTATACCTCCCTATATCACTCTTCTCAATGTCATAGTTGAACTCATGTTTAACAGCATGAGTAGCTAAAGCAATCTTAAAAGCATCCATGTCTGAATACACTATTCCTACTAACATAGGAGGGTCCTTCTTGTCATAATCAACATCATGCATATGTTCAAGCTCCCTATCTTTAACCATATCATCTATGTCTTCTACTTCATCATCAGAGTATGTCTTAGAGGATTCATCAGCACCAGAACTCTCACCTTCCCATTCTTTACTCCCACCTTGGCTCTGAGGATTGAGAGGAGGTGGGGGTATTGGGGACCAAGGTCAATATACAACCCTTCCTCATCAACATCCACATGCTCATTCATTGGGTTTGGGTTAGCCAGGTATTCAGGTTTAGCAGATTGAGTGTGTGTGGCATGGCTTGGTTCTGCTAAGCTTGGACAAGCAATTGAAGGGGTGAATGGAGGTTCAATAGAGTTCACAGTGCTACCAGAATCCCAATCAGGAATCATAGGGGGCTCACTACTTGGGCTATGATATGCAACAGTCAACAAGCAGCATTTGGAAGCCTTATGTTTTACAAACATTTCAACAAAATCTTGGTTAGTGCAGACTTGGATGTTCACTTTACTATCCATGCAGAAATAAAACAATCTCACTATGTCACCGTAGTTATGAGGATACTTGTCGATAACTTCAGCAACCAGGTCTGTGAAGTTAGTGCGGTCAGCATCCATGAATTTGTTCAACGAAAACCACCGCGCACGAGAATTAGGAGCAACAATCTGGATTTCTAAGTTGTAGCTACTTTCTGCGTCCATCCTACAGATGAACAAGGATCACGCAATCAACACTACAAACACGGGGCACAAACGCAGGGCACTAAATACCAATCAACACTACAAACATGGGGCACCACAAAAACAAGGGGGGAAGGAATGAACTCACTCGTCTGGAAGCCAATCCGATCGCTCGCCCATGTCCTTGTTCCCCGCCATGCCATGCCTATCCTCTGGATCCACGGTCGAATCCACGCTCCACTACCCCATGCGTCGCCACAAGCACGGGGGATTCGTTGTCTTCTCTCCCAGCCGCCGCTATAGCCTCCGTCGCCGGATCCACCGCCGCTAGGGTTTCTTTGCCGCTAGGGTTAGGAAACTGAGGGAGTCGAGCGAGAAGAGAGAGTGAGACTGAGGGATATGCCGGTCAATATTGGTCAAAATAGCCTCCACATATGCCTGTGACTGAAAGGGCAACATGGACATTTTTCCTACCCGGTCCCACATGTAAGAGCTGCCAAATGGTCAAAACCAAACAGAATGAAGATGAAATGGCATGTTGGACAAAAGAGTTTAGCGTCATGGCACCAGGGTCCGTGTGAACTTTTTAGTGGCACGTAGGAATGGAGCATCTTTCATAATGGCATACAGGGAAAAGGCTCAAGGTTTTTGGCGTTGCGTGACTGTGGGAGAAGGGGAGGTGGTGCCTCGCTGCCACTGGTCACTACCGCAGCAAGCCAGCAACGATGCTGGCCTAGGCTGCCAGTGCTAGGCCAAATATTGGCCTTGCTATGTATTTCGCCTGAATTTGATTCAAGGCAAAATTTTGGCACTGCCCAAGCAAGTTTAACGGATTTGCTAGCGTCCAGACCTTTGATACGGGGCGCTAACATCGAACGGTGCTCCCGTGTCCACGCTTGATGCACCCAGCTCCCTCACCCTGCACCCATCTCACTCTAGAGGCCACGCGGGACCACGCATGCGCGGGGGGCACCCGAGCCTGCTCTGTTTCACGTGCCCGCATGCACGCAACAGCACCACCACCACCAGCAGACACACGCGATGACCCACGGCGGCACGTTGACCCATGTTGGCGCACAAGCAGCAGCATGTGCTTTCCAAAGATCTACTTTTGAAACATCCAAATAAAACACTTGCAACATACGTCTAGAAACAGATGAAACACTTAAACATGTGTTTGAAACATGCGCATATAGTCATAGCAACATTTGCAACACCGGATCTACTTTTAAAACATCCAGATGCAATGCTTGCAACATACAAAAGAAGACAGATAAAACACGTGAAATATGCGCCTGAAACACTTGCAAAAAATGCCTGAAATAGTTGAAAACCATTGCAAAACATTTTTTGAGACGAAAGAAGAAATATATTAAATAATAACTGGGTACATCATCACGTTACAGACACTCTGGAATACACTACATATATCAAAAACTGTTTTTGAACTATATTGTATCCACGCTGTGAATAGCTCCAAATCTCAAATCCAAACATGTATGACGCTTTGTATGGATGACCGCATAGGTAAACACTCGGTAAAATACCTAAGAATAGATGCCCAATGAACAATGGCCAACATTCCTACAGGCAAAATTGAGAAACCTTTTCTTTCTTGTGTCTTCCTTCTTCTTCAACATCCAGACAAAACGCTTGCAACATATATGTGAAACATATGCAATATCCAGATAAACAAACTTGCAACATACATCTAAAAAATAGATGAAACGTTGAAAAATAGATGCTTGCAACATACGTGTACAAACCAATGGTAAGACGGCTAGTCCGACTTGTATTGTACTCCCTCCGTCTCTAAATAACTGCCATTTTTTCATGCTGTAAGTTTGATTAGTTTTGTAGAAAATACGTGCAATATTTGTATCTCCAAATAAATTTATTATGAAAATAGATTCAATGGTCTACTATAAATATTAATATTTTTTTATATAAAATTAGTTAAAGTTATTTCTGGAGAAGCGAGAACGACAATGATTTAGGGACGGAGGGAGTATGCAACATCCCGATCTACTTTTTGTAACATCCGTATGAAATACTTACAACATACCTATGAAACATCTAAAATATTTGATATGCATGCTTGCAACATGCGCTTTCAGCGGAACGCTACTTGGGAGAAATGGAGGCTCGTCGGCATGTGAAGTTCATCGGTGTAGAGCTCACCGCTACTTGGGAGAAATGGAGCCGCCCTCCGTTTCTTGGAGCTCGATAATGGAGCATGTGAAGTTCATCGGTGTAGAGCTCACCACCAATGGCAATGGAGAGGCGCGACCGGGAGAAACCCCATGGTTGCATTGCTACGGTGAAGAGCCTTTTGGAGAATGGAGACAGCAGGATAAGGTTAGAGGCGAGTGGACAGGAGGATATGACTGCTGGGCCATTGAGCTGGTGCTGCGTCCCGCGAACGTGACCGTCCGAACGATCGGACACCCTGACCAGAGCATTATCGCCCATGTAAAATCTGTGTCAAACTTGGGCCAATATATATGTTGTGCATGTACCGCCATATCTGTATATATGTATCTAACCATATGTAGCTCCTCAAATCAGTTTGAAACGGTTCAATTAGTTGTGTTTTTTTTCACCCACCCACAAATTTCTATGTAAGACGAACTGAATTCAAAACAAAGTTCTGCGAGTGTACCAGCATGTTAAGGTGCATTGTAAATTCATTTGAGCATATGCTATGATCAATGTTCAATTCCTCAAGCACGCATCAAGATTATATTTTCATATGCTTCTATAGCTCCATAATAAAACGTTTTTTTTCTAGACACCTTCCTACCTTTTTCATAGACGGGTTAAATTATGGGCATATGTGTTAGATGGCGAGAGTATCAACTTTGAACAACATGAGCGAGGAAAGACATATTCACAAGCATTCCTCGCGTGAACCGTTTGTGCAAATAACCAATTTTCAATTTTCAGCCTGTTCGCTTATTGGCTTCTGCCAGAGCTTATCAGCCAGCCAACAGTGTTTTTCTCTCACAACAAACCAGCACCAGCCGGGCTTATCAGCCCAAAAACCAACTAGCGAACAGGCCGTTTAACGGAAGGTTCCTTGTGTGAGTCGATTACGAAATTAATTGAGAAAAACTATTTTTTTATGATTTTAATCAAGTTTTTTGTCGACAAAAGATTGTAATCAATCAAGTTGAGCTTTGTAAGAAATTTTGTGGAGCGATATATCATGTCTATCTCTAGTAAAATTTATAAAACATTTATATATTTTTTAGTATACAAGTTTAGATTGCACACCATTAGTTGGGTTAAACGCTTGTATAAAAGAGGTCACCAAACGTTAATAGTATTAGTGTACTTGAATACAATCTTATCAGCTAAGAATGTTAATCTATTTGATTTTCTCAGGCTGTCCAAGTTTATTGTTGTGTCTCAAGAACTATGAGTGACGTCCCAACTACCTAGATCAAGTTGAGGTTTGAGAAGAGGCAATTCGTCCATCAATCCTATCATAACCGTGCAGTTAATGGGTTTGTGGCGTCCTCTAGCTCTAGTACTCCGTTTTGTTTATTTGAGCTCCCCCTTAAATGGCCCACTGTTTCTGTAATCTCTATAGCCCTTGCGACTTGCACGTGTGCATAGTTTTGGTACGGTTCAAAAGAGTTGACATTATATTCGCGCGTCAGCTGAGCTGTAAACGTCTCCAACTGTCATAATAATCAATTAATCATATTATTTTAGTGAGAAGAGTTAGCCATGAGCAAGGACCCGTGACCGCATATTCATTTACTTTTTTGTCTTAACTAGCAAATGTCTATACTTTTGCAACGGAATTTACATTGCCACTTGTTTTGGAATAAGAATTTGTACCACGGTTGAACGTGTATTATTCTAACTCGTATGAAAATGGATCATGAGTTAGAATTAGGACTCTAATATCTATTTCATCATCATGCACTACTATTCTTAACAAAATAGACCAAAATTCTTATGCTCTAAGAGAGTGGTAGGACATACGAACTAAGAGAATGAAATTTTGGAGGAAGGAATTTCCACTCTTTAATATATTATAGCAAACATGTCCATATATTACAACGTGAGAAAAAGCTGTCAAACTTTCAAGGGAAACCAGAACGAGAAAAGTACATATCTATTTATGTTTTACCTTTATATAAAAATTTAGAAGCTATAACTTATTTTATGATGATCATATATGACATCTATAATATAAGTTATTATTGGGAATAATGCGACAATATTTTATTCAGTATGTATGTATGATCGAATTAAAATATAATCTTGATAAAATTTTCTCCTATTGTAAAGCACATAAATATTTACTCATAAATATATCATAACTTTAATATTTATACTATCCATGTGTTGGTAAAGTTAAAATATCGAGTTCCAGCCCTCGTTCGGGATTGCATGGTGCATTCGTAGAACTTAGAGGCTTGTTTCGCATAACTTTTTATGACTCCGTCTTCTCCTACGCTACCAACTATAGCAGTCCTGTTCGTATAATTTGTTTTTCCCTCTCCTCGCAAAATGTACTAAGAGCCGAAAGAAGTAGAGTTAAAATATGAGTTCGAGTCCTCTTCGGGGATTGCATGGTGCATTCGTACAACTTATAGAGGCTTGTTTCGTATAACTTTTTATGACTCCAGCTTCTTCTACACTACCAACTATAGCAGATCTGTTCTTATAAGGGTCTTTTTCTCTCTCTCGCAAAATGTACTAAGAGCCGAAAAAAACCACGTTTTATGCCTCCTCCGTCTCCTGCTCCTTTAGTACTATAAAGTATAGCCGAAAAAAACTAATTACACATTAGATTGGATGAGAAATCGTTCAGACAAAACTTTTGAATCTAATTAGTCCATAATTAGACACTAATTACCAAATACAAACGAAATGCTACAGCGAGCCAAAATCCAAAATTTTTTGGATCTAAACGGGGCCTAAGTTGTTTTTCTCTCCCTCGCAAAATGTAAGAGCCGAAAAAAACCACGTTTTATGCCTCCTCCGTCTCCGGCTCCTTTAGTACTATAGCTTAGAGTCACAGCCAAAAGAAACACGACCAAACAAGACTTAAATTAGATTGGATAAACAAACCGTTCAATGCAATATTTTAGTTTATGGTTTGAATAGTTGGACTAGGGTTAAAGGTTCAAAGGCATGTAATATTGAATTTATTATTCGTTTTTTATGTTTATAAAAAATAGGAATAGGAAGTGAAAAATCTCTACATCAAAAAAGGCTGAAATGTCATCGTCTACCCGGTCGGTGATACTAAGTCTCAATCCGTGCTCGCGCGTATGCATCGATACGAATCATCCTCTATTAGGAGCTCATGAGTCCAGGTCCTACCTAGTTTCGATATGATAACCGGGTCATGTGTCCGTGTCCGAAAATAAGTCCTCGGAGCTCACGATCATCGCCATCTGATTACTCGACCACTGCAGGTTCAGTCCAAGATGATCCGCGGAGGCAATAGCGCTAGGACATCATCCATCGCAAAGACGCGCAAATCGCCCGACCGGTGGGAGCATCTCTATTTTAGCCAACCCGAAACCGTGGCCTAGTTCCAGTCCAAGGCCCACCAATGGGAGCATCCCATCTCGGCATCCCCGCGTATAACGGAAAAAAGTTAACCGAAGCGCTACCTACCCGCCTAACGGAAGGGGAGAGTGTCGTGGCTCATGTCAGCAGGGAAGCGCCAATTGTGCGTAATGCGCCAAATGAGGCATACCCCTTGGAGGATGGCCGATGATATTCGTCCACACCACTCCGATAGTTGGCGCGCCCCCAAGGAGTGTGCGTGTTGTTTCTATAGACTTAACAAGATGGTACATTTTGCCAGGCTCTTCGTCCTCTCCAAAGTCCACCGGGATCAAGATCTTTACGGTCAAGCTCGATCGATCTCCCAATCATCAACGCTAACGGAGACGGAGAGATCATCGAGCCTCCCAAGGGTAGATCAATTCTGCGCCAACACACACCAAAGTCACAAGATGTCCGATAGATCCGATCTTGGAACCGCCTTAATGGCTAGGGGGGGTCGTCTTCACCAACAACTTTCTACAACAACACTTAACCAAATGGTTACCCAGGAAGTAGATCGACAAGCGAAGATCTAATCGCATCCATTGATCTCTAGGTTGGCGAGTGCTCAATTCACAACCGCCTCTCCATCGTGGAATCGGCTCTACCACTCCACACCAACCAAGCATGCAAGCTCTCCAACCCCTACATCCAATCCATCAGGTGGATTACGAAACTCTAGGAGTTATCAAGAGGGTTATCCATCGTGGAAGCCCTAAGGGGCAAATCAATCACCGAAGGGAGACATCTATCCTCTCACCTCCCGTTCAATCACCAACACAATGATTTTTACGACCGAGGTTCACATGCTTGCCGAAATCGTCCTCGTTGTGGCGATTCACTCACTTGGCGCCGCAAGCATCCCTCCACACCATCCTAGAGAAAAATCCAAGATGAGGATCCACAGTCTTAGGGCTCTACTAGAGACTATCGCCAAAACCGCCGGTCAAGAACCTCCTTCCCACCATTCCGAGGAGGCGGAATTTAATGTCCTTGTCCAAGCCGTCTAGGTGGCGGCAACCACCAAGTGATGGGGAAACCGATGAGGATCACCAAGTGGCTCTAGATGTCACTCAGGAGCACTTGGATTCACTCAATCGTATGATGAAATGCCGAGCAAATGAGGCCGGGCATCGTGCTAGCCGGGCTGTCAATGAAAATGAACAACTCTTGACTTCGCCATGGGAGGCCACGCCCACCCCTTCGCAAACCTCGAGGCGACCACGATGTCTACAAGACCCCAAGCGCGCAACTTGTCCCCTGCTTCAAATGAGCTCGCTTGGCTCGAGCAAACGCCGAAAGTCGCCAAGGTCGGCGTGATGCTTAAAGCTACACACTGCCAGGTCAACGAGATCCACCAGGATCAAAGACCTTCCTACTCGACAAGCTCGATTCGCCGATCCGCCGTGCAAGATCCAATCATTTCGATCAACTCCATTGTTTTGCTTATTCAACACCCTTGCTCAAGATGGCCAACCACCAAGATTTTGCATCCGCAATAGAAAGACATTTTATTTTCCCGAAAACCGAATCCCACCGACTACCGGCTCGCAAACCCATCTCAACCCTACAAACACCTTGAAGTGGTACATATTTACAAGATGTCAAGGGTGTTAGCACGCTAAATCAACAATCTCTAGTGGCATGCGCATTTCGACGTTTCATCTTATCGACGGCTATCAAACCTAAATGTGATCTCTCTAAGTGTCTTGATCAACAAAATAAAATAGCTCCTACAAGCATCAAGATTCACGATGCATCATCTTTTCATGCAATGATCTTCATTTGCTTCACCACTTGGATGTGCTACCTATCTCATGATCACTTGATAAACTAGGTTAGCACTTAGGGTTTCATCAATTCACCAAAACCAAACTAGAGCTTTCACGCGATCACAATGGTGACGATCTCTCACCATGAAGAAGAAGCCCCAAGCATTCACGCAGGGAACTCCGGATGCTGCCCTCTACACTTAACGCCGGCAATACCGCCCGATCACGATGGTGACGTCCCGGTTTCAAAATCACGAGGGCACCGGGTCGAGGCCACGTGGTTTCAAAATCACGAGGGCCCTCGGATGAACCCCACACAGTGGCTACAAGCTTATGCCACCACCTTGCACGCCGCCGGGAGAGATACCAGTGTCATGGCAAACTATCTTCCCATCATACTCACGCCAACTGCGATGAACTGGACTCACAAGTCTCGCCTCGGATTCCATCAGATCTTGGGAATAGCTGAAGAAGGTCTTCACCGACAACTACATGGCTACGTGTACTCGGTCGGGCACCAAGCATGATCTGAATCGCATCTATCAGAAACCGTCCGAGCTCCTCCATAGCTACATCAGGCGATTTTCCGAGATGAGGAATTCTATTCCCAACATCACGGAAGCAGAAGTCATCACCGCGACCTCCGCTCCAAATTCAATCATAAGCCGCCAAAGGGTATTGGCGAGATGATCACGACCTTCGACCAGTATGCCGACGCTAAAAAGGCCAAAGTTTGCTTCAACGAGGATGCGGGCACTCACCACCCAACTCACCGTAGCGATGAGCGCCCCGACGAACGACGCCACGACGACCGCGGCCACCATTAGGACAGTGGCCATGATCGGTCGAGGGGTCTAGAGCTGGTCAATATCACCACCGCCAACTAGACCACATCGTCGCCACCATCGACGAACCTTGTGCCAAACACAACTACGACGAGCAGTACAAGAAAATCCTTGAAGGCCCGTGCCCCCTCCACAAGAACAGCAAGCACAAGATGAAGGACTGCCTTGGCCTGGCTAAGGAGTTCCAGACCAAAAATAACAACGACGACAACGATGATAGAGCTAGAGGTCACCGACCACCTAGGGACAATAACAACGCCTTCTAGGATCACGACAAGGTGGTCGCCACTATCTTTGGGGTCTTGCCGCCACCGAGAGTAGAAGAGATTGAAAACTCACCGCTCGTTGGGTGCTCGCCGTCAATGTAGAAGACGCTATCGCCAACCCCAGCTACCGCCCCTAGTCTGAGGTCCCCATCACCTTCAGCAGGGCCGACCAGTGGGCGGACATCCCTTACACAAGGCATTTCCCCCTCATTCTCAATGCAACCGTCAAGAAAGTACTCTTCAGGAAAGTACCCGTCGATGACAGAAGTGCCCTGAACCTCCTCTTCGTCGGAGCCCTAAAGGAGCTGGGCCTCAGAATAGAAGACCTTACTCCTTTCGACTCCTCCTTCTGGGGGTGGTACCTAGCAGGGCATACAAACCGCTTGGAGAGATCACCCTCCTGGTGTAATTCGGCATGGCTAGCAACTTCCCATCAAGCACATCAACTTCTACGTCGCCGACTTCAACACCGCCTACCATGCCATACTTGGTCGGCTAGCTCTGACCAAGTTCATGGCCATAATGCACTACACCTATCTAGCATTGAAGATGCTTTTGCCTTGAGAGTTCTGGCTTTGTGGGCCAACCTCTCCATCGCCTAAGCCTACGAGATAGAGAGTCTCTCCCATGCCGAAGACACCAACCTCTCCATCCAGATGGCCAGCTTGGTCAATGATGCCAAGACGGTGCCCGCCGATGACCTGGAGATCCCAGCGCTGGAGCCTCCTTGTGCCTCCACCAAATCTAAGGAAATGAAGGAGGTCGGCCTTGGCCTCGATGACCCCACCAAGACCATCAAGATTGGGGCTCATCTTGACCCCAAATAGGAAAGCGTGTTCGTCTCCTTCCTATGTGCTAATGCCGATGTGTTTGCTTGGAAACCTGCAGACTTGCCGGGGGTACCACGGGAGAAGATCGAGCACTCCTTGAACGTCTCGCTGACCGCCAAACTAATCAAGCAGAAACTCCAATGATTCGTGCTAGACAAGATGGAGGCTATTAGGATAGAAATAAAATGGCTCCTAGCAGCCGGATTTATTAAAGAAGTGTATCATCTTGAGTGGCTAGCAAATCTAGTTCTTGTTCAAAAAAAGAATAAAGAATAGAGAATGTGCGTTGATTACACTGATCTCAACAAACACTGCCCTAAAGACCCTTTCGGTCTACCTCGGATAGACGAGGTTGTAGACTCCACCGCCGGCTGCGAAGTCCTCCCCTTCCTCGACTGTTACTCTAGCTACCACCAGATATTCCTCAAAGAGGACGACCAGATCAAAACATCATTCATCATGCCTTTCGGTGCATATTGCTACACCACCATGTCCTTTGGACTCAAGAACGCTAGGGCGACCTACCAAAGGGCCATCTAGATGTGCCTTGACCAATAGATAGGCCGCAACGTCGAAGCTTACATCGATGATGTGGTCATCAAATCCAAAACCGCCGACAATCTCATCGCCGACCTCGAAGAAATGTTCGCTAACTTGAAAAGATTCAGATGGAAGTTGAACCCTTCAAAGTGCATCTTTGGAGTTCCATCCGGTATACTCCTGGGCTACATCGTCAGTGCCCACGGCATCGAACCCAACCCCGATAAGGTCTCCGCCATTACCAATATGAAACGGCCAACCTACGTGAAGGATATACAAAAGCTCACAGGGTGCATGGCTGCTCTCGGTCGCTTTATATCACGCCTCGGCGAAAAGGGATTACCATTCTTCAAACTACTCAAGGCCTCTGAGTGCTTCTCCTAGTCAGAGGAGGCCGATATGGCCTTTGAGTAGCTCAAGTTGTTTCTAACGAAGCCTTCGATCATGACGGCGCCGCGACCAGACAAAACCCTATTGATCTACATCGCCGCCACTTCTCACGTCGTTAGCACAGCTATCGTTGTCGAGCATGAGGAAGTCGGGCATGCCTATAAGGTGCAACGTCTGGTCTACTTCATCAGTGAGGTTCTTAATGAGTCCAAAACTTGTTACCCTCAGGTTCGAAGTTGTTATACGCCATTCTGGTCATGTCGCGCAAGCTCCGCCATTACTTCGAGTACTACAAGATCGTCATGGTCACCGAGTTCCCTCTAGGGACATCCTCCGCAACAAAGAGGCCAATGGCCACATCATCAAGTGGGTTGTCGAGGTCAGCACTTACTCTATCGAATTCAGAAGCAGGCCTACCATTAAGTCACAGAAGCTGGTTGACTTCGTCGCTGAGTGGACCGAGATCCAAGAGCCCATCCCCGCTGCTTGCCCCGAGCATTGGGTGATGTACTTCGATGGCACCCTCAACATCAATGGTGCTGGTGCTGGCATTTTATTCATTACTCCAATGAAGGACAAGCTTCGATACGTCCTCCAAATTCATTTTCTAGCCTCCAACAACGCCGCGGAATATGAAGCATGTCTCCACTGACTCTGTATAGCCATCGAGCTTGGCGTCAAATACCTCATGGTATATGGAGACTCCGTGCTAGTCATCAACCAGGTCAACAAAGATTGGTCTTGTTCTAGTGAGAAGATGGACACGTACTGCGCCGAGATCAGGAAACTCGAAGGGAAGTTCTACTGTATCGAGTACCACCACGTGATATGAGATCAAAATTAGCTCGCCAACCACCTATCTAACATAGGATCTTCACACGCCGTGATTCCACCTAGGGTCTTCATTCAAGACCTCTTTATGCCATCTATTAAGGAAGAGAAGGAAGTTCAAGAGACCCCCCACACGAGCAGCTGGTACTTGTAGTACCTTCTCCGGTTGTGGATTGGAGGAAACAGTTCATCAAGTACCTCACCAGGGCCGACATACCCACCGATAATACTAAAACTGAATGCCTCATCCGTCGCAGCAAGCATTATGTGTTGGTAGACGGGAACTTGATGAGGAAAAGTGCCAAGGAAGGGATACTACAGAAATGCATCACCCAAGAAGAGAGAGTGAAACTACTTCTTGAAATTCACTCTGGCTCTTGTGGCAATCACGCGGCCTCCAGAAACCTGGTCGGCAAAGCTTTCTGAGTTGGTTTTTACTGGCCCACGGCCATCACCGACATAGAAGAACTAGTTCGACGTTGTGAATGATGTCAATTTTTCACCAAGCAAATACACGTGCCTGGCACAGGAATTGCAGACCATCCCAGCTTCTTGGCCTTTTGCATGCTGGGGACTGGACATGATCGGGCCTTTCAAGCCCACGCCAGGCGGTTTTCGGTATGTGTATATCGCCATTAACAAGTTCTCCAAGTGGATTGAGTACAAGCCGCTTGTTTCGGCTATTGCAAAGAAGGCAGTCGAGTTCTTCGAAGATATCATCCATAGATTTGGTCTCCCAAACATCATTATCACCGACCTCGGAACTACATTCACTGGCCACCATTTTTTGGACTTCTGCGAAGACCGATGCATCTCCGTCAAATATGTCTCTGGTGCCCATCCTAGAGCCAACGACCAGGTCGAATGGGTGAACAGCATGATCCTAGATGCCCGCAAAAAGAGACTATAACAAAAAGAGGAGAAGCATCCAGGCAGATGGCTTAAAGAGCTCCCAGCTGTGGTCTGGGGACTGCGCACTCAAGCTAGTCGCAATACCGATGTGTCTCCATATTTTTTGGTCTATGGCTCAGAAGTCATACTTTCGGCGAACATTGCCTTCCGAGCACCTAGGGTGGAACATTATGATGAAGAGCAAGCTACAGCTGTTCGGACAGAGGATGTCGACAGGGCCAAAGTAGAACACCTGATCAATTGCATTCGCACAGCCAAATACCTAGAAGACCTGCGAAGATACTACAACCGCAATATCAAAGGTCGTTTATTTTTTGTTGGCGACCTCGTTCTCCGCAGAAAGCAGAAAACCAAAGGGATGCACAAGCTCTCCTCCCCCTGGGAAGGGCCTTACATGGTCAAAGAGGTTACCTGACCAGGGTCTTACTGGCCATGTGACTTGGATAGAATCGATATCCCCAACTTGTGGCACATCGAGCACCTTATACGTTTCTATCCTTGAAACGCTCCAGATATGTACTCTTCACTCCATGATGAATAAAGTTTTTTTGCCATAATTTGTCTCCATTATTTCTCCACTCCGATTTAATCTCCATTTACGATCGCCAGCTCTATGCTACTCCGGTTTAAACTCCGACAATTATGCGTGATCTCCGTATATGCTCCGCCCCGTTTCTCCATACTAAAATATCTTTAAGATATTTCGCCAACCATCGAGCAGCACACATTTTGCTCTGTGTTCTTTGGAAAAAAAACTTCAGTCTCTGATCTCTCCCTACACGTGCTATGGGCTTTGTGCTCTGTGTTATGGGTGGTCGACTGTGGTTCCTCGGTCATGTCTGTTCCTCCTACACATGCACGGGCTCCAGCGACTCGATGTTATGGAATATGGGCTAGCCAAGGCCAAGAGCCCAGTAACGAACTAACTGCTCGGACGCTACTTATACCATGTATAAACGCGTTAGGGTTAACAACAAGTTTCTTTTTCACTGAAAAGTGCTAGCCAATCACATAAACACGCATATGATGTCTACTTACAACATTTATACAAATACATAAATGTTTGCTTATGCCCTAGCGCATCTAACCCTCCTCTCCAGATGTTACATACAGGTTTCTCTCCACTTAGATCATTGCACTTGGCCCTCACCGTCTACCTTGCCGAATAGATCGACATCGCCGGCCAGCTTCTTCGCCGTGTCCTCCACCTCATCCTTCAGCTGCTCCTGCTTCGTCGCACCCGTCCCTCTGGTGAATCCGGCTCCTATCGCTTGAAGGTTGATGGTAGGGTAGTGAGACCGGACCACTGCCAGGGCATGTGTCACGACGAAGATAGCGACATCGTGGTTGAAGCTCTTGAAGTTCTCCCACGCCACCTTGCACCTATCGATGATGGCGTCCGGACATGGCGGCCTATCGTCGGGCCGAGGAGCTGCCTCCATGTCAATACAGTCGAGCACCGGCCTGACTTTGGCCACCACGGTGTCAAGTTTTCCCCTCTAGGTTTGTGCCTCTAGCTCCAGCACGTCGAATTGTGCCCTGGTCCTTCGATGGTATTATGCAGACACCAAAGGGATTCATCAAACGAAGCAATTATATCAGCAACAACTCCGACCACGAACTACTCACCTTCCAGTTCCGTGGCCAGTTTGTCCGCTCGCACAGACGCCTTCTCCTTCTCCTCTTGGAGTTGATCGATGACTTGACGCAACTAGCTGAGCTCCGCATCTTGCTCTACAAATGTGACGATCGTCAGCAACACCAAAACTATTCGGCAATGCAGAAAAAATCACCGATCTATCGTACCTTTCTTCTGGTCGGAGACGCTCTTCAGCTGCTCGGGTTGCGTTCTAGTTGCTCGGAGACGCTTTTCATCTTCTCGGAAGTGCGCTCTAGCTGCTCGGCAATGGTCTTCAACTGCTCGGATAAGACGCCCTTTTGGTACTCTAGGTCCCTCGCGTTTGATTTAGCAAGATCCCTTTCGCGCTGGGCCCTCTAGATGTTTTTCTCCATCAGTTTCATCACCTCCTTTAGCTTTTTGTTCTCCTCGGCGAGGGGCTCCATTCGCTTGATCAGCTACTGCCGTTGTATGGCAGTTGGCGCTATACCCCACAAAGCACCAAGATTATAAAGGGTCATATTCTCCAACGCCGAAGATGGACACCGTTGATGCAATACTAACCTCGATCTGCTTCATGGCTGTGGAAAGGGTGGACCGTAGCCTCTTCACCTCCCTAGTGGTGTCCTCCTCTTCCACGACCACCACTTCATCCCCCGCTTGCGGAGGATCCGAACAGCTTGAGGTCGTGATTCTTCACGCTCAATCTCCTCGACCTCGTCCTCTTCCTCCACAGCCGGTGGCACTCCCTGGGGGCTCAGTGGCCATATAGAGCGTCCAACCACGCCCTGCGACATCTCAGGGTGCGCTGCTTGCTCCTCCAACATTGCCGGTCTCTGCGCCCCTAGACTCTGGCATTATGTCGGTAGCTCCTCGCTCCCGCCTCTGAAGACTCGGCGATTCTTGCCGTTGCTCCCGGCGTCTCCACCGACTTGACCGACCGTCGTCACCATCCGCTCTCTGCCTTCAACTCCACCAGCAGCGGTGGTCGACTCCTCCACAAACCACCGAACGCCCGAGGACTCCGAGACAGAGTCTGCCGGCATCATCTCCGCACCGGGAATAGCCCCCGGCTGCTCGCTAGTTCGGCCAGAGGGATTTAGATCCTCCACACGCCCTATCGTGCATCAGATTAGCTCATTGAGCACCACAACTATAAAGATCGGATAACAACATACTCCAAGGCAACCATACTTACACGTCAGCTTCCCGGTAGATGGTTCTAAATCGGCGCTACCTCCCTGAGCTCCCAGGCACTGCTCTGGGGTCAACCCGCGTGTCCTGGGCTGGGGTCTGCGGCCATTGCCGTTGGTGCCTTTGCTGCCTGCTGCTCGGGGACTCCTTCCCCTCCCTTCGATTGCACCTCCGCGCGTGGAGTGCTCGAAGGGGGAGCTACTGGAGCCCCATTGTCATTCGACCACTCGGACATCGCCGCACTCTGTGTCCGAGCAGTCCGATCACCGCTAAGTGAGATACCGCCCGGCTTGTGGGGAGCTATGTCCGCCATTCTCCTTTTCTTTCAGGCTGGCTCATCTGTCACCGCCCTTTTCCCTCGAACCTTCTCCGATATCCGGGGGGGACCCTCCTTCCGACCAGCACTTTCGCCTTTGGATTGGGACGAGGTGCTGACGGCACTTTCCTCTAGCTGAGTGGCCGACCTGGCATCCACTGCCTTTAGCCAATCGCTCCTCGGCATGCCTGAGAAGTACGTCGCCCATTCCTGCAAATGGATCTTTCCACGAGCGAATCAGTTCACTGCTCGGCACCGGCATAGGATAAAAAGCATCAGGAACAACAGTCGATATTTTTACCTAAGGAGGTGGGTTCATGCAGTTGAAGGCTCTTGGCTGCCCTAGCACGCTGAACGATGCATTTGGAGTGAATAGTTCAGCGGCCCGGCATAGCATAGCCTCCTTCGTCAGTCTCTCTGTCCTCTCCGGGTGCCATCAGTGTATTCCTTGAAGTCAAAGCCCGGATGAGCCCTCTCCCTGTAGGGCTAGATGCGGCGCACTATGAAGCTCATCGCCACCACCACTCCGTTCATCTTCATGCCCCTCATTAGCTCGAGGAGCTCCTTCACCTGCTCCATATCGGCACTGGTCGGCTTCTCCGACCAGCTCCTCTAATTCTCCGGAACTTGGTCGACATCGCATCGGATGGCAGGGTGACTCTGCTTCATGTAGAACCACCTGGCATTCCACCCTTTCAGTGAGGTATTCAGTGGCACAGTAATGTATTTGCCCGCCATCCTATCGCGGAGCTATAGATACACACCGCTGACTACTTTGGAGCCGCCCCCGCCCTTCTTCTTCAGCCAGAACAGGTGTCGGAAAAGATTGAAGTGGGGAAGAATGCCAAGATACGCCTCATAGAAATGGATAAACACAGCAATGTGCAAAATCATGTTCGGATGCAGATTGCACAGGCTCACTCCCCAATACTCCATCAGATCCTGCAAGAAAGGATGCACCGAAAGTCCTAATCCACGCCAGAAATAATTCTCAAATACTACGAGTTCATCGGTGTGGGGCATCGGATATGGCTCACCGTCGGCTGGACGCCATCCGGTGGTGACAAGGTCAAGAAGAACCCCCGCCGCCACCATCTCGTTGAGCTCTGTCTCCCCATGAGTGATGGCACCCATTCCTTGTCATGGCTTGCCCCGACGGCTGCCTTCTTTGGGTTACCTCCTCCCTTCTTCGGTGCCATCCCTCAGATCTAGATCAAAACTGGCCTTTTTTCGCAAGCTTTTAGCCCTAGTGGTGGAGCGCGTGTGAATGCGAATGGAGAAGCGTGAGGCTGAGGAGGAAGACGAAGTGGCGAAGTGGCAAAGGTGGGAGCGCGGAGTGCAGCGATCCAGTTATAAAGACACCCTCTCCACTTTTCACATTCAAGGGTTTTTGGGAAACCGCACCATGATTTGCGCCCTTCCGAATTCCCCAAAGCGTGGCGTGGTGGGCCGTTATCCAGGCTTCTGCGGAACTATGGCCCATATCGCCCATTTTCGACACAACTTGGTACTGCACACCGAATATTCACCGACTTCTCCACAATGTTATCAAGGCTCAGTAATTTCTACTGTACAGCCATCACTCCGGTTTTTTCTCCACAATTGCGTAGCAGGCCCTTCTTGATTTATCCGAGATTTTCACTTATGGCTCGGGGACTACGTCATCATTATGATTCATCTTCTCACCATACTGGGGACTTTTTCGGTTACTGTTGTTTCTGACCCTGGCACCACGTGACCACGCCACCTACTGTCAGGCTCGGGGACTAAGTGGGCACACTTCACCTTGCGATGAATGTGCGCTTTTCATTTCAGGGCTCTGCCCGTGGACTGGTTGTCTGTTTGGCTGGTCTTCTGCCTTTCTTCTACTTTCTGGACCTTAGCACCACGTGACTACGTCACCTACTATCAGGCTCGGGGACTAAGTGGGCACACTTCACCTTGCGGTGAGTGTGTTTTCTTTAACCTAGAAGACTCCATGCCTCCCAAAGTTGAAGAAGATTAACTCCCTTTCTCGTGGTCGGACTCTAAGTGGGCACACTTGGTTCACGGCGAGAAAAAATTTGATTTTGAACTTGAGCTCCTTACATCCCTATGGCAAGCCTTACTTGGGTACTCTGCTCGACGATGGTTCACAACTGCTCGATGACTCATTAGGGTGGTTGGACTATGAGTCTGACTGCTCGGCTTTGTTCACACCTGCTCGGACAAGCTCAAGACGGCGTTGCACAGCGGATACAAGGCGCTCGGGGACTACCTGTGGGGGGTACGACCCCGGATACCCACGGTAGACTACATGGGTTGTGCTCCCAGGGGCGGTCCAGCCCACAAGACGAAGGCTTACAATGCACGGTACTGCTCGACGTGTACCGCAAGGCATCAAGGGCGATATCCTGAAGATACTACGAGATATGTTAGGATACATTCGATCACATGATTCATGTAATCTGTTAATACTTACCAGTTATGTCCTAAATCTAACTGACGTGTAACCCTGCCCCCCAGACTATATAAGGCGGGCAGGGAACCCCTCAAAACACATGCAATATCATACGACAGCTAATATAAATCAACAGACCACAAGAGTAGGGTCTTACGTCGCGCTG
Source organism: Miscanthus lutarioriparius (assembly GCA_904845875.1). Lineage (NCBI taxonomy): Eukaryota > Viridiplantae > Streptophyta > Magnoliopsida > Poales > Poaceae > Miscanthus > Miscanthus lutarioriparius. The sequence continues at coordinate 69,914,050 of CAJGYO010000018.1, forward strand.
ATGGCCCGAACCTGTTTAACTCTTGTGTCTCTGTTGCCTTCTTGTTCTTGATTACGCGCACCTCTGCCGATCAATCTACCTTTGTGGGATACCCCTCGGAGGACTGCCGACGATATTCTTTCGACACTCTGAAATATACGTTTGCAACAAGTGGTTTTTCAGTGCAACATGGCGTGGACGGCGCACCGAACTAACACGGTGGAGGTGGCCGCGACAGCATATGGCGGCACTCGACACGTTGGAGGCGGCCATAACAGCAGATGGCAGCACCCGTTGAGGTGGAGGCGGCCGCGACAATCAGATGGAGGCTCCCCGCCGCGGTGGAGTCAGCCGGCAGACTACTTGGCGTGCTGCGGCTCAAGGACGGTGGTGAGGAAGGACAGGGCCGACACCGCCGAAGAGCTTGGCGACGAAGACGGTGGCGTGGCCCCACGAGGCGCCGTTAATCCACTAAAGTAGCACGGGGTGAATCTGCGCGGGCGAGGGCGCGCGGCATGTGTGGAGCGAGGCGTGCAGCGCCGCGGGCAGGAGTGAGCGGCGCTTGTGGGAGCGAGGCGAGCGGAGCTGCTGTCTGCATGGGTGGTTAGATGCATCCGATGAGAACGGGACAGTTAGATGCATCCAATGAGAACGGAATGGTTAGATGCATCCGATGAAAACGGGACCAACGCCCTAAACGGAGCATTACCTAAGATGATAAGCAAATTGTCTCCCTACATGTAGCAGCGCCTCATGTCGGTGCTACCACACACAGCCGTGACCACGCACCTGAGCACCGGCGTCCAGTGGCACAGCTGTGTGCGCCTCTACGCACGCAGAAGGCCCGAGCCTCGTCATGCTACCTTGAGCCGTAGAACACGACCTGCGACACATCCGCTGGCGGTAGTGCGAGGCCACCAATCCCCCCTCCATCCCGGTGACTCCCTCGTTACGGTGCGACGACGTTGTCGCACTAGCAGACTAGCTTCATTCCGAGTCCAGAGACCCGACCAACGTGGAGTCATGGAACAATAGGTTGCGATTGCTCGACGCTCGCACAACACCCCATCGTCTCGACGTTGTCATGTGTTGACTTCAGATTCCAAAAGAGGTGGATCGGAGGTCCCGATATTCAGCGGCTCAGGGAAGAAGCAAGCAAGCAAGCACTTAGTAGTGTAATTCATGTTAAGATTTTTTAGCACCAAGACCAGTCTCAATGTAAGTTTCAAAGAAGTTTCAATCTCATTTAATGTTACGACACATTAGCAAATTTGTTGAGTTGACAGATCAATTACGAAGAGAGATAGAGAGAGTTTCATCTAGATCAAATTCTTTGTCACAATTACCAACATAAAAATTGACGTGACAGTCTTGATAACTGTGTTATGAAACTCTTCATTAAAACTGGCCTAAGTGACACACTCCTATTCTCTAAAATTATCCTATGTTTCATGCACAGCATAAACTTTTAGCATTTAGATGTTCTCGGGAGTTTGTATCATTGGATTAGAGTGGTATTATTTGGTCCCGTTATAACGTCCAGGTATGAACATGAAAACGGCAAAAACGGCCTAACGACTAAAAAAAACAGACGTGACCTAAAAACACGGATTAAACAAAACCAACTATAAAAAAAAACTGGACGAAACAAAACGATGGAGAAAAACTGGACGAAACAAAAGGCGAGAAAAGAAAAACAGACAGCGCACGGATAACTGCATATACAGGCGGCGGCAACGAAAACCACAAAACCCTAGCAACAGGGAAAGCACCGTACAGGAGCAATGGACGAGGAGATGCATGGCATACCTCAACCCTAGGTCGGCGGCGTCGAGGATCCTTTGCCCTGGATGGAGCCCGTGCTATGGCGCGAAGGAGAGGGCGCGGGAATTTATCGCGGGAAGGGGAGAAAGGCGCTGGAAGGAGGAGACGGCGCGGGGAATTTTTACGCATGATGGAGGCCGGTTTGCCAATTGCCAAAAGATAGGGAAATGATATGGGATACTCTTGGAGATGAGTTTCTCTTTTTTTCAAAAAAACATAGATGAGGAAGGGATATGGGGCACTCTTGGAGATGCTCTAACCGCGCATTTGGTTGCTACCATTTTGTGACCTGCCAACTCGTTGACCAGCTGGCCAAACTTAGAGCAACTACATTGCTACATGTCAGCGATCTCATACCTTGTCTCGTGCAGAGCCACGTAGGATTTTTACTGATGGGAGGAGAGAGAGAGAGAGAGAGAGAAAGGTCGTTGTTTCACGAAACAATCATCTCATGAGCTAAAATTTAGGACTACGAGACAACTATTATACCATTGTATGATATTGTTGTTGTTATGCAACTCACAACTTTATTTTTATTTTATACATAAATTAAGAAATAATAAATTACTACGAGATAACTTAAAATATAATCATTATACATGTTATCTGTTACTGTCTTATATAAAATTAAATAGCACTACATGAGACGGTCTACAGAAAAACACTAATGTACTTGCCCTTACCGATTCGACCGTACAGTGGTCAGAAAAAGAAAAACGGACAACGGACCGATGGAAAAAAACGAACCTAACGTAAAAAGAAGTCCGGGTCGTAAAAAACGGGACGATGGGCACAATGTGAGGAAAATGGACGGAAAAAATGAAAACAGAAACAGAAAAAAGAAAAAAAAAGAAAAGCAAAGAAAAGAGAAAAGAAAAGAAGCAAAAAAAAAACAGAAAAAAGATGAAGAAACTCCCTAGGTTTAGGAAATGTTTGATACATGTGGCTAGTTACCCATAGTTGGGCTAAAAATTAGCCCAAATTAGTTATGGTTCGCTAGTTAGTTGTCTAAAACCTAGTTGAAGATTTAGCTAAAAAATTAGTCCACTTATTAATCTTCTTGTTTGATGCATATTTGAGCTAAAATTTGCTAGCTATAATTAGTCCATGGATCAAATATGCCCTTAATAGTAAGGAATAAATAGATAGGATCTTTATGTCCATATATAAACTGGAGAAACACTCGGTTCAAAGTGACATTTAAATCCAACTAGCTAATAGTTGGCTGCTAAAAATAAGCTGGGTGAATTCAAACAGATCTAGCCAATTATTAGTCAGACACTTAGCTAACAACTATCTCACTAGCTATCTAGCATACCTAATAGTATCTTCTAAATTGAAAATAGACACTTCTGTACTCCTACCAGCCTTTATTCATGTGTGTCCTACCAATAGAAATAGAAAAGGAAGGGGCATTATAGATAAAAGTACTATGCATCCATTTTTAGCTAGTGGATCCAAAAAATAATTAGCCAGCTAAGAGCAACTCCAACAACATATTTGTATCTTTCCTAATTAATTGAAATAAAGATTTTGATAAAAAAATACTCTCTTATAGTTTTTTTTAATGAGATCTTCAAATATGGTCATCCTCTATTTTGAATTTTTTGCTAGCCAAAGATACAGAACAGAGTTGGTTCTTTAGTGTACGCACATGATATAGAGAAGCTCTTGGAGGGTGAAAAGATATAGATAATAAGTTTTATTCAAATGACTGTCCAACTGATGATTTAGAGTGAGTTTAAGAGATGCTCTAATAGTTACTCTCTCCGTTCCAAATTATAAGTCGCTTTGCCTTTTTTGGTAGCAAATTCGATATACCAAAAAAGGCAAAGTGATTTATAATTTGGAACCGATGGAGTAGCTAACTAGCATTCAAGATTAATTATGATCCATAGAGCTAATACTTATCTGCTAATAATTAGCTGTTTTGGATCAAACAGGACATCTAATAGTCTAACTAATTGTTTGCTAAATACCTAACTAATTGGGCCAAACTAACTAATAGCTAGCTAGATAACCCTTCATTCCAAACTAATAGTAGTTCTAGCTTTTCTATGTATATTACGTTTGTTATGCAACTAGACATATAGATACGTTTAGATACAGAATAAAAGTTATGTATTTAGAAAAGCCAGAATAATTTATAATTTAGAATTGAGAGAGTATTAACTATGAGATATTAGCAAAAAATAATTGATACAAAATATTCTTATTTTTAAGCCGTTATTAGCTAGCTAACTGTAGTTGGCTAGTTGACCCAAACAGGATGCCTAGTATACCCTGGTAGAGAGTATCATCACTCCTCACTAATCCCAACTTCCAAGTAAATGAAAATGACCCATTCCACCTGCCAAAGCATCCCATTCATCGCTTGATTATATATAGACACACACGCCTAGTCACAAAAACGTGCACACAAAGAAAGAAGAACTGAAGGTGGAAGAAGAAGAAGAGAATAGGACCTCGCTCGAAGACTAGGGCGGCAGCAATGTCGACGTACCTGAAGAAGCCGTCCCCGTACACCACCGTCTCCCTCATCGTCCTCCTCCCTCTCACCCTGATCTTATGCTTCACCTTTCTCCTTCCGCTGTCCGCCTACTTCCGCAACCCGCTTGCCACGGCTATGGCTACAACTACCAGCGCCTGCGTCGGCACCACCGCCGGGGCCGTCCGCGCTGCGCCAGCAGCAGCAGCCGTGGACGACGTCGGCGACGGTGTCGGTAGCCAGCGCCCGGCCCCGGCGGAGCTGATGAGCGTCCTCGTCGGTGTGCACACCATGCCCGGCAAGCACTCCCGGCGCCACCTCATCCGCATGGCGTACGCGCTGCAGCAGCAGACGACGCCCGCGCTCCGCGCCGCGGCGCGCGTCGACGTCCGGTTCGTGCTCTGCTCGCGCCCGATGCCGCCCGAGCACCGCGCGTTCGTGGCGCTCGAGGCGCGCGCCTACGGCGACGTGCTGGTCCTCGACTGCGCCGAGAACGCGGAGGACGGGAAGACGTACACGTACTTCGCCAGCCTGCCCGCCATGCTCGGCTCCGGCTCCGGCTCCGGCGGCGGCGGCGGCCGGCCGTACGACTACGTGATGAAGGTGGACGACGACACGTTTCTGCGGCTGGACGCGCTGGTGGAGACCCTGCGCTCGGCGCCGAGGGAGGACATGTACTGCGGCGTGGGGCTCCCGTTCCACGACCGGGAGTTCCCGCCGTTCATGCTCGGCATGGGCTACCTGCTGTCCTGGGACCTCGTCGAATGGATCGCCACCTCCGACATGGTCAGGAGGGAGGCCAAAGGTACGCTACGCACTTGCATTTCATGCATCCGTTCTTGCACAAATTTCTTTATTGACTACTAACATATACTACTCTACTACTACGTACACTCCTCATGAAAATGTTTTCAGAACATCATTAATTAGTACAATAGTTTTTAACAATGTTTAGCAACATGTATATATGCATATTCAGGTGTAGAAGATCTGACCACAGGCAAATGGCTGAACATGGGCCACAAGGCCAAGAATCGGGTGAACATTTTCCCCAGGATGTATGACTACAAGAGTGCCAAAGCTGAGGACTTCTTGGAGAACACCATTGGGGTGCATCAGCTGAAGCAGGACATAAGGTGGGCACATACACTGGAGCACTTCAATGTCACCCGGTTGGAGCCCTCCAGCAAGCTACACAACTTCTAGAGAGCGGGGATCGGAATCCTCAGATTCTTTTGCAAACAATATGTAAATTTATAGTATTGTTGATTTGTGGGTGTGGCGAATTAACTATGAAGGGTTGTTGATACGTTGCTTGAAACACACACACACACACACACATATATATATATATATATACTACCCTGTAGCTGGCTATAAAATAACTTATTCTGTAGCCACTTTGAGTTACGATAATTACTATGTTAATTTACGAGATTATAGTAATTCCTTACTAAGTAGTTTACTATAATGTTATGGTAAATATCCCCATGTGTTATAGTAACCGAACTAACGTAAATATGTATTGACATTATCGTAAATTAGTATATAAAATTATCGTAAATGAAGGTGGCTATAGAATAACTTATTTTGTAGCTGGCTACTGAATATATATATATAATTGATAGCTTCCACTGCGAAGTTATATACATCTTGTTGACAATATCTTTTCATAATGGCACATTAATATAAGAAAAGGGCATTGTCAACTGGATAGGGAGTCCAAGAGTTTTGAATTCAGAAACTCAGATAAATCAGTTTTGTGACGAATACTAGGCTGATGTTTCTATCACAATTATTTGATGGCAATTCAGCATTCTAAGCTGTTTCTTTTTTTTTGACTACTCACTGCTCAGCATTCTAAGCTACAACATAGCAACATACACAAAATCCCATGATTAAAATGTTGACTACTTGACATTTACTAAATGATGACAAGTGTGACGACAGAATATCATAGCATTAGTTTTGTTAGTGACATGGCACTCTTCTGTGCTTACAGCTAAAACTCGCTGTGAAGTATTTTATATCAACTGTGAGCTTGTTCATAACCTAGGGGCTTCCTTACTCCTCTTGTTCTCTTGAAAAAAAAATGCCTTCTTCATACTAAATTGTGGTTTGATTCCGTGCCTCTTGCACGGTTGCACCAGTTGGAGATGATCGAGTTTCCGTATTACAATGACATCTTAACCAACCGCCCTCTTGAGGTCCTGACTGATGATTCAGCTCTGTTGCTCGTGAAGATCTCAATGCACTCTTGCAGAAACCCGATTTCTTGATCTGTCACTATTGTGTAAGCTCCTCACCATGGTTTCAGCTGGCTCTAGGATGCACAGCCAAGAAAGGGACATCACTTTCATGACATTTTGTAATAGCTATAGCTCTTGAGATGTCATATCATTGAACGATTCATATTACATTTTGTGGATCAGCAGTTCTGGTTTCTCAGTCCGTTAGTACTCCACTTGCCAAGTCGACTGCTGCTCAGCAGCTTCTGGCAACAAGATGAAACTGTTTTTTTGCATTATCGGCAGGCAAATGTTGTAGCCGGAGTCTGTTGTTTTCATCTGAGTTCTTTTGCATTTATGTGCTTGGAATGTAGCAGAACCGGACGCGAATTTACGCAGTGTCCAGTGTAGCTAGGGTTGAAAGCGGTCGAACTCGGTCGGGATAACCCCAATACTGTTTTCACTTTTACATTTCAATACGAAAACGAAATCGAATTCGGGAAGGTCGGAAACGAACACGAAAACGAACTAACAGGATATCGAAAACGAACTAATTCGATCGGGAACATGTCGAACACGGTCGGAATACGAAAAGCAAAACGGAAACACCGGCCCGTAGAACCTAGTTGAGCATGACAACATGCCAACAGTCCGTACCGACACAGCCACACATGGTCATGCACAATTCACTTGTACACATACATTGATACACAAATCACCAATTCACCATGACAATTGATAAATAGGCAACAGGTCTAAATATTTAGAGACATTTGGGCTAGCCAACAGGTTATATTTCAGCAGCACTTCCCATGTCTTCTAGTTCCTCAGTTTCCTCTTCATTCCCCTCATTGATTTCTTCCTGCTGCAAGTTGGCAAGTTGCCATTGTGAAGAAAAGCAGTATAACAGTCAGTAAGGATCAATGAAAGGACTAACAACCAGTAAAGATATGCATAATCTAAAATGACCAAATGAAAATATACCTCAAGCTTAAGCTTATTAGCCATTGCAGTAGACAATGCCTCCACTTCAAGATCACTCACAATTGATCCAACATATTTAGAATCTGAATACAAAAAGAAAGATATGAAATCAGTCCATTTTTCAAGTGCAAATATAAGTTTGTAACTAAAAAGTATGTACAGAAGTACAGATCATCACCTTTTCTTGCTGCAGCTACCCAATCTTTGGTGCAAATCAATGCCTCTACAATCTCAGGGTCAAGGCGATTACGGTAGGGATCAACAACACGACCAGCAGCACTAAAAGCAGACTCGGATGCAACAGTTAATACTTTAATGGCCATCACATCACGAACAATCTGTGTAATGATAGGATAGTCTTCCCTCTTGTTCTTCCACCAAGCTAAGATGTCAAACTCACCAACAATTTTCTGAAGAGGTTCAGCCATGTACTTCTCCAACTCATTTGACTCAACCATACCAGGTTCACTTGCAGAATATAAGTTTTCAAGGTCTTCATCTACATCGCCCATTATTATATCTGTTGCATTACTAGGTCCAGTTCTGCTACTTTTCTTCTTTGATGTTGCATTAGCCGAACTAGCATAAAACTGATACAACTTCTTTATCACACTAACAAACTCATCAAGTTTAACTTGATACTCATCACCATAGAACTTCCTCATGTAGTATTCAATAAGCTTTTTCTTATATCTAGGATCAAGAAAACAAGCTACAGCAAGAGCAATGTTGGACTGCTGCCAATATTTCTCAAACTTTTCATTCATTGCAATTGCCATTGCACTAATTGTGGCATCATCACTAAAGCACCATTCATCAAGCATGAGTTTTATATCACAGAAACCTTTGTAAAACAAATTTGCAGTAGGATATGAAGTACCGGACAGAATTTCAGTGAGGTCATAAAATTTTTTCAAGCATTGATAAAGTGTAAATGCCTTGTCCCATTCAGCAGGTGAGGGAGACATTTTGTCATACCTACGACGATTTGCAGACTTCAACCTCACAAAAGCATGCTTGTAGTACAAAGCATCTCTCAGCATGAGATAGGTAGAATTCCACCTAGTCGACACATCCATTGAGATACCCCTCTTTGTGTCCAATCCAGATTCAGTGGCACACTTCAAAAGCATTTCCCATTGTAATGGAGATCCTTTCACAGCTAACACAAGTGATTTGATTTTGGTAATTGTTGCTGAAATTGCTTTCAACCCATCTCTAGCAACCAAATTGAGGATATGATAGGCACATCTAACATGAAAAAAGATCCCATCACAAACTAGAGAGCCATTATCATTATCTTTCATATCTGAAATTATATCATGAACAACCACTTCATTGGAACTAGCATTATCTAAAGTCAAGGCAAACAATCTCTTCTCAATGTACCAATTAACCATAACTTCAGTAAATGTTTCTGACAGCTTTGCACCGGTATGCCTTCCTTTCACATTGAAAAAACCAATAATTCTCTTCTGCATACGCCACTCATCATCTACCCAGTGAATTGTGACACACATGTATCCTTTGTTTTGGCATGAGGTCCACATATCCATGGTTGCACTAAAGCGGCACTGCATAGTTTTCAAGTACGCATACAAAACTTCCTTCTCTTCCAAATATTTATCCATTATTTCTTTCCTAACAGTGATACGTGACTTAATCGGAAAATTAGGACGGAGAGACTTTATGAAATCAACAAGATACTCATACTCAACTATGTTGAAAGGATATTCATGCATGGTTATTGCCAAATTTAATTTCTGCAAACTAACTTCTTGGTCATATTTGTAGGGCTGAACATGAGTAATTTCAGTACCAGGGTCCTTACCAACTTTGAGTTGTTGCTGTCCTTTTACAATACTGTGTTGCGACTTCAAATGGTTCTTAAACCCAGTTGTCCCATGGTTTCCTTCAGCTCTGTACCTTTGCTTGCACTTTGGGAAGTTACAGTATCCCCACAACTGCTCATACTTCTGTCCATTCACCTCTACAACCTCAACTTTCTTTGTAAAGCACTTCCAGACTGCTGATGTGCACCCTGTATCTGGACATCTGGATTTGTAATTGGAGTTGCAGCTTCATCACCCTGTATCTGGACATCTGGATTTGTAATTGGAGTTGCGCTGCTGCCACTGGTGCCCACATTTGTAATGCTAGTTTCACTTGGTGTTGAAGAACCCCTTGTAGATGGTGGTGCTGGAGTTCGACTAGAACTAGGACTAGCACTAGGTTTTTGAGATGCAAGCCTTTTACTTGTAGATCCTGATAAGAAAAAAGGAAAACATTGCTAAATCATCAACCTGCCATATTGCGGTTAACAACTACCAGAATTCTGGTTAAATATTTTTCATTGAAAACTCTGAAACTTAGAAAGTAAAAAAAAAATAACACATATATGAACCACAAGGGCATTGGTAAACATAAGATTCTTGAAATAAAAAATGGAACAGCTATGCATTAGCAGGAATCTGATCTATTAAGAACCATGTATTCCATCAGCCCACGAAGAATGCTATAAATGTTTAGTGGTACTTGCTATCAACAGTATTTTTCCTGGGGATGTTCTTTGGGTCAGAGACTCTGAAATCTTTGAGAACCGTGACATAGCAGGTGCAGTAGCAAATATGATGTGCCAGATCATTTCTGAAAGACCAACGATGTTTTTGATGGTTCTAAGTGTTTTTCGTTTATGTGTTTCAGATGAGATTTCAGAGCAGAATGGTGATATATTGCAGGTTGAGGAAGGCTTTAGAGGGACTCTTTTGACATCAAGTGTTTCAGCACAGCTTTGTCAGGGTATAACATTTAGTAAATGAGTTTCTTCCGTCAGATATATGGTTGCATACTTGTTGAGGTAAGCTAGTTAAGGTCTCTAGAAGGTGATACCGACTGCCTTGGTTCTTTTTTTGGTTACATATCATAGTTTTCTCAATAGAAATAGAAATTACTAGATTCATGTTGAGGTAAGCTAGTTAAGGTCTCTAGAATTTACTAGCTACGAATTCCTCAGTACCTGGACAAGGAAGAAGTGGTGGCGTGCCTGACGGCGGCTCCATAAGCTTGCGCACACTCTTGGTCTTGGTCCTGCAGCCTCTCGATCCAGAAGGAGTTTCTCCAGTGGGCGCCATTGTCTTCGACGTTGCCGTCAACTTCTCTAGAGTCTACAGGCGGGGTCGCCGCCTCGCGTTGCGGGGAGCCGGCCAGCTGGGGGCGGGGGCGGGGTCGCGTCGAGGGGGGGAGGCGGCCGGCCAGGCCAGGCGGAGGCAGGCAGGGGCGGGGGCGGGGGCGCGTCTCGCGTCGAGCCGTCGAGGGGGAGGGGGCAGCCATTGGGTAAGAAGTAAACCCTATCTTTGTTGGGCTGGGCCGCTGGCTGCTCCAGTCGCTGGCTGCTCGAGTTGGGCTGGGTAAGAAGTAAATTCGGAATGTCCGCTTTGCGTATACGGGATATCCCGAAATAAAAACAGGATATGCGAAAACGATCGGGATAGGGCCCAAACCGATCTTGTCCCGATTTCGAATTTCGTGTTCCGTTTTCCGTACCGATTCCGTTTTTGTCCGAAAATACGAATACGATCGGGTTAAATGTAGAAATCGGAGCGGAACGGAACGGGATATATCCCGACCGTTTTCAACCATAAGTGTAGCCATGTCGCTGTCGGCCGGAAATGGTAGAATGGTTGTGCTCGAAGTACTTGGTGAATGTTGAAAACTCTCTAAACATGTAAATCGTAATTATGTACAGAGTGGTGACATGTTCTGAAAATATAATGTGTGCATTCCTAATTGGTACATGATCGCCATTATTGTTTTTTGCACCGTGCATTTTTGACAAACGTACTACACATGTGCCATGAAAATATTTTCAGAACATTCTAGTTTTTTTGTTTTTGTTTTAACATTTTTTTCGAAAGGACGGCAAAAGAATTACCGTGATTTTTATTAGACGAGAAAAAGAGAAAACAAAAAGATTACAAGAAACACCCACTGCTACACAAATGATTTTGCAAGACGGTGCTCTTTTATTAACGGAGGCTGTCACAAAATCCATCCGCCTCATTTAATGCTTGCGATTTATAGAGACGGACATTTTTCATTTACCGAGGTGGTTACGTTTGCCCGCCTCGTAAAATCGATTTACGGAGACGGGCGTCTTAAGAAAACGCCCTCGACTAGTACTACCAACGAACAAAACCAACAGAGTAAAACAACCTCAACCCCAACCAGAAAAACAAAAGAAAAAGGAAACCGCCACCATACTAAGAAAAATTAAGGAGATCTGGCTTGGTCGAGTTGCAAAGTTGAATTGTTGGATGTCATCTTTGATCAATACCGCTACTTAGGATGGTTGCAAATCCTTATGTAGGAAAGTTCTTCGGTTTCTTTCCTTCTAGATGTTCCAACAGACATAAATTAGAATCCCGGCGAAGGAAGTCTTATGAGTTTTGTCAAATTTGGCTTGACATTTCCTCCAATATTTGTAGACGGAACCGTCCAGTGAAATGTTACGAATTTGGCCCAAACTGAACCGGCTCTGGATTATACACCATACATTTTGTTTTAACAATGTTTAGCCACATGTGCATAGACATATAGTAGTCAACTGTGGAGGTTCTAACCACAAAGGAATGGCTGAACGTGGGCAACAAAAAGCCAAGAACCGGTTGGACATTTTCCTCGATTGATAATAAAGTTTGCTGTTTTTAAGTAAAACATAAACTATTCAACATATTTTCTTTGACTATCATTATGTCAAATCCCTTTTCGTGTGCTATGCACCTTGTGTTCGGCTGGACCGAGGCGGTTACGACAAGTGCAAACGTGCCCTTAAAAAATGTAAAAATGGTGGTTCTTTTTTAGGACAAGTTTATGCACCTACAAGGTAAGAGCATTTCCTCCAATTTAGGGGGTGTTTAGATCTAGCTACTAAAATTTAAGAGGTGTGTCGGAAGGATGTTGCATGGGGTGTTCGGAAACTAATAAAAAAAATAAATTACATAATCCATCAGTACTTCACCAGATGAATTTTTTAAGCCTAATTAATCCGTCATTAGCACATATTTACTGTAGCAAAACATTGTCATATCATGGACTAATTAGGCTCAAAAGATTCGTCTCGCAAACTATGTAATTAGTTTCGTAATTAATCTATATTTAATACTCCATGCATGTGTCCAAACATTCGATGGGACAGCGACTAAAATTTAGCAGGGACAACCAAACACCCTCTTACTTTAGGTTTGCCACTAGTGTTAGGTATCCCACTCTATAAAGAGTTGAGTTCATTTTTTAGTACTTGTGTGAAATTGGATTTGCACAGACGGCTTACATAAGGTTACCTTCATGTGAATAAGTTTGTTCTGGTATATCTTTTATGCCAGTAGAAATCTAGCATTTTTACTAGCCTTTCACACCAGTGTAAAAACACACCGCTGGTACAAATCATTTTCTACCGTCATTACAAACACTTTTTGTACTAGTGCGTGAACGTGGACAAGGCTTTAACGACGCACACACATTCTCTTTCTCTATCATCACCTTCTTTCTTCCTCCGTACCATGCTGCCCCTCTGCCGCCTCCACCGCCGCCAAGGCCGTTAATGACCTCACTACTCACCTCTCACCATCACCACCGCAGCTCCAACCTCTCCTAACGTTGTGCTTGTCACCTCACCATCACCACCGCAACCCCGCCCTCTCCTAACGTTGTGCTTGTCACCTTCACCGCCGACCCCGCTCACGGATTGTCCTCCACCATGTGGCCTTGCCTTGCCGCCTCGAACCCCCACCGCTGCCGCGCCATCCCTCTAGGGCCTAAGGATAAAACCTAACAAATATGCTTCCAACTTTTTTAGTCACTTAGAAAACTCGTTGATTTACTAATTTTTTTTAAAAAACTATTGGAGATGATCTAAAGCAAATATCCGATCCGCCGCACACAAATTGGCTCTTCATTTCCTGGGTTTTTATACATTGAAAAAATAGATAAATGAGCAGCTCGATCTGAGCTGTGAAATCATGCACGACCAATTATTCCTTTTCTTGTGAGGAGCAACATGATCAATTGCTTCTTGTTTTGCGAGGCAACCATGACCATGTTCATTTTATTGCAAGGCAATACGATCAGTTGTTTGTCAATGTTTGAATGAGAGTTTGCTGAATCAGTTCAAACTACAAAGTAACTGCCGTGCCACTGCCAGAAAAAACCCATTTCAAAGAAATGAACAACATTCATTCAGCTACTGCAGGAGTTGCTAGTGGAGCATGTATTGAAGATCAGTTATGACTTAGAAGCAATGCTGGCTGACAATATATTACATTTTCCATTGATCCCCATTTGAAAGGAGAAAAATGCATACAAAGGTACTTCCTCCATTCTAAACACAGTGTATATCTAGTTGCATAGCAAAAGTCATATACTTAGAAAAGGTAAAAGGACCTATAATTTGAGACTGAGGGAGTACAATCTTGAACGTTAGATAATAAATTTGTTTTACTCCTAGGATGTAGGATCAATCCATATATGTAGTCTAATTCCCTCGAGGAACTCAAGCTGTTACAGTCCACTAGACTCTTTGTTAACGATCAATACAAAAAAAAATCCAGGTATCAGGCCTCGATACATTTCTCTATTCACAGTACACACAATGAACGCAGAGCAACTTACCTTTTGAAATTACAAGGCGCATTACATTTAAACTTTGAGGACGTCAAGGTACAAAACTCCCAAGTCAATCCGAGGAAATCGTCTCATGGCTGTTCAGAACCTTATTCCATGTGAATGCTTTCTCAGTCACCAACAATTTGATGATTTGTAAACATTGTGTTCCAGATACTGGGCCAAGATCACCACTTCAGTCTTGCTATCCAACTGGAGAATCCATATATTTGGTATGCTCCTCTTGCTGCTATTTTCACATGACAATTCGAGCTAAATGACCACAGAGAGGTTCGCTAGGTTGCTGTCTCCAGCATGCGCTGCATATTAGTTGACGATAATCAACTCAACAACAGAGTGACAACAGATTGAACTGAGCCATTCTGCCATTGGCACATGCAGTACAGGAATAAAATGCTAAATTGGCCTTCATGTTGGGGCCAGAGTTTTTCTAGTTCTTGAATCATTGGGCTTGCGTTCAGCACTTGACTGTCCCTGTGGCACTTTAGAATTTCTGGTTTTGCTCCGCCTAGTTTCAGCTGTGCGAGAAGTGGACGAATGTTGGCTTGTCCTAGATCCTGTGCACTTTGCAGTTTCCGGCTTCAGCTTAGCCCTCACTGACCGAGAAGGAACTTGCGTTTTCTGCATTGAGCTGGCACCCTGTTTATCCTTTTGAACAGATCCTTGCTGGATTTGACTCTGGTCATTACTAACATGAAATTCCCCACAAACAACTGATGCTGAGATACCCTGAACAAGAAATATTTAAACACATAAAAAATCAGAAGAAAATGGGAAAATTCAAATAAAGAGTAATGAACAGAGAAGAAAATTTCTGACAAATTAAGTATAACCAGGAAAGCAAAACCAATCATGTATGTTTATATTCCTGGCATGTTAAAGCAGAACACAGCAATAACAAAAAATAGAACACCTTTTCCAATGCCATGGCATTGTTTAAGAACAAATCATAATACAATGCCATACTAAGATCATGAACATTATAATACTAATAGGCGTATCTACAAACATCACCTTGTTTTGAATTGGAGAGGCTTCTGGACTCTGAACTTGCTCCTCTTCAGAATCATCCATTTCTTCACATTCAAACTCAACATGCTGGCTATCTTCCTCGGAATCACTTAACTCTTCTTGCTCCATTACAATTCCTTGCATTGATTCTTCATTAGGTTCTTGAATGCAATAATGAGAATAAGAATTTACAACCTCGAGCTCTGGAACATTAGATTTGTCCTTCCTAGAAACTTCATCTTGAACATTTGATCTGCTAAAACTACTTCTGAAGTCATTTGAACCATTTATGACCGTTGGAGAACACAAATGAATGTTCAAGTCAATACTTGTCTCCCTCTCAGAAGGGCTTGTGGATGCTTGCCCAGCTGTTGATTGGTCATCTACTGGGACTTCGCTCATGTTATTATCAGACTGATGGCAGTCAAGGTTATTATCATATTCTGGTACTTCATTATGAACATCAACTTCTGTTCTTTGCAAGAGAGGATGGAAGTCGATAGTGTTAGCATTTACAGTACCATTTTCGGTGGAACCTGTAGTCTGGTTGTTACTTCTCTCAACTCGAACTTTCTCAAAGGGGAAAAGATCATATTTTCTTGACTGATTAATAAGATTTTGAACTGGGTGACTATATGATGAAACATCTCGAGGATACTGAAACAGTAAAGGATGCATCTGCAAATCTTGCTCAGCACCATCTTCTGTAGCATTATCCCTAGAGATCCCATTCTGCTGCAATCTAGAATTAGCTCTGTGATCAGGGAACAGATTTAGCTGTCTATCAGCACTTTCTGTAAAGGAGGTCAAAGGTGGCACAGGATACATATCCTTTGCTGCATTATCCGAGGTGCCATGAAAGTGTGTTGCGTTCCGATAAAATTCCGCCTGAGATAGGACACGAACAGAAGGGGGAAGGTTCACAGGAGGCAAGTCTGGAGCCAACTTGACCACACAACTGCCTTTCTGTTTACTCAATTGGGAAGCTGGCAGTTGATCCAGAGATCCACATGATACCGCCGGAGCTGCAGTGGAAGATGTTCTCACATATGATGGGCCATCAGAGAGGTGGTATATAAAAGGTATATATGAGGTGGTTACATCAAGTTTCGTACCACTTAGTTTCTGGGGTTCAATGTAACCACCTGTAGTACCACATTCTTCATCGAGGCATGTGCCTGACTGCTGATAAGGCATACTATCTGTGTCTTCCAAAAATGCTTCATTGACATATGAATCATCATCATTTTCAGCATCTTCAGAAGCATTGTTATCAGCCTGTGATGAAAGCATTAAAAAATATGCTCAACGACATCACTTTAGATGGAGACTAAGATATTATTTGAATATCCTACAAGTTAAAGAAACATACTAACCTCTTGCCCACGGCGTGAATCGGGCATGGATACTCTCAGCTTTCTCCTCTTTGCTTCATATGTTCGCCTTCTTTCTTTTTGAGCATCACTTTTACTGTAAGATTTCTGGACTCCACTTGCAACTCTCCATTGACGTTGGAGCAGTGAAGGATCTCTATGTGGCACTACAAACTTCCAAACTGATGTCCAGTCATTTTTGAATATCCTCAGCCCCTGAAATCGCAGTAGGTATGGAAGAAATTATGCGACAAAAATCAAACATGAAAAAAATAAGATAGTCACAAGTTATCACCTTCTCGATACATTCTTTCTCCTCGACTGTCAATGGAGATGCCTTCATACGGCGCACATCCTGCATTAATTCAGATAACAATATAGTTAGTTGGAAGGTTATTATGTTGGGTTTTGCTGAAAGCAGTCAATGAGCTCAAAATCTCCCATCCTGATGGTTGACCATGGTAATACAGAACATGGCAAAATCAACCCAACCCATACCAGTATCAGAACAAGGGAACACACAGACAAACTCTTCCACAACATATATATACATGCTCTTTGAAAAAATATAGTAGCCAGAGGTTGAATAATATAGCTCCACACACAAGCAGAGCAACACGTGCCGCTAAGAGAGTAGTAAAAAAACATCTCCAGCTTGCTACTGAGTACATTATTAAATATGTGATTTGTCCACAAATCTTGCCAATAAATTTAAATAAAATACTACTATTTTGTTGGCATGTAAGCAAAATGGTATAGATATCAGAATGAGATAGATAAAAATTATCAACAGTGTAAGTGCTGTGGCAGAAACTTCACTACGTACACAATACAGGATTTTATAAAGCACTCTCTTCAATGTTTAAATATCAGTTCAAAACCAAAACTTCAATACTACAGAATATGGAATGAGAACAACATACTGCTATTTATTAGCATGAACTGTTAATCTGTCACACTACTAAGCAACTCAATGGACAACTTGACCATAATGTTGAATATTGAACCCTAAAAGGCACATAAAAGTGAATTCGGCATCTTATCTTCCAGTAAATGAAGAAGGGCAAAATATTTACCTTAACTGGATTATCAGGAGCTTTGGAGGAGCTACGATTCTTTTGTCTCACAAATATCTGCACCAAAGAAATTATTTCACTCAGCAGGCATAATACACAAGCCCAGAACAAGGAATTATTAAAGATCATGATCAACTAACAATTTAAAACAACAACTAAGCAATAGGCATTATAGAAATTGAACAAACAGTCTCAGGTTGTGATTGTATGCAGAGATTAGATGAAGGATTTTCCCCCTTCGAATAAGCAGGAGAGCTGCGTGTTAATTCATTAAGAAAATTAAATGAAGGATTTCATCTAAGCTTACTTGCTTGTGCGGTCAAAAGGAAAGCAAAGTAAATTGGCAACGAGACCTTTGTGATAATAGATGTTCAGACTTCAAAATCTTTATTGAAAAAACACCCTGCTTTGGCAGTACTGAGAGCAGACATCAACTTTAGGCCAAGAGTTAATGCCAGCAAGGTCAAAAATGTTATTGCCATGTCAGTACAGTCAAAACAACTCCTTTTTCTATACTGAATCCTTGAAGGCGTTTCATGTCCTTCATTACTCTCAATTTTCTTTTGTTAGATTAAAATAAAAAGAAACTATTTCATGACATGTCAATCTTCACCAAATAGATGATAAAAAGAGCTGTTGATTTGTGCCTGACAAATCATAAAAGGAAACTTTTGGATCTTGAAGAAAAATTTGCAATAAAAAGGAGTAACCAAAAAAATACCTGATGCTTTGATTTACAAGGAAGAAAGCGCTTTTGTATTGCTTCCCAGTCATTATTATATTCCAGAATTCCTAGAGCTAACAATCTGCAGGCAGATATATACTAAAAAATTAACCGAGAAAAGAAAGTGACAGGCATCATATCAGCTATACAATTGAGGAGGGCACTCTACATGATGTCCTTTAGGAAAGTGGTAATAACAACAAAGCAACCATGATACAATTAACCATACAAAAGGAGGAAAGTTGAAAACAAAAAGATGAATGGAATAGCTGTGATACAGCAGATGAGGAAGTAAACACATAAGTTGCATAAACCAACATCACTAATACAGAAATAAAAACAGTATGCAGTTCAACAAAACCAAATTATTCAGCTTTCTTGATTTTCTATGTTTTGAAGTCAAGATGGCAAGGAAGCATGCACGAATTCTATTTCAAAATAAATCTTGGAGAAGATGTAAAACACACCTGTCCTCTGCATCAGTGAAAAACACTCTATTGGCCATAGGTGAAGGAGGTGGCTTATGAGGACAGAGTGCAAAATTGAAAAGTGAAAAGAATCTCTGTGCTAATCTTGCAATGTCAGCAGGAACAAGAGCAACTGTGCCCCTTTTAGTACGCTCAAGCAGGGTAGCAGCCAACGATTTCTTCTGCTGCAACTGCCCAGATGAAGGAGATGATGCTGTAGGCACACTATTTGATCTATCTTGAGAAACATTATTCACTTCTTTGCAACTGTTAATCAATGGTGAAGGAAACAGGGGCTCTTTCCTGCGGGTTTTGTCAGCAGTGCCATCCACATGACTTCTTCTATACTTCACGACAGCTGTAAATTCAATATGCAAGCAAAGTTACCAATCGAGTGGTGACAAACAAAAGAAGCAAAGTATAAAAAATCGGCCCATGTACCAATCTTGAACTTACCAGTTGCGACATCACTTAAATAGCTGAGGGCCAACTCAAGCGGTGCGACATCAAGGATGGATATAACAGGACTCTTGATTAATGGCATCCATTGGCATTCCAATTTTTCAGAAGAAACAAAACTAGATGAGAGATGCCGGGATTCAAAAACGATATGCTGTTGAGGAGCACTCCTAGCCAATGCTTGATCACGAAAGCCAACCAACTCAACTATCATCTTTTTGACATTATTAGCCACATCTTGTTTAGACGAATCAAGAATACATAGGGAAAATGTTTGGATAAGGAGCTGAACATGCTCATATATCATCACATGCAGTTGCCCGAGTTGTTGATCAGTAAATCCACATGCTAAAGGTGCACACGGTACTGAAACCAAGGATGAAGGGGAAAGGGCATTATGGGTAGGATATTGCCATCCAAAAGCATGAGCAGGAGTCACCAATGCAGATGGAATATATGGCAGAATTGGTCTAAAATTAGTTTTATCGGATTCCTGATGATAGCTACGAGCCCCAGACAACTCGGTAAATGGCCGCCTCTGCCTAGTCTGAGGCCTACGTCCACCTTTCTCTTTCCTATGATTTGTGTCGTCATAGTTCTCAGCATTTTCATCACCATCACTTTCTAGGGCCTCCTCAATCTCGAGCTCAAAGTCTGCATCATTATCATCTTCATCCTGGTTTTCGTCCCCCTGGAATGCCTGTGTGTCATTGCCTATACCAGACAGGACAGAAGCAAGAAACTTGCGGTATTCCTCTTCTTCATCAACATTTTGCAGACCGCTATCGTCATCTGATTCCTGGAGAAAGGTCTCCAATTCCTCAAGTGAATAGTTTGCTAGTGAGTATCTTGCCCTCGTCCGTCTGCAAATTGCATCTTCCTCGCTAATTTCGAGAGATAGGTGATAAGGGTTTTGCACTGTTGGAGAGCAAGCAGCTTCGCTTGCTAAAACGTCTTTTTCCAATCCATTCTCAAGATTAACCTGGGTAGACTTTTCTTCTGGAAATATTTCGTTGACAAGACCTTGAGACGACAGTCTATTTTGAGGAAGTGCACTGTCACTTGTATTTTCATTAACTACACTATTCTGCAAATATGTCTGGCCACTTGGTCGATTGTCAGAACTATGTACCTCGCATTCTGCTTCTGATGTAAGGCTTGATGAGGTCCCAGACGGAGATCCTTCCCTAAGGAAAGGGCTAAAATCTATGTCATCCTCCTCCACATCATCATCAACTTCCATATTTGATGATGCAATAGTGTTTTAACCAAAACAGTAGGATTCCTACAACCTACCACCCATAAAGTGTAAAAACTTGTGTTAGGATCAATACAATGTGTTGCACTTTGCAAGAAAAAGAAAAGATGAGCATGCAGAGGCAAGTCAGTAAAACTATAGCATAACACAAGGATATGAACAAACACCCATGTACGATCAAAACTTGGGTTACACTTAACACCGACATAACCATGTTTTATTGGCACATAGAAATAACATAGTTGCAACATGTTTAAAGTGACTCTTTATAGCAGATGTCAGGCATAACACACTCATCCATATTTCGAAAATATGAAGTTTTGAAATAAGCCAACTTTAAGGCAAACATCTAAATCTAAAAAAACAAAATGATCGCATCATAGGTACAATACAATGCAATATTAAACCATAAAAAGAAATATCATGAATACCAATGATGACCTAAAGCTTCAATATCAGAGAATGTAATGTGCAAGATTGTGAAACATAAATTTAAATGTAAGATGGTCAGATTATGCAGAAAGGATATGACTGCACAACAATGTTTATTTCAACCTGTAGGTTTGGTGGGGGGTTTGTGTTGTTCTTTTGTAAGGGATCTCACCCTGTGTTTTGTTCTCTTCTTAATATAATGATACACAGCTCTCCTGTGTGTTCAAGAAAATTAAATTTAAACCATAATAATCCAGATAATGCCTTTAAAAAAAATAATAGGAAACTGTGGAGGATAAGCAAGCCAGTGCAGCCTTCTGTAGGTAATAGTTCTGTGCTGACATGAACTTAACCAAAATGAGGACCTAACAAAATGTCAAATCAAAATCCACAACTTGCCACATTGGTGCTCTTTCAAATGTCGCAATTCTTAACACAAAACAAAAGATGTAGCAAAATAGCATTAAACCATTGCAACAACCTATTTTCTCGAGATACTAACAAAACGGGGTCCGTGAGTCGGGCACACAGCAGAGGGTAGCAATATGCCAATATTGATCTGAGAATAGCAGGGGTGTAGACTCCCGACAGATGAGCAGATTGTGGCAAGGGGCTGACTTAGGGTGAAAGACCCGTTACTTTTCAGGAGAACAAACTGCACCGGCACCACAATTGGGCATTAAATAGCGTGCCATCTATCGATCCTGCGAGCTAAAGATGAGGAACACGAACCTAATCGAACCATGGATGGATGGATTGGCCTCCTAGAGTATCACTACACCACGAAATTCTGCAGCAAGCCCACTGGAGATAGAAGGGTTTCAGAGTTGGTTAGAAGCCGGAGACATCGGCCCCAAGCAAATAGGGTTACTTACCGAGGGAAGAAGAATACGATCCACGCCCAAGTGGGTGTCGACTTCACGCCCCCAGACCAGGGTCGTAGCGACCCCGCTCCCGCAGAGGCGGCGGACTGAGGAGCGGCGCCGCAGCAAGGCCGCGCTGGAGTCGAGCTCGGCCCCGCCGGAGAACTGGGTGCGTTGCTACGGATAACTAAACTTTTATAATAAAAATATATACGGATCACACGATAAGATATTAAAGTAATAAAATTAACACAGTTACATAGAACGTAGCGTCACATGTTCATAAATTCTATTGTATAGACCTTTCTACGATGTGGTTATGATAATATTTTATATTGGCAGAAAAAAATATCTCATATCTGTTTCTTTCGTACGCCAATAAATCTACGAACTTTATGTCATCCTATACACATGTTCAAGTATATATGTAAATATTAGTGCCTATCACATGGGTTACGTGTCTTGAAAAATCTCTCACAAAACCTTAAAACAAAGTATGTTATACTCATCGTATAAATATGTATTGCTTTAGATCTATTTCACAAAAACATATACGATAAAATAAGAAGTGAAAATTTATATAAAAAAATAAAACAAAAAATCAGATTTATTAAGATTGATATTATATATTGTGGGGGATATACCTCCGGGAACCATAAGATGATACATGGCCGCACCATCCGAGGTGGCTCGGCCTGTAAAATCGAGGCGTGCACGGCAAGATCATCAAGTTGTACTAGATATTATAATAGTATCAAATAGGATACTTTACTTATAACCCTCCTCCTCCAGAGTATACAAGAAGAGGCAGAGGTCCCATTCAGAGATCACCTCAATCAATACAGAATAATGAGACACATGACGTAGGTATTACGCCAACACGGCGGCCGAATCTGTATAAATCTTGTGTCTTGTGCCTTCAGAACCATCCGTTCCCCGATTACACGCATCGCTCATCGACAATCTACCATCATAGGCATACCCCTAGATGGATCGCCCGACCATATTTTGTCGACGGTGGCGCGCGCGCCGTAGGGGTCCCCTTTAGGGTCGTGCGTCTTGATCCTTCGACAAGCCGGGATGGAAAATTTCTCTTAACATCTCGCTAAAAATCGGGTGAGTCGTTCTTAGCAACGTTGTTGATTAGATCAATCTGTTCTTCAATATCTAATACTGATTAATTGTTTCTCGCATGTGCCAATCCGCTCTCTCATTCGCGATTTGATTCATCTTAAATGCCGCGGCGGCGGCGTTTTTCTTTCATGTCACATGCGATCGCACGAGGAGAGGCGGAATCGACGCCACACGCATATGTCCACGGTGGATCGGTAGTTCTTTGCGTCGACGATCGGCGAAGACGCGGCTTCGGATCTCGTGGCCACTTCATGGTGGACAGCCAGATCGGCGCACCCGTCTTCGGCCTCACGGTGTTCGTGCAAGCGACGGACTCCTATTCCTGTACGGTTCGATCATGCATGCATGAAGATTTCAATCCGAACAGAAGAAGATTCAACAAGCCAATAAGCAAGGATGACGTACATCTTACATGCAAGATGATTAGCAAGACAACGAGCTGGAACCGAGCAACTACGTGAGCCATACAAGCTATCTGGCGAGCCACGTCGAGAGCCATCAAGCCGCTGAGCGAGCCGCATCGAGCCGTCTAGCGAGCCACGTCGGGCCAAGCGGGCCAATTAAGCAAGCCATCCGAGCTCACGTCGACCACGAACCACGTCGACCACGTCCCGAGCGGCTCCGTCGATCTCACGTCGACCACGAACCACGTTGACCACGTCCCGAGTGGCTCCACCGAGTTCACGTCGACCACGTCCCAAGCGGCTCCGCCGAGCTCCGACCACGTCGACCATAGACCACGCCAACCACGTCCCGAGTGGCTCCACCTAACTCCGACCACATTGACCACTAGACCACATCGCAATGATGATCGCTGCGAAGAACGGCGCTACGACAACAGCGACCACCGTCATGACGACAGGTTGGAAATCTCGAGGATCGGACAACTTCATCACCGCCGACCAGATTTCTATCCAAAGATAAGTACACTTCTAATATTTATATTTAATATAATTTTTCATTGCGATGTTTCTCCACAGACGTCCTCGTCATGATTATTCTTCAAATAACGTTTGTCCATGTATACCATCTTAAAGATAACATACAGCTATACTTAACGCAAATCCCCGACTAGTCACGTTGACACTCGATGTCTCTAGAAACGGCCCTGTCTACCGACTCTCTCTACACGTGTACGAGCGTCCGCCCTCTGCGTTACGGGTCGTCGGCAGTGGCTCCTTAGCGACGCCTTTCTACATGCACACGGGCTCCGCGCTCCACGCTACAGTGAAGCTAGCTAGGGCTGGAGGCTCAGCTACATACTAACTGGTCGGACGATTTATATTAAGTATAAACACAAACTTCACATTAACACTGACGTTTACAAAGTACCAACTACTTTATCACATCATGCTCATTTACAAGTGATTGCTGAGCGTCATACACTATTTCTTCACCGCTGATTTATCTCCATAATTTATTATTTTATACATCATGTACTACCATTCTACATATTTATATTGCAGGAACTCCGACCATAGCTTGGGGACTTCATCGCTCGCTTCTCGACCTACGCCCGGAGACTGCTTCGATCACTCTCCGACCACAGCTTGGGGACTTCGTCGCTCGTTTCTCAACCTACGCCCGGAGACTGCCTCGATCACTCTTCGATCACAGCTCGGGGACTTCGTCGCTCGCTCCTCGACCTGTGCTCGGGGACTGCCTCGACCACTCTTCGACCATGGCTCGGGGACTTTGCGTCTCGACTACATGCGACTGGCAACTCGCATACAGTTGGGATATTTTTTTCTCACTTAGACCTTGCTACAAGGCTCATACCTCACCTTCCAGCAAGCTCGGGGACTACATCGGTACGATGCACCTGCCGGTGCAGCTCGTATCGCCTATACGACGATTGGATTCTCAACTTAACTGGGACCCTGGCACCATGTGCCTACGTCACCTACTACCAGGCTCGGGGACTAAGTGGGCACACTTCACCTTACGGTGAATGTGCTTGTTTTTCGACCCCTACGCCTCTGATGATCAAAGACGCTACGCTTCAAGACACCCTTACGTTTCTTCACAGAAACCCAAGTGGGCATACTTCCCAGGACAGAAATCTTTTTCTTTCTTCTTAAGAGCACCATACATTCTTCGGACAACCTACTTCTCCGGCGACAACGGTGGTCGGAGATGTCAAGAACTCAAGCCTCACTGTTCGGAGAAGGTTAAAATGGCGTGTCGTATCAGAATACATGGCGCTCGGGGACTAGCTGTGGGGGATATACCTCCGGGTACCACAAGATGGTACATGGGCCGCACCATCCGAGGTGGCCCAGCCTGTAAGATCGAGGCGTGCACAGCAAGATCACAAGTTGTACTAGATATTATAATAGTACCAAATAGAATACTTTACTTATAACCCTCCTCCTCCAGAGTATACAAGGAGAGGCAGGGGTCCCCTTCAGAGATCACCTCAATCAATACAGAATAATGAGACACAGGACGTAGGTATTACGCCAACACGGCGGCCGAACCTGTATAAATCTTGTGTCTTGTGCCTTCTGTAACCATCTGGTTCCTGATTACACGCACCGTCTACCGACAATCTACCATCATGGGCATATCCCTAGATGGACTGCCGACCATAGTTCGTCGACATATATTGTATAACCAAAAATAGCTTTTAGCATGTTCAAATTTCACAGCATCATCAGACTTGCTTTTTGGGTGTGTTTGGTTGAGGAGCTATGACTTCTATAAAAACTACCGCCAGCCTCTTTCAGTTTCAGTTCGAGCGGACCCTAAATGTACTGCCCCTCATCCAAGGTAGGACCTTCTCGTTGGACACCAGATGATCAGCAGTTTCGACGCCTCTTTGGCCAGGTTGAACAGTTCACAGAGCCTAGACCGCATTGATGGTGACTCCCTTTCCTTCATCTTCAACTACAGATGGTATGCCGATAAAACACTAACAAAAACAAGCGTGTCAGCAGATTCCATGGATGATATTCTAACTACTGAAGTATTGAGTAGATAACCTATCCTCTCGTGCTGGCTGAATAAACTGAACTGTACTATATTGAAGTGTTCTACACCTTCTGAAATGTGCAACTATAGAAGCCAATGACCCAGTACACGGATAGGAAGAGCGCCTGCACAACCAAAATAGATAGATACGGAATAAGAAAGTATTTTACTTCTATACTTTTGTACACAAGTAGCACTAAAAAATATGCTAATATGCAGTACATGATTTATAATCCCAACATTCAAAAATGATATTCTAGTAGAATCTACTTACCACCCAAACAGTGTTAGAAAAAAAGGGGTTATGTTGATGCTCAACGTACAGCTCAACTCAAAAGGAATTGACGTTTCGTTCCTATTGTTGATATCAGTTGATATCTAAGTATTGTGTTGTTGATATCAGTTAATATCTAAGGTTGAAAAGTTCTCTGTATAATATTTTCCTTATTTTTCACACCTTAAGGATCCATGTTCACCACCTATGCGCGCGGTCGCGCGACGCCCGGACCGCCCTTGCCGAGCTTGTCCTCATCACGCCGTCCTCAAAGCTCGACGTGAACACTGAACACTGAACATCTCATTCCTGCAAAAAAAGACGATGATATAGAGTGAAGCACCTTAATATAATTCATTAATTGGACCAAAGATCCAACTATCAAGAGCTATCCATTCTACAAATTTGAAGACAATATATGCAGTCACCCTGAAAACAAAATACAGCTCACTTCCGTCAGCTTGCTTAGGAACGTCCCCCTGAAAACTTCTATAAAGTGCAGTGCTCCACTCAAACTAAATTTAGGAACACACCATTTTTCACGCAGCGTGTTTGGCCAACGCCCACTTCATCAGAAAGCTACAATTCCATCACGGAAGCAATCGAAAAATCAAGGCACACAAAACTACAGATCAAGGGAAAATCTAAGAGACAAAAAAGGTAATCAACACTTAATCATTCTCACGGCACGCCAGTGGCGAGCTCACCTGGCACTGGGCGTGCACCATGATACGTCTGGTTCGAGGTCGGCGGGGAGGCCGAGGAAGCCGCCGAAACGGTCATAGGTGATGTGTGAGACGTGTGGCACGTCCGTGGGCTGCCCAATCTCGATCCGTTCCTCGTTGTTGTCCTCCTCCTCGTGATCATCATCATCAACACCCACGGCGCCGGTGCTGCACATCACCAGCGACTCCACAGCACCCCCACGACGGCGCCCACCAGCCCTCCAACTCCTCCTCCCCTCCCCGCCTAGAGCATCATGCCATCATCTAACCATTATTCTACTACATAACCTAACCATTTTGAAAAACATGTTATATTGATTTTTGAGTTAACTCAAGTAGTCACAATCTCAATAAATATTTAATTCAAACATCAGGAAGGACTTAAATTGGATGTACCTCGACAACAATTAAACAATTGACAAGATAACTGCAACAACCGAGCATTTCCAAGAAGCAACAAATATGGCACTAAGTCGACAGGACTAACCAGAGGACATAGATGTCATGAGGAGACAGTGACAAACATGGCATACATTAGCGAGTACAGAATCACATGCCCCACGACAAGCAGCAAAGAACTAGATTAGTTTCAATTCTAAATACCCTGCTCAACAAGGTCACGAAGCACCATCCCCAGCCTATAAGCACTACTTATAGAGAAGCAATCCAATTTTTCATCAATCCATGCCACAAAATCCTAGCGAGCAATCTATGGAAATGGTCCACATCTGCCTTAGGACACCTTGCCTATAAGCCCATAATTCTGTTTCATGGGACACTCTTCAGTTTTGCTAGAATGGGAGTTGTATTTTCTATTAACAGACATTTATGGTTTTAAATGAAGGAGTTATATCAGGACACCTTAACCAATGATGATCATTTCTCATTTAGATATAGCTATAAATGCAGTATATTTATTCTATCGATATTCAACTCTAGCCTACCCCAACTTGCTTGGGACTGAAAGGCTATGTTGTTGTTGTTGTATTTATTCTGTCGACAGTTGAGGAGAAATGGAGAATTTTGCAAGAATTTTGAGCTGAATGTTTTTTAGGAGGATGCTGGAGCATTCATGATTCAACCCTTACTGAGTGATAGATGGAGCAGCGGTGGTAGTGCCTAAGCGATGGGATTAGGGGAGGATTTTGAGTGATGGGCGTGGCGGAGCAACCATGGTAGTACCACAACGGTAGGATTATGGGAGGACAAGTTTGATGTAGCGGCATTGAGAGCCATTGGTCATCGGTTAAGGAGGAAAATGTTACAAAAAACGATAATGCTAGCGTGATGTTCAGAATGTGAATATTACAAATTGAATTTTGTGTATGGCTAAAATTTTTATTGATGGTTTGCAATCATCAATGTATGCATTCATACAGGACTGATATACCAAGGTCACCCTTCTTCATATTTTAAATAATAGGTTCGTGCCCGTGGTTGCTACGGGTTTTCAAATTGAATGATCCTATAAATTTTTTAGCTAATACATATCAAATTCAACGATCCTATAAATTTTTTAGCTAATACATATTAAATTCTAATGATCCTATACATTTTTCTGCTAATACATTATGAAAGAAATGTCTTATGTGCACTATGGTTTCCATTTGACAACATGCATAGATAACCAAAACACTTTGCATGGTCAAACGTCTTGCAAGAACAGCTTGTAGTTCACTTCAATGATTGTCCACCATCAATACCTAAGCTATTTAGATTGCAGTGGATAGGTTCGTGTGCATGTGTTGCTACAGGTTTTTAAATTCACATGATCCTATATATTTTCCAGCTAATACATATATGAAAGAAATGTCTCATGTGCACCATGGTTTCGATTTGAGTACATGCATAGGTAACCGAGAGACTTTGTGTGGTCAAACGTCTTGCAAGAACATCTTGTATTTCACTTCGATGATTGTCCACCATCAATACCTAAGCTGTTTAGATTGCAGTGGAGATATGACCTTCGTGAATTACAAACCTTTCGGATCCACCTTCAAACTAATAGTGCAATATATGAGGAAATCTATGATGCACTGCCATAAACATACATGGTCAAATCCAATTTGTAAGCTAGGATCTTTTACCAGGGCCATGATCAATCTCTATAACTAAATCTACTAAAACAATTGACTTATTCAAAATATGGTTCGGTAAATTCAATAGGAACCCATGCAAGGGGAAAACTTTTTCTTGAACCGTAGCAATTTACATTTGGAACATGCTCATTCAACCTTCCTCTTTGTATTTCCATTGCTTTTTATTTGCATTATGCACCCAACAAAGGACATCTACATACATGCAAATTTGAGAGGGCGTCACTAAGACTTTCTTTAAATGGGCCAACGAAATCGAACCATCCTACAAGGAAGAAACACTTTGATAAGACACACGCACATGTAAGGGCTTGAAAAAAGTAGAAGATTATTTTCTAGTTCAAAGCTTATGGTCCTCCTAATACGGTATGAATCTCTACTGAAAAATAGAAGTGCAGGTTTATAGACACAAAATTCCCAACCTAGAACATGCTATGGGTGTGCACTATAACCTTGTATGTGTCATCAAAATTTTTAGGGCTATTAGGGCATTAGTTTAGAGGACTGTAGCTGAATCAAAACCTTGTTAATGTGATGAACTGTAGCAAATTAACTTCGGAATGTGTGACTGTGCTTAGCCAATGACAGATAGTTTAGCAGAACCATATATTTGTTTTGGAGTCCTCTCCAAAAGTCCTATCGCACAATTCTTTTTGGACTTTTTTTTCTAGCGCAATCGAAACAGGATTAGATATTTGGTTGACACAATAGCTGGCAGGTCTTTATATAAAATCATAAGGCTATCTCCAACAGGAGACCCATCACGAGACCCAAACCAAAAATGGGTCTCCAACAGAATAGCTATAGCCTCTAATAGAGTGCCTATATAGAAGACCCATTTTGAGTGTCAGGAGAGATATAACCCAAACTTGAGTATTCTCCCTTCAGGAGACCCATTTGCAGAAATGATTCTCTTTTGGGTCTTGTTGTTGGAGAAGACCGAAAATGGGTATTGAACCTTTTGCCTGTAGCGCTACCCAAACGTGGAATGGGTCTTGTATTTTGGGTAACCGTTGTTGGAGACAATGAGCACGGTTGAGGAGAATACCTTAGGTGCAGAAGGTGAAGTGACACTGTTAGATGCACCTTGCTGGAAAAGGCCTCCAGTGTTTGCCTTGATGATGCCCTAGCTGCTGATATGTCAGAATGGGTGACAATAGCATTCTGTTACTCGGGCCAAAAAAACAACATGCATATGAAAGCAATGCCGCGGTGCTGTCAGTCTACCAAACATACAAATGGACTGAAAAACCTCAATGTGTATTTGGTGTAAATTCCTATTGCAGGCAATGTACATCAACCCAACTCTTGTACATCCCTTATCAGTAGCAACACTTAACCAAGGCATATACATCAACCCATCCTGTTGCTGTTAATGACTGCAACTATGACTAATAATTGTAGGGTATAATGGGGTATAATGATCTTGATTTTTTTAGAGAGAGTCTATTGACTCTTTTCATAAATAGATGGCCTTGACTCTTTTCATAAGAAGATGGCCCTAATCAGGAACCTGACAATGAAGAGTAGAGAGCAACATCCTATATTACGACGGCCAAATGAATGAAGTGCCTACCAGAACACCATATATGTTGGCCATTGCTAATTGATTACTAATCATATTGCTCCGAAAGTTATAAGCAGCCAAAGCCAATTTCTTTTAAAAAAAATATGAACTATCTATTTATCCCACACCAAATGCCTAACCTAGTTGAATCAATCTATAACCATCATTAACTGTGGATGAGGACCATTAAGTAGCACATTGGGAACAGACAAAACTGAGTCTAGGCAAAGTATACTAACACACCAAAAAGAGGCATATTGTCCAATATCTAGGGTATGCAAGAGTAAACTGACCTGTAGATGAGGAGTTGTAGGCTTGTAGCTGCACAAGTATTTTATTAGTTAATGAGATACTTGGTGACCTCCTGGCCATCCTTGATCTGGCTGAGACCTGGTGAAGGAAGCACGCACAGCCTAAGGGAAAGCAATGTATCTAGAGAAGATTAACAGAGCGCCCAGCCCTCCGGTCGCGCACGCCCTCCACCTGCTTGACAGAAAATAGTAAATTTCCTTTAACTGAAAACTATACAACATGTCTAGTATTTTTCTTTTTGTTAAAACGAAACACTATATATTTCTTTGCCTAGGGACAAACAATACTTTGCCTGGTTGGCAACAATAGTTTTTTTAGGTGGCAAATTTATTCACTCCATGGCAATCAGATAAAAGGAGTATCTCCTAAGCAACCAATAGCTTTTAGTTATACTTGAATGCATCAAGAACAATGTAAAAAACATATCCTAGCAAAGTTTGAATATAATGAGCCATGTAAGAGAACCTACCACAAGTGCTAGTGGTAAATTTTGCTCTCCATCTCTCCTTCCTAAACTAACCCAATTACATGCAAACACAGCACTATACATTCAATCCTACACTACTTAGCGATATATGAATATACACTTGACATGGCATGAGTTTAGATCATGTGCATATCTAGTTCAAGCACAAGGATTCAATTGGATATTTTGTAGAGTAGCAAAAAAATAGTGAATCATTTATATCCAGACTAATTTGATAATTAGGCAAAAGGGAAAATTCCATAGTACCTGCACGAGATGAGGGGTTACTGGTGGCTCCAGTAGGAGAATTTGAATGGGAACTCGTCAGCTGGCAGATCGAAATGTCAAACTCTGTGAAATTAATGAAAATTCATGAAATCCAAGATTTAGTAAAACATAACCAGTCATGCCACCGTGGTTAAAGGGTTGCAACATTTTGTTGGTAATCTAAATTACTGAGAATTGCAATGGTTTTGCTGATCTGAATGTTAATTTATTTCAGTCAATGAGTTCAGTGTGCTATTCTGAATGTAGATCTTTTTCTATCTAGTAGCATCAAACATGTGAATAAAGACCTAATTCACAGGTTTCCTTGTCACTATAGCAGCACAATGCATAACACAGGTGAGCTTTACTTGAGCTAGCTGTAGTGGTTACCACAGGTTAGTAGTCTTGTGAGAATTATCTGCACTGCTTAATGCTTAATAACATGCTACGCACGATCTGCATTTAATATGGATGCAAAACAAGGAAAGTATCATGCTTCTTGGTAGTGTTGTGATCGTTATACCTTACTGCATCTACTCAACTAAAAGGTTAATAATAAGATCTGCCATGAAGACCACGAATTAAAGAAGAGCTACAGGTGTGATGTTTGCTGTCAGTTGAGAGGAATATCTTCCCGTAGGCATCATATTCATATCTTCTGCTGAAGTTGAGAGGAATATGTGCCAATGCCAATGCCTTACCTTCATTGATGGATGGATGCCTTGCTAAGCATCCGAGAGCTTTCCACTCAGCAAGGAATTTCATCAAACACCTTACATGCATATGCCAACTGACAAGAGGTAGTCGAAAACAACAGAGAAAGAGAGAGCAGTGCACTGACGCATCCGTTCCTTGTACGTGGCCAGGCGACCAGCACATCCTCCTCCATGGAGGCCGCCAGGGGCCTCGCTGTTGACTGCCTTCATGCACATCCCAAGCTCCTCCCTGGTTAAAATTGATGCCACCACTGCGTCTCCACCCTACACTCTGCCCCATGAGGAAGAGTGAGAGAAGAGGAAGAGAGGGAGCTAGGGCCTCATCACCTTGACGATCTGTGCCCCGCCCTATGGATCTGAGCCGCCGTCGCGTCGGGAGGCCACCTGTTGGGTTCATAAACCCGGGGTCCCTCATAGACCGACTTCCTAGCAAAGGCTCGGCCTAGCACACGACGTTGTGCAAACTCTTGGGCTGGCCCAAACACCTAAACGACAGGCTAGAAGAGCGATCCAATCTCTGAGCGGAAGGCCCGGCCAAGGAAGAACGACGCCCGCTTCTGACTCCGGCCCGCCTCTTCGACCAGAAGGCCTCGCTAAGGAGGAATAGTGCTTGCTTCCGACTTCGACCCGCGTCTTCGACCGGGGATGCACTAAACCCCTACTTATAGCTCTTCTCCGACTGGCGCAGTCGAAGCCGATTGGGACCAACCGATCGGGGACGCCCGCTCGGTGAGGACCAGGAAATGGACAGAGAAGGTAAGGCAGGCCACTCAAGTCAATCGCAATACCGAGGACCGTACCCTGTATACCTATAAGATAGTACCCTACAACCTTTCTGGCATGTCAGAACCCAAGCAGTGTTGTGGGCGTCGACATTTTCCCTACAGTGTTGTGGGCGCCATCAACTCCCATACCAGACAAACACGGTAAGGCTCCCCCCACATGCCTCTGGGCATTAACAGTGTTGTGGGCGCCGACATTTACCATACCAGGCGAATGTGGTAAAACCCCCTATATGCCTCTAGGCATCAACAGTGTTGTGGGCACCGACATTTACCATACCAGGCGAAGACGACGCAACCTCCCACATGCATCTGACATTAACAGTGTTATGGCGCCTACAATAATCTTGTGCCCAACGACGTGGGCCACAAGACTTAGCATATGTACACTCTCCCTCTCTCACTTATAAGGCCATCCCCTTCATCTATAAAAGGGGATGCGCTCTCTCCCAAAAAAGGGGATCGATCAGTTCACTCACACACCACAATAGAACCATTAGGTTCAAACCTCGAGCACACACTCGAACACTTAGCACATAGCGGAGCTCCCGTCACTCTCGGCCCTTTAGACCAGAGTCCGACTGGACCTCTTGCACCCCCTATCTTTCTTCCTTCTGTTTGTAACCCCACAGCAAACTTCGAGCACCTGGGCTCAGGAATAAAGTCACCGACCGACTCAAACTGAACGTAGGGCATGTTGCCTGAACCAGTATAAATCCTGTGTCATTGAGTGCTAGGCCACATCCGATCACAATGTACAGCAAAACTACAAATATTTATGTGTTGGTCACTTTCTACACCGACAGTTGGCGCCGTTCGTGGGGAAGACATTGTACGTTCACACTTTTGGTCATCGGATGGCCCACTTTTCTGCCACCTTCACCATGACGGGCTCAAGCGATACGACTTGCTTTGGCTCGCTGGACTTTCCCGCACAACCACCTATTGGGATGTGGGTTCCACCCATCTTCGAGCCATCCCAGGCCTTCCTCTTCGGAAGCCTGGACTTCATTGCCGACCAGCTGGGCGTACTACGCCTCCGCGAGGAGGCACTTGTTCCGGCTCCCGTCGGAGGGGCGCCCTCCATCGGCTCCGGGACACACGACGACTTCAATGATGAGGCACCTGCGCTTCATTCCAAGCAAACGCTCTGCTCAAACCCCGCTGTGAGTAATGTACATACTGTTATTTACTCGTTATTTACTATCTTCCGCCGATTATCCGGAGGGACTGCGTTGTCCGCACCACAACCACCGTACGACCGGTTCCCCTATGGCCTCGCGTCCCCCATGGACGCGTATGCCTGGGGGCTCTGAAAAATGCTGACGTCGTCTCCTATCACATCCGAATTCGTAGGGATAGCGAGCTATGCTCCCACCTGTTTCTACGAACTCGTAGTTGACGAGGTTGAGAGTGACGGCTCCAGCATCGGCGATGTGGCACCTAGCCACCGCCCGTCCTAGGAGTGCACTATGGCGGACGATCCGAGACCACCGCCGGTGGTAGCAGAGTCCTTGCAGACTCACACCCCTCTAGACCCTCGTGCGGGGGCCCTCGCACTCGCACAAGAGCACGCAGAGGAGCTACGACAATGGCGGTCGAACCAGCCGCCACCTATGCTGGCACGCTCGATGCAGCACGTTGCTCCCCATGCGCGTAACCCGGCGAGCGGCGCCTGGGGTCATGCCTGCTAGGTCCAGCGTGACATTATGGACGAGGGGAATGACCCCCCATGGTTCGCTTGGGCTAGCCAGAACATCGCCGCTGCGGTAATACTTCTGCGTGGTGTTCCCGAGCCTGTCGACCCCTAGGAGCGGGCGGTCCACCGGAACCTCCAGGCGCTGGTGGAAGCTGCCGCCGTTCAACAGGCGGAAAGCTCCGCATCGTGACTCCGACTCGTGGCCTCTCTCCCCACAAAGGGAGTGGGGACTCACCAGACGGATCGCTCCATCCGCTCACCGCTACAGCCACCAAACGCGGCACAGGAGGCCGCAGCCGCACTACGGTCCGACCCGGTGCCTGCTCCACACCAACCGCCGGTACGCGAACGGCTCGGTCCTAACCAGGACGCTCGTAGCGTCATCAGCAACAAGCATCAAGCCCGGCATAATGATGACGTCCATTGAGCTGTGGTGAGGGTAGGTGACATGGGCCCTGGCTAGACCATCGAGGGGAGCGGTGAAACATGCCCTAGGCATGGTTGCCGGCCAAATGACCAGAGTCCTAGCCCGGAGGCCCAGGACCATGGGCCTTTGGTCGATGCATCCAGAGAGCATTGTTCCCACAACGCTTCCGACCACCCACCAACAGCGCCAAGTACACTGGAGAGACGAACCCTGGTATATGGCTCAAAGACTTTTGGCTCGCTTGCCAAGCCAAAGGAGCCCAGCGAGTCCCTACGGGATTACATCCACAGGTTCTCCAAATGATGCAACTCCCTTCTTGATGTCGTCGACGCGGACGTCATCAGCTCATTCCTCTCTAGGACAACCTGCGAGTCTCTGATCCACAAGCTTGGGTGTCTGAAGCCCCGTACCACCCGCGACCTGCTCGACGTCACCACAAACCACGCCTCCGACGAGGAGGTGGTTGGAGCGGTCTTCAACATCGCGTTGGGACCAAGATGAGGGCCCCTCCATGCAGAGGGACAAGAAGAACAAAAAGGATCGGAGCCGACCGACCAACATCGCGTTGGTCGCCGCAGCTGATCGCGTGGGCAAGCAGCCCCAGCAAGGCCTGTCTGACCACTTCAACAAGCTCATGGATAGCCTGTGCACTAACCATGCCTACCCCATCAAACACCTCTACAAGGACTACGAGCTCCTCAAACATTTCCTACGACAGGCCGGTAGGCCGAAAGGAGACAGCAAAGAGGCAGCAACCAAGAAAGGAGGCACGGTGGGCAAGGACGAGGACAGCTTCCCCGACCCCAAGGAATGCATCATGATCTTCGAGGGATCCAACGCCATTTGCTCCAAGCGCTAGGACAAGGTACGCTATAGAGAGGCATGCGCCACCGAGACAGCCGTCCCCTCCTTCCTTAGCTGGTCGGAATCTCTGATCACATTCGATCAGAGGGACCATCCCTCCCACGTCGCTAGACCGGGACGCTACCCCTCATCATTGACCCCATCGTCCGCAAGAAGCGCCTCACTAAGGTGCTGATGGACGGAGGCAGTGGCCTCAACATCATCTACGTCGACACCCTCGACGCCATGCGCATCCCCCGGTCAGAACTCCGCCCAATGGACTCTCCCTTCCATGGCATGATCCTAGGAGTGTAGACGTACCCGCTCGGGCAGATCGACCTACCCATCACATTTGGCAACTGAGCCAACTTCCGCTCAGAGGTCCTCACCTTCGAAGTGGTGGACTTCCTAGGGTCCTACCATGCCATCTTGGAGCAGCCATGCTATGCCAAATTCATGGCGATCCCCAACTACACCTACCTCAAGCTGAAGATGCCAGGACTGAACCGCGTCATCACTGTGGGCAATGCCTTCTCGCACACCTTTACGTGCAACCGCGAGCATTTCAAGCTCGCCACCGTCGTCATCAACTTGTCCGAGCTCCCACAGCTTGGAGAGTCGTCGAGCCCATCAATCCCGGACTACAACAAACCAACCTCTTTAATGGCCTTCCACCTACTCAACGAAACCAAGGCGGTGGGAATCAACCCCACTGACCCTATCAAGACGGTGCGGATCAGGACCCAGCTCTCGGCCAAATAGGAATGCGAGCTCGTCGACTTCTAGCGCGCCAATCACAATGTCTTCGCATGGAAGCCTTCTAACATGCCGGGCATAACGCGGAAGGTCACCGAGCATGCACTGTGCCTCATCCCGGGCTCGAAGCCCGCCAAGTAGCGCCTGCGTCGCTTTGATGACGAGAGGCGCATGGCCATAGGCGAAGAGATCTCCAAACTCTTGACAGCCGGATTCATCAGAGAGGTATTCCACTCCGACTGGCTTGCCAATCCTGTTCTTGTTAAAAAGAAGATCGGGGAATGGAGAATGTGCGTTGATTACACTGGCCTCAACAAAGCGTGTCCAAAGGATCACTTTCCTTTGCCACGCATAGACCAGATAGTCGACTCCACCTCGGGATGCGAGATCCCCTCCTTTCTAGATGCCTACTCAGGCTATCACTAGATTGCGATGAAAGAGTCTGATCAACTCGTAACCTTGTTCATCACCCTGTATAGTTCGTACTATTATGTAACCATGCCTTTTGGTCTAAAAAACGCTGGCGCCACCTACCAAAGGTGCATGCAGCAATGCTTCACCGACCAAATTGACCCGCTCGATCAAGCTGAGCGGCTGAAACCAACAATCACCGTCTATGTTGATGACATAGTGGTCAAAATGGCTCAAGCTTGCGACCTAATCGCAAACTTGGCCGCAACGTTCGCGAACCTCCGAAGATTCAACATCAAATTCAATCCCGAGAAATGTGTTTTTGGGGTTCCAAAAGGGAAGCTGCTTGGATATATTGTGTCCAAGCACAGCATCGAGGCCAACCCCAAAAAGATCATGGCCATCTACAATATGGGCCCCATACGCAACATCAAGGGCATACAAAG
This sequence comes from Miscanthus lutarioriparius, assembly GCA_904845875.1. Classification (NCBI taxonomy): domain Eukaryota; kingdom Viridiplantae; phylum Streptophyta; class Magnoliopsida; order Poales; family Poaceae; genus Miscanthus; species Miscanthus lutarioriparius. The sequence continues at coordinate 69,951,788 of CAJGYO010000018.1, forward strand.
GGTCACCGACTGCCTGGTCACCCTGAGCTGATTCATCTCCTGGCTCGATGAACGGGGGATGCCACTCTACAAACTCCTCAAAAAGACGGACGCCTTCGTCTGGACCGAGGAAGCTCAGTAGGCTCTGGAGAGCCTCAAAGCATCACTGACATCGGCCCCAATCCTCATCGCTCCCGAACAGGGAGAACCCCTCCTCCTCTACGTTGCGGCAAGCAACCATGTGGTAAGCGCCGCCCTGGTCATCGAAAGGGAGGAGCCAGGACACCACCTTAAGGTCCAGCGACCCATATACTTCATCGGGGAGGTACTCACCGACCCCAAGGTCTAGTACCCGCAGGTGCAGAAACTCCTATACGCCGTGCTGATGACAACCCGAAAGCTCCTACACTACTTCACCGACCACGAAGTCGCGGTTGTCACTTCATACCCTCTCGGAGACATCATCGGCAACCGCGACGCCGCAAGATGGATCTCCAAGTGGGCACTCGAACTCATGGGCCACGACATCAGGTATATCCCTCATACCGCTATTAAGTCTCAGGCTCTTGTGGATTTTGTTGCTGAATGGACGGAGGTCCACCTACCGACCCCGGACGTCACCCACGAGTACTGGACAATGTACTTTGACGGGTCCGTAATGGCACCCGGCTCGGGGGCTAGAGTGGTTCTGATCTCCCCGGATGGGAGTAGGCTCTGCTATGCCATCCGCCTCCATTTCTCGGCCTCAAACAATGCCGCAGAATATGAGGCCCTCATCAACGGGCTGCGCATCGCCATCGAGCTCGGCGCTACGCGACTCTACTTCCGTGGGGCCTCGGAGTTGGTCGTTGACTAAGTCATGAAGGAGTCCTCCTACAAAAACCCCCTCATGGTAGCATACTGCCAGGAAGTGCGTAAGCTCAAGGACAAATTCCAAGGGATCGAGCTGCATCATGTCCCCCGAAAGGACAACGAAGCCACCGATTTTCTCGCAAAATTGGCCGCCAGGCGGGATCCATCTCCGAGCGGGATCTTCATCAATGATCTCCACGAGCCATCTGCCCGCATCCTAGAAGGTCCAAACTAGACACACCCCAACGCCAACCCAGCGCCCGAGGGCTCTGACCCCGATGCTAAGCCGATGCTCGGGGGCTCCGACCCCAGTGCCTCCATGACGATGTCGCCCGCCGATGTCGTCGTGTTGGCACTCGATCAAACCGACTGGCGAGCGCCGCTACTCGCCTACCTCATCGAGGAGGTTCTCCCACCCGAAAGGACTAAAGCCCGACGGATCGCTCGACGCGCCAAGACCTTCGTCGTGCTCGGTGACGAACTCTATAAACGGAGTCCATCGGGGGTGCTCATGAAGTGCATCCCTACCAACTAGGGGAAGCAGCTCCTCCTCGAGGTCCTTGCCGGGATCTGCGGACATCACACGGTCCCAAGGTCGCTGGTTAGGAAAGCCTTTCACCAAGGTTTTTACTAGCCCACCGCACTATGAGATGCAGAGGAGGTCATTCACAGGTGTGAGGGATGCCAATTCTACGCTCGGCAAACTCATTTGCCGGCACAGGAGCTTCAAACTATCACCATCACCTGGCCGTTCATAGTCTGGGGCCTCAACATGGTAGGACCCCTCAAAAAGGGCCTAGGCGGCTTCACTCACCTGCTCATAGCGGTCGACAAGTTCACCAAGTGAATAGAGGCCAAGCCCATCACCAACGTCCGCTTGGAAGAGGCGGTCAAATTCTTCCTCGACATCATCTACCGGTTCGGCGTTCCTAACTGTATCATCACTGACCACGGGACTAACTTCACCGGGAAGAAGTTCCTGAACTTCAGTGATGGATACGACATTAGGATTGACTGGGCCTCGGTCGGACATCCACGTACTAATGGTTAGGTCGAGCATGCCAATGGCATGGTCCTCCAAGGACTTAAGCCACGCATCTTGGACCGACTTAACAAGTATGCCGGACGATGGGTTGTAGAGGTCCCCATGATCCTCTAGAGCCTAAGAATGACCCCAAACCGATCCATAGGGTTCACACCCTTCTTCCTGGCCTACGGAGCTGAAGTAGTGTTGCCCTCTGACCTCGACCATGGCGCCCCAAGAGTGAAGGTTTTTGACTGCAACCGAGCCGTGGAGGCTCAGCAAGATGTAGTCGACTAGCTTGAGGAGGCCCGCTCGCTACCAGCAAACTCTCCGCAGGTACCACAAAAGGAAGATCAGGGGGAGGATCCTCGAAGTTGGCGATCTTGTACTCCGGAGGACCCAATCAACGAAGGAGAAACACAAACTCTCTCCACCATGGGAAGGTCCCTATACGGTGACTGAGGTGATCCGACCGGGCGCCTACCGACTGAAGGACGACAACATCAACATTCTCACCAACACTTGGAACATTGAATAGCTATGTCATTTTCCCCTAAATTCGGTCTTACCATTTTTTATTCAACACTTGCTCCTGTAAAGCACCCCAGCCTGAACACTTTCAGCCCAGGTTGCTCGGGGGCTCCATGAGGGTACAATACTACCTCTCTTTTTTACTATCACATGGTAAAAACTTTTCGCCCAAACAAAAAGGGCATTGCTCGAACAAAAAGGCATTCCATTCCTTTGATTACCCTACATGACTTTGTTTTTACTCCCAACCGAATGCACCCCGCCACAACCTACGGTTACGAGTAGCCGAGCCTCATGGGCCATGCCTAGGTTCTTAAAGTTGCAACCTACGGAACGAACGGGCAGGTGCGAAAAAGAAAGGATAAAAACAAAGCTATGCTAGGATAAAAAACAAGGAACGGATAGTGATTCTATCACAAAGCAAAACTAACGAATTCATTGATTCAAAAACTGATTCACACAGGGGCTCCCCCACGAACTTAACAGTTACATTTGTTGACTACTTCTACTCCAAATGCTACTGTGGCCGCTTGGCGACATCGGCGGATGCCAAAGGAGAGGCCACGGCACATACCACCGGACATAACCACCACCGCAAGGGCCCCGCCCGGTTCTGCTCCCTCGACTTCGGCGAGCACAACGGGTACCTCAAGGGCGTCGTACCCATAGATGCTCAGCAGAAGAGCATGGAGCTCTGAACATTCTCATACAGTCGAGGTAGCTCCTGGGCAGCGACGCTGCCCATCGAAGTATGGCCACCATGGCTAGAGGATGCCTCATCAAACTTTATAAACTAACCAACCTGAGCAGCTACAAGGGCGAAACCCCCCACCAGCGTAGTCCTAAGTGTCTTCCCCTCCGACAAGACTCGCCCGGAGAAGATTCGCCAGAAGGAGTCCACGTGCGGCTCCATCCCGATGGAAGCCTCGCAGACGGTGACGAAGCCGGCGACGTGCAGTACCCTCCAGTGTGCCACCTCCTTCGACGGAAGTAGCCCCTTCTCGGCAAAGGCGGCGAGCACCATCTGATTGGGCGAAAGTAGCCCCTTCTCGGCGAAGGCGGCCAGCAGCACCTCATCTATGCTGGATGACCTCCAGCTCGACATTGCGCTCCAAAATCACAAACGGGTCTGTGAGTTCTCCTTTCCCTCTCCCTTCCCCTATTTAAGGAGGAGATGCAGCAGTTGAAGAAGGGCAAAGGATTGGGGCAAAAAACCCTCTCCCTTCCCCCATTTAATGCGGATGGGAAACGACGGAACAGCACCTGGTCAGGCGGGATGTGGCTTGGGTATGGCCCACCACTACCGCACGTCGGGCACGAGAAACAAAGCACCACCATGCGTAGGCGACGCTCTGCCTTCCTAGGAAGGACTTGGAAAGGCCCAACTATGGGATCTCCACCCAGGAGAGACCATCGGGCTTCCTGAGTCAATCGGACGGCTCAGGCAAACGTTGAGAGGGACACCCTATGTGGGCCATGCCGACTCTGTCATGAACGACGAGCGTGGATTCTGGTCGGACATTTCTAATTGGAGCTCCTCAAACACCGTCACTCGAGTCATCAAGGTAACATTACCAGCCCCCACTATTTCTTTATATAATCATTCATTCATCTATACACGCATTCATTCATTCCATACATCCGAGGCATCGCATGTGCAGTTAAAGCATCACAACGCTCCGTGTTGCATCACGAAGCGGTAGTTGCCTCATTCAACATGAGCAATGACCGACCGGGGTTCGAAGGCCAGCCCACGAAGGGCTCGAGGCCGCCTCGCGTCAAACAGAGCTAGGGGAGAAAATGCAGATGAGCCCCGAGCGGCCCTCGCCCAGTCTGCCCCGAAGCAGACATGATCATCTCAACCTTCTTATTCGATCCTAACCTCGAGCCAAACCCATAGAATCTCCATCGAGGAGGCCAGTGGGCCACCTGGGTTGGTCTCCGAACGACCTAGACATCTACTGGGTTGTAGGTTAAGGAGCAGTGGAATGTCACATGAGGGCTATGCCGACCCCGTCACGAACAACGGACCCGGATTTCACTCGAACATGCCCGTTAGCGAGCTCACCGAGCGCGTCACTCGAGCCATCGAGGCAAGCGACGTTAGCTCAGCCCCTCCGGTTGTGAGAACCGTAGATGGGGTAACGCACAAAACTCAACCGACCCCTACCAAAGCCCAACGGGGCTCAGGGGCTCAAGACACCTAAAACTGCCTCGGCTGCGCCCGACGCTAGGATTCGCAAGTTCGTCTCGCTCGATCCCTAAAACTGCCTCGGCTGCGCATGACGGGTCCATGAGTCCGCCTCGCCTGATCCCTTGGCTGCGTCCGATGCCAAGATCCGCGACTCCGTCTCACCCAGTCCCTAAAACCACCTCGGTTGCACCTGACGCCAGGATCCGCGACTCCGTCTCACCCGATCCCTAAAACTGCCTTGGCTGCGTATGATGGGTCAACGAGTCCGCCTCGCCAAATCCCTCGGCTATGTACGACACCAGGATCCACAAGCTCCATCTCACCCGATCCATAAAAACTGCCTCGGCTGCGCACGACGGGTCTACGAGTCCACCTCGCCCGATCCCTCGGCTGCGCTCGACGCCAGGATCCATGAGCTGCATCTCGCCCGATCCTAAAAACTGCCTTTTGCTTACATACGATGAGTCCGCAAGTCTGCCTCGCCCGATCCCTCGGCTACGCCCGATGCCTCGGTCCGCGAGCCCGTCTCGCCCCATCCCTAAAAACTGCCTCGGCTGTGCACGACGGGTCCGTGAGTCCGCCTCGCCCGATCCCTCGGTTGCGCCCGACGCCTGGATCTGTGACTCCATCTCGCCTAATCCCTAAAACTGCCTCGGCTACGCACGACGGGTCCGTGAGTCTGCCTCGCCCGATCCCTCGGCTGCGCCCAGCACCTGGGTCCGCGAGCTCGTCTCGCCCGATCCCTAAAACTGCCTCGGCTACGCACGACAGGTCCGCGAGTCCTCCTCGCCCGATCCCTCGACTACGCCCGACGCCAGGATCCGCGAGCTCCATCTCGCCCCATCCATAAAAACTACCTCGGCTACGCACGACGGGTCTGCGAGTCCGCCTCGCTCGATCCCTCGGCTACGCCCGACGCCAAGATCCACGACTCCGTCTCGCCCGATCCCTAAAACTGCCTTGGCTACGCACGATGGGTCCGCGAGTCTACCTCGCCCGATCCCTCGGCTGTGCCCAATGCCTAGGTCCGCAAGCCCGTCTCGCCCGATCCCTAAAATTGCCTCGGCTACGCATGACGGGTCCGCAAGTCCACCTCGCCCGATCCCTCGGCTGCGCCCAACGCCTGGGACTGCGAGCTCGTCTCGCCCGATCCCTAAAATCACCTCGGCTGCACCCGACGCCTTGGTTGACGACTCTGTCTCGACCAAGGCGCACACACACACGCCCGCTGACAAAACCCCCCAGGCGATTCTACCCAAATCACCCGGGGGCTCGAGGGCTATACTCGCGGGTGCGCTCGCACGCACCCACCGACAAGACAAAATAGCCCCCAGACGATTCTACCCGAATCACCCAGGGACTCGGGGGCTACACCCGCGGGTGCGCTCGCGCGCACCCGCCGTCAAAACAAAAATCCCCTAGATGATTCTACCTGAATCACCTGGGGGCTCGGGGGCTCCTGTCAGGTTCATAAACCTAGGGTCCCTCATGGACCGGCTTCCTAGCAAAAGCTCGCCCTAGCATAAGACGTTGCTCAAACTTCTGGGCCATCTCAAATACCTAAACGACACGCCAGAAGGGCGATCCAATCTCCGAGCAGAAAGCCTGGCCGAGGAAGAACGGCGCCCGCTTCTGACTTCGGCCCGCCTCTCCGACCAGAAGGCCTCGCTAAGGAGGAACAACGCTTGCTTCTGACTCTGGCCCACCTCCGGCCCTCCTCTCCGACCGAAAGGCCTAGCCAAACATCACTTTCGACTCTGACCCGCGTCTTCGACCGACGATGCACCGAACCCCTGCTTACAGCTCTTCTCCGACTGGTGCAGTCGGAGCCGACTGGGACCAACCGACCGGAGACGCCCGCTCGGTGAGGACCAGGAAACGAACGGAGAAGGTAAGGCAGGGCACTCAAGTCAACCGTAATACCGAGGACCGTACCCTGTACACCTGCAGGACAGTACCCTGCAACCTTCCTGACATGTCAGAACCCAAGCAGTGTCGTGGGCGCCAACATTTTTCCTATAGTGTTGTGGGCGCCATCAACTTCCATACCAGACAAACATGGTAAGGCTCCCCCCACATGCCTCTGGGCATCAACAGTGTTGTGGGCACCGTCATTTATTATACCAGGCGAACATGGTAAAAACCCCTACATGTCTCTAGGCATCAACAGTGTTGTGGGCGTCGACATTTACCATACCAGGCGAAGACGACGCAACCTCCCACATGCATCTGACATTAACAGTGTTATGGGCGCCTACAATCATCTTGTACACAACGGCGTAGGCAACAAGACTTAGCATACGTATACTCTCCCTCTCTCACTTGTAAGGCCATCCCCTTCATCTATAAAAAGGGGATGCGCTCTCTCCCAAAAAGGGGATCGATCAGTTCACTCACACACCACAACAGAACCCTTAGGTTCAAACCTCGAGCACATGCTCGAACACTTAGCACATAGCGGAGATCCCGTCACTCTCGGCCCTTCAGAATAGAGTCCGACCGGACCTCTTGCACCCCCATCTTTCTCCCTTCCGTTTGTAACCCCACAGCAAACTTCGAGTACCTGAACTCAGGAATAAAGTCACCGACCGACTCAAACTGGACATAGGGCACGTTGTCTGAACCAGTATAAACCCTGTGTTATTGAGTGCTAGGCCACATCCGATCACAACGTACGACAAAACTACAAATATTTACGTGTTGGTCACTTTCTGCACCGACACCACCCGTGATGGGGTTGCCACGCCGGAGCTCGCTCGTGCCATGGCCGCCGCCGGAGAGAGGAGTGGCTACCGCAGGTCGCGTTCATTGCGAAGGGAGGAGCCGCGCGGAGGGGAGGGTGCTCGTCGCGGAGAGAAGCTGCCACCAGAGAGGAGGAGCGGCTGTCGGAGAGCGTGGTCAGTCACGGGAAGAAATGGTCGATGGATCCAGTCGCGGTCGTCGCGGGTTGGATGCGACGACGGAGCAGGCGCGCATGACGTGGATGACGGCGCGGCCTCATGGGGGAGCGAACGGGATCTCGCCAAGGGGAGCACACGCACGGGGGAGGGGGAGCGAGCGGGATCTCGCGATGAGAAGCAGAGCGGGAAGAGCGTGGGGGGTGGGATCGCAGGAGACAGGACGATGAACCCATGGTGAAATATCGCACAAAAAGTGTCCACTCTTTAGTTTTTTTTTTTTTGAGATTCCCGCGCGTGATTCGGTGGACGGTTTCAGGCCGCATCCAACTCTTCGCCTGTCCTGTGTTTTTTTAAGTTCCTGATGAGACCACTAATCGTTTTTCTGGGACCACAGTCAGCGAGACATCATGGAACGAGGCCTCCTATTCGTAATTGGGCCGGTTATGCTGCCAGATCGGCCCATCATGGCCCAAAAAGGCAGAAAAAGCAAAGAAACCCATTAACGACATGGCCCATTAAACCTCGCGACCTTAAACCCTAGCTTTCCCAAAGAGAGCCCTTCAGAACATCACAACCGTCCGCTGGACTCTGCGAGACGATCAAGGCCGTTCTTCTCTCCGTCCGCTGCTACATACAAGCCCGTCTCGTTTGTCTTTCCCAATCTGATCTGCACGATCTCTCTCTCGTCTCCGGCGGCGGAAGCGGAAGGAAGCAGGCGGCCACCATGGTGAAGGGACGCACGGGGCAGCGCGTCAGGCTCTACGTCCGGGGCACCATCCTCGGATATAAGAGGTGCGTTCCATGCCTCCGCTTCTTCTCCGTCTGTGTTGCTTGGATCTGGCCATTTCGCGGTTCTATTCGGCTTACGGTGGCTGCGGTGGTGGCTGTGCAGGTCCAAGTCGAACCAGTACGAGACCACGTCGCTCGTGCAGATCGAGGGGGTGAACACCAAGGAGGACGTCGCGTGGTACGCTGGCAAGCGCATGGCCTACATCTACAAGGCCAAGACCAAGAGCAGTGAGACCCGCTACAGGTGCATCTGGGGTAAGGTCACCCGCCCGCACGGCAACTCCGGCGTCGTCCGCGCCAAGTTCAAGTCGAACCTCCCGCCTGATTCCATGGTCAGTGACGCACTCAGTACGCCGTGTGATGTGTTGCTTCCCAATTGATGCTCTATCCTGATGCTGTTTTTTTTTTCCTGATGAGTGCAGGGGCGCAAGGTCAGAGTGTTCATGTACCCTAGCAGCATCTAAGGTTAGGATCCTCGAACGTCTGACATTCTCTATTTGTTTGGCTGGTTGATGTTGAATTTGTTGTTTGTGATGGAATGATATGACAATGAATTCTGCTTAGACTGAACTCGTCATTGCTGTAGACCTAGGCTAGGAGTTTTGGGTGGTTAAATGCATCATAGTTTGTGGTTTCGGTTGTTTATTTTGAGGCACACTGAGTCTGTGTAGCAGCAAACAATGTCTATTCAGCTGTGAATAATGGTAATTCGGCTTTTGTGGTTTGGTTTGCTCATTCGGTGAGTTTATAGCTGGCTGAGGGAGTAATTCACTTTGTGAAGATCTCAATGATACCAAGTACACGTGGAATATACATTATTATCTAATTTCATTAGTTTTCAGTATTACTCCCTCTGTTCACAAATGTAGGCATTTCATCAATCATCAATCAATATAATAAGAGGAACAAAACTGCTGGAAAATTAACAGTGAGGGATGGGGATGGCAGCATATGCCAGAAGTGTTTACATTTGTGGAAACTTTTTAATGCTAAAAAAATGCTTACTCTTATGGACAGAGGGTGTATATAGTTGTTCCAACTAATGTTTTTCCAGTTCTCTATCAGTTATTCTGTTTCATGAGATGTATATTACCATTTGATTATATCAGGTTCTTTGCATTGGAGCTCATCAATGCTGTTTTGCATCATTTCTTAATAGTGCTGTCACCCTATATTGGATATAGTGATGCTTAATTTGAGCACTTGCAATTTTTATTTTTCGATTTATATTTATAATTGGCATCTTTTCTTGGCATAGAAGTGTAAATGATATTTCTGTCCAAGCACTGATGTTTAGGGAATGTTTATTGCCTTTTTGGTACAACAGAATGGTTGTAAACATACCTTATCCTGTTTAGAAAATTGGACATGTGTCTCCCAACAAAGTTTGAACTTGTAGCTTGATCCAATGCTTAACCCTTTAAAAAATTCCATATACATAACCTGCGATGCCTTTGCTTATGCTTTTCTGGGCTTCTATGTCTACAGGTTTTGTTGGATTAAAGATGGACTAGAAATGGCCATGTGTATTTCTTACTTCTCTCTGAGCTTAAAATGCCGTGTTGGCAACTTAGATTGTTCATTACTGAACCTGTTGAAGTTCTGCCAAAATTTGTTGCCCAACGAATGAACTATTGTCATATTGTTATGCCCGCAGCAGAGCTTATTTTGCCCCGTGACATCAATGTCTGATTGCAGTATTTTCAAATTCCTGTGGTCATATTTTCCCTATTGTCTACAATGTTCTTGTGCCACATCTCAAATACCATCGTGCATGATATTGGTGTGGATTTTCTTTTACACTGCTCTTGGATGCTTTGATGTATGCTTTTTCAAAACCATTTCTGCAAAATTTATGGACACACGATTAGCTGGTGGCGATGTACCCGGCCTTTCTATACATAGGGCATGTTTGCGTGGATCATGTTCAACCCAATTTTTTTTAAAAGTTTAAATTTACGATGGTGATGTCAATTGCATAATTGCGTTGGTATGGTCATATGCACTCAAGGTCTCATCAGGTGCAGTTATCCTTGACAGTTTTACAACTTACCAATCGCTTTTTTAAGAATCAGCTACCAGCAAATCTTCTTAATGAAATCTGTCATTTTGCAACCTCAGAGTAATTTTTATGAATCCTGCCATTATGAGCCCGTTCGGCTGGCTGGTTCGGGCTCTCATGAAATCACTGTTCATGTTCTGCCAGAACAGTATTTTTCTCTCACAACAATCAGCCGGAACAGTATTTTTCAGTCTTGCCGAACAGGGGGTGTTTGGGACTGTTCTACTCCATGTTCTTTAGTTTCGCTTTACGCTTTTTTAGGTCAAACAGGTTAAGCTCCACGTGCTTTGTTTGAGAAAAAATGGTGGAGTTGTAAGAGCACCTAAAATGGTGTTTTACAAACTCTTTTTTTTTAGCTGTTCTACGGTGGAGTTTATGAAGACTTCATGAAGCGGTCTCTCAAACACGCCCTATGTTTCACGTTGTAACTAAAATGTGTTTGGCGTCACATCTTAATCACGTGTTTCATGCTTGTAACTAAAATACGTTTGGCATCACGTTCAACATTGCAAACTGCTGGCGACATGCGGTTTTAGATACTCAGGAAACAAAAGGCAAGTCTGAATACTACACACACACTAGGGCTCCTAAAAAATAATCACATCATGTCACACGTTCGTAACTAAAATATGCTTGCCATCACGTTCAACACTGCAAACTGCTGGTGAAGTGCAAAACTAAATGTTCAGGAAGCAAAAGCAGTTCTAAATACTACAGTCTAGGTAATTGGTCTTCCATGAGCTCTAGAGAATTCAGCTAAATTCTTTCAACTGAGTAAGCAATATCATTGATCAAGAAATGCCAACTTCATCGAGAAGATTCAATTTCACGGCTTGAGTGTGACTTCCCCTGAGTGTCTGCTTGCAAAACCGGACAACAGAGTTTACAAGATTTGAGTGGATCTCTTGTCGGCCTAGTTGTAAGATTAGCACTCTAAACGTGGTACTGAACCAATGAAGCCCCAGACGCAAGAGGCTCACGTTAAACTTGCCACTAATCAGCCCGAGGACATGACATTGGCCACGTAGTAGGTAGTACTACTAAGCTCGGCCTAGCTACATAAAGACATGCACATGCGTGGTTGTGCCATTGTGGCGCAAATTGTAGCAGCAAGCATATTCCAAGAACATCGCTGGAAAATGACAGGCAGCACCATGAACATGAAGCTAGCAGCACAGTGCAGCCGTGGCTGCCGTCCTGCCGTTGGCCCCTCTGCCGGAGCACCTCCGCCAGTGGTCATGGCCGGCGCAGTGGCGTCGCCCGGCAAGCAAATGCTGCTGGCTCGACAGCACCCTCCGGGCCCGGGGAGGCATCTGCCTTCACTTGGCTTGAGCTGGACTAGCAGGGCCGCCGGTGTCGTCGTTGCTAGTGCCACCGCCACCGCCGCCACTAGTAGTAGGCAGCCAAAAGAGGAGGATCGTCGTGCGAGCCGAAACATCTCGGGTTTTCAGCCATCCATCTGGGGAGATTTCTTCCTTACCTACTCCAGTCCTCTGGCTTCGTCGTCCGCTCAAAAGGTCTGTAACAATCTGTTATTAAGTGGCATCTTGTTGATCTAAAACTCGTTTATTTAAGCTGAGCATTGATCCGCCATGCATCTGAAAGACTGAAAACATTTCAACAGGCATGGATGGTACATCGCGCAGAACAACTGAAGGAAGAAGTGGCAAAACTGATAGCAGCTTCAAGTGCTTCTAGCCTGTACAATAGGATTCATCTCATTCATGTCTTGGAGCGTCTTTGTCTGGATCATCTTTTCGAAGACGAGATCAGTGATATGCTAACTCAAATTAGTAACGTTGATGTTAGTGGCTGTGATCTTCAAACGGTGGCTATGTGGTTCTATCTTCTCCGAAAGCATGGATACAAGGTCTCATCAGGTAACCAAAACACATTAGACTCCTAATTTGCAGCCTTTACAAATCAAAATTATGTTGCTCATTAAAGAAATTTATTTTTGTTCTAAGTACAAAAATAATTCTTGAATTATCTGTTCCAGATGTCTTTGCCAGGTTCAGAGACGAACAGGGGAGTTTTGCAGCAAACAATCCAAGGGGTCTACTGAACCTTTACAATGCTGCTTGTCTCAGGACGCATGGAGAGATAATACTTGATGAGGCTATTTCCTTCACGACGAAGTGTTTAAAATCAATAGCACCCTACATGGAAACATCATTAGCAAGTGAAATAAAGCGTGCGCTTGAGATCCCCGTTCCTAGAAGTGTAAGAATTTATGAAGCCAAAACTCATATAGCTGAATATGGAAAAGAGACTGAAGCTAATGAACTGGTATTGGAACTAGCAAAGCTCAACTATAATCTTGTGCAGCTCCAACATCAAGAAGAGCTAAAAATCATAACAAGGTGAAGTGACAGTCTATCCATTCAAAATTAGAGTAGGTCACTTAACAATGTCGTTAGCCAAACTTCTCTAACTTTAACCAAGTTTATAGAAAAAGCACCAGCATTTAGAACATCAAACTAGTTTTATTAAATTCTCCATAGAATTAATATATTTTGATAGTGCATAGGTGTTAGTATATTTTTTTCCTAAAAACTTAGTCAATATTAGAGAAGTTTAGCTTATAATAAAACTAAAGTAACATATAATTTAGAACTGAGGGACTATCTCTTTAAAATAATTACTATCGTGAAGCACAATTATATATATATGGATGAGTGACACCAATAGATAGTTCTAGCTCAGGTAGTTCAGGTATACCCAATTTCTTTACTTTATATCTGTAGAAGTTCAATTTAATGCACCGTGGGTCACCTAATGGTCTACAAAACAGAACTTGCATTCCTAGTCACAACAGAAAATATGGAGACAACCATGATATCAATTTTTTTTGTGGGCATTATTAAACATTTCATATTTGAAGTTGTGGTTTAATTAAGAATTAGCAGGTGGTGGAATGATCTAGAACTTCAGTCAAGGCTATCATTTGCTCGAGACAGAGTTGTGGAGTGCTACTTTTGGATGGTAGGAGTATACTTTGAACCAAGTTACTCACGAGCTCGAATAATATTGTCAAAAGTTCTTGCCATTGTGTCCTTATTGGACGACACTTATGATGTCTATGGAACTTCACAAGAGTGTGAGTTATTTACCAAGTGTATAGAAAGGTTTGTGTTCTTGTCTTGATGATTGAAATTGAACTCTTTATCTACTCTGAATAATACTAGAAGAAAATAACGTAGCTAATACATGATGAAAATTGCTTTGGTCCAGCTGGGACCCTGCAGTCACCGAAGATCTCCCAGAGAACATGAAGTTCATTTTAGGGAAAATTTTGGATACTTGCCAAAGCATTGAGGATGAGCTAGCACCGGAGGAGAAATACCGCATGCACTACCTAAAAATTTTTGTGGGTGAAATTTTCCCATATTGTCTGTATCTTTAGTACTTAGATTTTTTTTTGCGAGTATCTTTAGTACTTAGTTTACATCTCCTATGCTGTCAATTAATTGACTACAGGCCATATATTCGTTATCAACACAAAAGCCTAGTTTTCATTCATGTCAGCTGCCCCATACATGGTTTACCTACATCCTTCATCCTAAGGGTGCGAATGTGCAGATGTTTCTGGACCACTGGACCACCCAGGCACCCAGATAGTTATTCAGAGCTCTTTTTTTTTTAATATCTAGATATTTTCTAGAATATTGGACACAAATTAAGATAGTATCACCTCAGATATCGTTCAAATATAAGAACAATTAACAATATCTGTCAAATATCAGATATCTAGTTGGACAATTTTGATAGTTAGGTCGGATATTTCATTCGAATAATTTGTATCGGATAGCCATGGTTGTATGCCCAATTTTAATAAATCCTAAGATGAATTTCAGCCCAAAAGGATAAGTAAAATAGAGTTCCTTATTTTTTTCCTTATGTATTTATATGTACGAGGTATAACTAATTATGAGGTATCACTTACCGACGTTTATTTGTCCCATAATATGCAGATTGTAGATCTAGTAAGAGCCTATAATAAGGAGGTAAAATGGCGAGAGCAAGGGTATGTCCCTGCAACCGTTGAGGAACACTTGCAGGTTTCAGCAAGAAGTGGTGCTTGTCACCTCTTGTCGTGCACATCATTTGTTGGAATGGGAGATGCGGCAGCTCAAGAAGCTTTCGAATGGGTATGTAGTGTGCCAAAAATAGTACAGGCGCTCTGCATTATTCTCAGGCTTTCTGATGATCTCAAGTCATATGAGGTAATATTTATTTTGGTTTTGCAACCTATATGATCTCATTGTTTCAGACTTCAAGTTATAACAGAAATGGGTTTACTCTTTACTGTACCATATCGTAAAGCTACATTTTTTTGGTACTGACTATCGTTAGAAATTAAAAAGAATAGGAGACATTATTGCACATGCATACTGCCTAATATAATATTTACAGCTGCTGCCTTCCCGGAAGTATAACCAAGCAATTGCATATATATGTGTGCAGAGAGAGAAAATGACCTCACATGTTGCTTCGACAATAGAAAGCTGCATGAAAGAGCACCAAGTCCCACTTGAAGTGGCACGTGTGAAGATACAAGAAATGATAGATGAAACCTGGAAAGATTTTAACGAGGAATGGCTGAACATGAACAATCACCAGCCGACAGAGTTACTGGAGAGGATCTTCAACCTGACAAGAACAATGGTGTATATGTACCAACAAGATGACGCGTACACAAATTGTCATGTCATCAAAGACACTATAAACTCGTTGTTTGTCGAGCCTGTTTCGATAGCATAGGACATTCACTGAATAATTGTGAAGCGCCATGGTTGTGAGGACGTGACTATTGCATTCCTTGTGTTCACGTACTTCATACGACAAACTTTGAGGGGGTCTTTGCCGCTTAGGAGTGTTTGTTTTTAGCTACTAGTCGTGTTTCATCTTTAGTTGCTTCTCGTTTTTTTATGCTTGGTTTTATCTAGTCACTAAACTTCCTCATGTAATTAATTAGCTGCTATTGAACTTTGTTGGTGATTCTCTTGTAAGATTCGCCTTGCAAGGATCGTGTTGAGCTTGGTATATAACCCTGTCCTTATTAAGATATGTGTTGTAAACTTTCTCTTTCTCCGAATAAAAAGCGTGCTCAGACACGGTTGCAAAAAAATGATATAGCCATATGCATTTTATGATTTGGTTAGTTGAGGACCATAAAGTTCATACATGTTGTATGAAAAATATTCTTGTTATAAGTACAAAACCTTATAAGAAATGTTATTTTGTCAATCTTGGAGATGTAACTTTCAGAAAACAGAAGGTCCTTCATGCTTTCTGACAGATGTCACAGTTGGTGACAAAGGAATACACATCCTTTTTCATGCCTTTCCAAAAATAGTTTCTTCAACTTGGACACCTAGGGGCGAAGAAGAGCAGCCATTTATCACGTAAAGGGCCTATGTTGTGCATTTGTGATTTGGACTACACTAGATCAAGGCTCGTAAGCCGGCATGCGAGCCGCAGGGGTGTATCGCTGGGCTTCGGCCCATTTACTTGTGCACTGACTAAAACTAGCTGTGTGGGAGGTTGGGCGGACAGCTAAGAACAATCAAAACATATTGCCTTCTTCCTCTGCCTTGCTCCGAGACGGCGCCGCCGTGCTGCTCCGCCGTGCGCATGTGCCGGCAAGCCCTCCAGTTACCTCAGATCGTAACATTTGGTATCAAGAGCCTCCCAATCCGTTGCTGATCTTGGATTTGTAAAATCTCGCAGCCTGCGGTTGAATCCAGAGATGCTTCGTGGTTGAACACGATCCAATCCACCACCGCCGCCACCGCCCAAACCATTAGCCACCACCTTCCCTCAGCCTCCACCACCATAGATCCACCAGCACAAACTCGATTGGCACCCTGCCGATCTGCTTTTCTCTCGTTTTGGTCGATCCGCCACCACCACCACCACCACCTCCGCTTCCCCTTCCACTGGCGCACAAACCCAAACCCCCAACCCTAACTGCTCGTATGGCGACCGCTGAAGAGAAGCTCGATGCGCTCGCTGCGCAGATGAAGTCCATGCTCTTGCTCATGGAGACCTTCAACCGCTGGCGCCACGAGGTCGACCACTTCTCCACGGAGCTCAGCAAGGACCTCAAGACCCTAACATTGCACGTGGAGGCGTTGGAAGTGAACACCGCTCCGCCATCGGCCCCGAAGCGCGAGGAAGAGGGGCGGGCCATGGGCCACGGCGTCAAATCACCACCATAGGGGACTAATGGGGGGACCGTGGTCCTCCCTCAACCCCTGGACCAATGGTCAGTCAAACGCATCCCCCATTCACATCCCTGACTCTCGTGCTCTAGTTCACTATCACCCTGCTCACACACACCACGAATGTCGTTTGCCTAAAGCCCAGTTCCCAAAATTTGATGGTTCTCACCCCAAAGTTTAGAAGGAAAAAGCTGAGAAATATTTTGACATGTTCGATGTGCCTGTTCACCGTTGGGCTCAGTACGCCACACTTCACTTCAAGGGTCATGCAGTGTTATGGTTGCAGACTTATGAAGCACAGCACGGGGTTGATAATTGGGTAGAGTTATGAGTCTAAATTTGGCAAAGATCTCTATCACAATTCCATGCAAGAGCTCCTTAGCATAAAACAAACCTCAGATGTCTAGGATTACTATGATAGGTTCCAAACCACCATGCATAAAGTGCTTGTGCATAACAATCATCTAGATGCTGTTTTCTTTGTCAGCAAATTCCTGCAAGGGCTGAATCCTGATATTAGGTCTGCTATTGTGTTACACAAACCGAGAACGGTTGAAGTGGCGTTTTCATTGGCACTCATGCAGGCCGACATGTTGGAGTCACAACCCAAGACATATGGCAAGCGTCCTTACCGAGAGTTCAACAAGTACCACAGGAAGCCAACTCAAGCTACTCCAACAGGTTTGTTGGGAGCACCACCAACTGAAGACACAAAACCTAAATGGGAAGATAAGCTTGTCTCTCTGCGTGCTCAACATCGTGCTCAGGGCTTGTGCATGAAGTGTGGTGAAAAATGGGGAAGAAACCACAAATGTCCTGACAAAATGTCCTTACATGTACTGGAAGAGTTCATGGAGATTATCTCTGATGACAGTCCTCCCAACCAGGACAGTTCTGACTCAAGCGATGAAGATGAGGCAGTATTCTCATTATCTCAGGCAGCAATAGTGGGAGTCCAAGGGAAGAAAACAGTCAAGTTACGTGGCATTGTCAAGAATCAAGAACTCCTCATTCTAATTGACTCGGGTAGCTCCAGTACATTCATTTGTGAAAAGACTACCAAAGCCTTGAACTGCACACTTACTCCAGCTCCTGCGATACAAGTTATTGTGGCCAGTGGTGGTAAATTGCGAAGCAATCAGCAGGTGCTTAATTTCACTTGGTGGTCTCAGGGTAATACTTTCACCACAACTGCTCGTGTTTTGCCACTACCATATTATGACCTGGTTCTGGGTATGGACTAGTTGGAACTCCACAGTCCCATGTGGATACACTGGAAAAGGAAATTGTTGAGGTTTACATATGAAGGCAAGAGAATTAGTCTCAAAGGCGTGAAGGACAGTTTGTCTAGTTGTCACAAGGTCAAAGCTCGAAAGTTGAAAGGGCTTCTCCGGAAGGGGAGCGTAGCTCAACTGATTCATCTTTGCCAAGCCTCAGAATCGAAAGCTCCAGAACACATACCTGACGCGGTCCAGCAGTTGGTTCAGCAACATGCCCATCTATTCAAAGACCCTAACTCTCTTCCACCGCAACGAGAGTTTGATCATAGCATTCCTTTGCTCCCCAGAGTCAAGCCGGTCAATGTCAAGCCCTATCGATATTCTCCAACTCAGAAGGACGAAATTGAGCGTCAAATCTAAGAAATATTAACCAATGGCATAATTTGACCTAGTTCGAGCCCATTTGCCTCTCCGGTGCTACTGGTTAAGAAGAAGGATGGCAGTTGGTGTTTTTGTGTTGACTACAGGCGGCTCAACAACATTACCGTGAAGAACAAATATCCACTTCCTGTTGTTGATGAACTGTTAGATGAGTTACATGGTGCTGCCTACTTCACGAAGCTTGACATGCATTCTGGTTATCATCAGATTCATGTACTGCCTACTGACGAGGCCAAAATGACATTTCAGACACACAGTGGACATTGGGAATTCAGGATTATGCCTTTTGGGCTCACCAACGCCTCGGCTACATTTCAAGCATTAATGAATACAATATTTCAGCCTCTCCTGCACCACTGTGTGTTAGTCTTTATGGACGACATATTAATCTATAGCCCAACATTGGAATCCCATCTAGAGCATCTTCGACAAGTTTTAACTATCCTCAGTGAGCATCAGTTGCTGCTTAAACGGTCCAAATGTTCATTTCCTCAGCAAAGTCTCGAGTACCTCGGTCACATAATTAGTCGTCAAGGGGTGGCTACAGATCCTAAGAAGATTGAAGCAGTGGCGAATTGGCCCTCACCAACCGATGCTCGGCAGCTTAGGGGATTCCTCGAACTCTTCGGGTACTATCGGAAATTTATCAAGAATTATGGACTGCTCAGCCGGCCTCTCACTGATCTCCTCAAGAAAAATACACTGTTTCATTGGACACCGCAGCTTCAGATCAGTTTTGATACATTGAAGCAAGCTCTAGTTTCTGCTCCCGTATTGGTACTACCGGATTTCACCAAGTCTTTCACTATTGAGACCGATGCCTCCTCTACAGGCATTGGCGTGGTATTGTCCCAGGATCAGCATCCAATGGCTTATATGAGCAAGGCATTAGGACCCAAAGCACAGGCTCTATCCACACATGAGGAGGAATGCATGGCAGTGATTCTGGCGATCAGCAAATGGAAATCCTACCTACAACACAAGGAATTTACTATTCTAGCCTATCACAAAAGCCTCATCCATCTCGGGGAACAGAGACCGCATGAAGGGATGCAGCAAAAGGCTTCATGATTCTTGTCTCCAAGAAACAAAAAAGGATTTTTTTGATAATAACTTTATCAGAATTTTTTGTCCAAGTGGCTTCGATTCCTTTGCTTTCAAAGCTTCAACTGGTGCTTCAGGAGGGATGTTGACAATTTAGAAAAGTGCATTGTTTAGTGGAACTGAAATTTTTCAGAATGAATATGCTTTATCAGTTCAATTCACCTCAAAGCTCAATAATGATTGCTGGGTTCTTACTAATATCTATGCCCCATGCACCCCAAATGGCAAGAGGAGCTTCTTGGAATGGTTTGGAAATATCCAAATGCCTCCTCACATTGACTGGTTAATTGTAGGTGATTTCAATTTGATCAGAAAACCAGAAGATAGAAACAGGGAGGGAGGGGATATCA
Organism: Miscanthus lutarioriparius; assembly: GCA_904845875.1. Lineage (NCBI taxonomy): Eukaryota > Viridiplantae > Streptophyta > Magnoliopsida > Poales > Poaceae > Miscanthus > Miscanthus lutarioriparius. The sequence goes on from CAJGYO010000018.1 coordinate 69,971,461, forward strand.
ATGAAATGTACCTGTTTAATGAAGTAATTAGTGCCCTTGGAATTGTTGAACTGCCTCTTCTGGATAGACATTTTACATGGACCAACAAGAAGACACCACCACTAATGGAGAGACTGGACTGATTTTTCTCCTCAACTTCCTGGACCGTCAAGTATCCAAAGTCAGTAGTGAAATCCCTAGTCATGGAGACATCTGATCATTGGCCATGTATTGTTGAGATAGACACTAAAAATCCAAGAGGAAGAATCTTTAAGTTTGAAAAGCATTGGCTGGATAGAGAGGATTTTATTCCTATTCTACTGTAGGGTTGGTCCCTGGAACAGGAAAATCTAGACCTAGCAAAACCTATCACTGCAAAATTTAAGAATCTCAGGAGGATGTTAAAATCATGGCAATCAAAAAATTCAAGTTTGGCTTCTTCCATTGCTAATGTCAAGGCAGTCCTGCACCTCCTAGATGCCATAGAATGCTTTAGAGATCTTTCTCTTTTGGAATGGAACTTCAGAGATATCATAAGCACCAAGCTCATTTCTCTCCTTAAACAGCAGAGAACTTATTGGAAACAAAGAGGAAAGATAAACTGGGTAAAACAAGGAGATGTTGGTACCAGATATTTTCACGCTCGTGCCACCATCACTCATAGGAAAAATACCATCGCATCTGTTCAAGCCAATGATGGTAGTGTGTTGACTCAACATGAGGAAAGGGCTAATCATTTTTGGGAGGCTTTCAAAGAAAGGCTAGGAAAGTCAGAATTTAGCGGTATGCTATTCAATCTAAACAATCTTCTTAATAATACTGAAGACCTAAGGGGGCTGGAGACACCCTTTGATAAAATAGAGATTGATCAAGTGATTGCAGAACTCCCAAACAATAAATCCCCAGGTCCGGATGGTTTCAATAATGAATTTCTGAAAGGTTGTTGGCCTCTTATAGCAGATGATTTCTACAGGCTTTGTCATGACTTTTGCAACAACAACATATGCCTGAGAAGCCTGAATTCTTACATAACCTTGATTCCCAAGAAAGAAGGGCCAACCATTGCCTCAGATTACAGACTAATATCTTTGCTAAATTCTTCTCTTAAGCTCTTGATAAAGGTCCTGGCCAATAGATTACAAAAGGTAATAAAAAAATTTGATTCACAGAAACCAATATGGCTTCATCAAGAGTAGAACAATTCAGGATTGTGTAGCTTGGGCCCTTAAATACTTACACCTTTGCCATAAGTCCAAGAGAAATCTGATAATACTCAAGTTAGATTTTGAAAAGGTATTTGACAAGGTGGAACATGAAGCTATCATCCAAATCTTAACAGCAAAAGGCTTTGGGGGCAAGGTGGATACAGTGGATTAAAGATATCCTCTCCTCTGGGACTTCTTCTGTACTCCTAAATGGAGTACCTGGCAAAACAGTCCACTGTAGAAGAGGTGCAAGACAAGGGGACCCTCTCTCACCCCTTCTTTTTGTGCTAGTGGCTGACCTACTGCAGTCAATTCTCAACAAGGCAAAAGACTCAAATCTTCTAAATCTCCCTTTACCTCTAAGACACTCTCCTGACTTTCTAATAATCCAATATGCTGATGATACTTTAATAGTAATGGAGGCTTGTAGCAGGCAATTGATCACCTTAAAAGCCATTCTTCATTCATTTGGAGAGTCCACGGGTCTATAGGTAAACTATAGTAAATCTATCATGGTACCAATAAATATTTCTGAGGAAATACTTGATCACCTTGCAAGAACCTTCAACTGTGAAAAGGGAAAGTTGCCTTTCACTTACCTTGGATTGCCCCTTAGCTTGACAAAGCCCAGAGTAATTGATTTCTCCCCCTAGTAAACAGATGTGAGAGAAGATTGGTAGCCACCTCATCCTTTCTGAACCAGACAGGTAGACTGGAATTAACAAACTCTGTGTTTTTAGCTTTTCCAACATTATGCATTGGAACTTTTGCCATCAATAATACAGTCATTAATCAGATAGATAAATTCAGAAAACACTGTCTTTGGAGGGGATCTGATATAAATGCACAACAGAGACTAAAGGCTGCTTGGATAGGTGTTTGTAGATCAAAGGAAGAAGGAGGTTTGGGGGTTTTAAATTTAAAAACACAGAATGAAGCTCTACTGCTCAAGCACCTTTTCAAATTCTTCAACAAGGAAGACATTCCATGGGTTTCTCTGGTTTGGGAAAGCTACTATAGCTCTGGACCACAATAAAAAAAGGGCTCTTTTTGGTGGAGGGATATCATAAAGCTGCTGGACAAGTTCAAGGGATTGGCCATGCCGAATGTGAAAAATGGAGGCTCATGCTATCTTTGGTCAAATCTTTGGAATAACAAGGTGCCTATGGAAGCCTACCCTAAGTTGTTCTCTTTTGCAAAATCTAAAACAATCACTCTAGCAGCTGGAAAGGATTGCCCAGATTTGTTATCCCTTTTTCACCTTCCGTTATCAAATCAAGCTTATGCACAACTAGCTTAGCTTAGCTCAGATATCCAAATTTGGACCCTAACCGGAGAACCAGACGTTTGGACCTGCATATGGCAATCAGGTAGCTACTCAGTCTCTAAAGCTTACAGGCACCTCAGTGGTCATGCTGGAGTTCATCCTGCTTTTAAGAGAATTTGGAAGAGCTCTTGTCAGAGCAAACACAAGGTCTTTCAGTTGGCTTATGCTAAAAGACAGATTAAGCACCAGGGAGCTTTTAAGAAGGAAAAATATGGAGCTTTAGGACTACAATTGCGTCTTATGCAATAGGCTGATAGAGGAATCTCTGTGTCATCTTTTCATCCACTGTCCTTTTGCAACTTCCTGTTGGAATTAGTTGCAGGTTCAAACATATCAGCAGATGGATTTTCTTCGGAATATAGAGTTATTCAGAAGGCAGCTCCAAGTGCCTTTCTTCACAGAGATCATAATAATCATGTGTTGGACAATTTGGAAGGCTAGAAATGGACTGATTTTCAACCAAATCCAACCTTTAATTCAAGCATCCAAGAGAGAGTTCAAAGATGAGTTCACGCTGCTTCTTTTGCGCGCCAAAAAGAAATTCTTTCCCTCAATAGAATTATGGTTAAACAATCTAGTCTAATTTCTCTAGCTTGGTTGATCTTTTTTTTCTTCTTTTTTTGTTTCTTGAACTCTCCCTTTCTCTTGTATCTGCTTGTTTTAAAATTTCTTAATAAAATTCAATAGGGGCAAGCCCCTCCCGTTCCCCTAAAAAAGGCTTTCATCAAATTATTGGGACTCCAATACAAAATACAGTACAAAAAGGGCTTGGAGAATAAGGCTGCCAATGCACTTTCTCGGCAGCCCGAACCTACCCAATTGACTGCAATATCCACAAGCATGCCCAAGTGGCTGGAAACCATCATAGAAGGATATACCAAGGATGATGCCACCAAACAACTGCTAACTGAGCTCAGCATCACCGGATACAATGACAAGGGTTTTTCATTAACCGATGGTTTAATCAAGTACAAGAACATAATATGGTTGGGTAACCACACTGAAGCTCATCACGCCGTCTTATTGGCTCTACACTCAAGTGGATTGGGTGGACACAGTGGCATTACTGCTACATACAACAAGGTTAAAGCTCTATTTGCTTGGCCTCACATGAAGAAATCAGTCTAGGAGTACATTGCTGCTTGTGAGGTATGTGCCCAGGCTAAACCTGAACATTGTTGATTACCTGGCCTCCTTCAGCCCCTCCCGGTTCTAACTCATGCTTGGCATACCATTAGTCTTGATTTCATTGAGGGCCTTCTTAAATCTAAAACCTTTGACACAATACTAGTCATTGTGGACAAACTCACAAAATATGCCCATTTCCTGTGTCTATCTCACCCATACACTGCCTTATCCATAGCTCAATTATTCTTGTCCCATGTCTACAAACTCCATGGCAGGAACTCTTTAAACTCACTGAAACCACACTTAACATGAGTTCTGCCTATCATCCCCAAACCGATGGCCAAACCGAGCGCCTCAACCAATGCCTTGAAACCTATCTACGCTGCATGGTTCACTCCTGTCCTCAGAAATGGGCACAATGGATACCATTAGCCGAAATTGGTATAATACCACATATCATTCAGCTCACGGCCACACCCCATTTGAGGCTCTCTATGGCTATCCACCCAAACATTTTGGCATTACAGCTTCTGATGCTTGCCAAGTGTCGGATTTGGAAGAGTGGATTCAGTCCCGGAATACCATGATTCAGCACATCCAACAGAATTTAACCCGTGCACAGCAGCGTATGAAGCACCAAGCTGACAAGAAGCGTCAGGAAAGAACATTTCAGGTTGGCGACTGGGTGTATGTCAAGTTGCAACCTCATGTTCAACAATCCGTCACTTGCCGAACTAACCAGAAGCTGAGTTATAAGTATTTTGGGCCATATCTCATCCTTCAGACTGTGGGTAAGGTTGCTTACAAACTACAGTTACCAGCTTCTAGCTAGATTCACTCTGTTTTACATGTTTCTCAGTTGAAAAAGGCCCTTCCTCCGAATGCTGCCTTGTCGACTGACAACGATTTGCAGCTACTCTTCATGCTGGACTCTCCGCCGCCGACACAGGTATTGGCTCAACGCTTGCATCTGGTTGGTCATCGAGTGGTACCTTCAGTTCTTGTGCAGCGGGAGTCTTGTCCTCCTCATTGGGCAGTTTGGTAAGCTGCGTCTACTATACCTCGTCTGTTGCCGGCGTCATCCTCTGCATCAGCATCGCGAGGGCGCGCTGCAACTTAAGGGGGAGGGAATGTCACGTAAAGGGCCAATGCTGTGCATTTGTGATTTCGACTACACTAGCTGGATCAAGGCTTGTAAGCCGGCCTGCAAGCCGCAGGGGTGTATCGCTGGGCTTCGGCCCATTTACTTGTGCACTGACTAAAACTAGCTGTGTGAGAGGTTGGGCGGACAGCTAAGAACAATCAAAACATATTGCCTTCTTCCTTTGCTTTGCTCCGAGACGGCGCCGCCGTGCTCCTCCGCCGCGCGCATACGCCGGCAAGCCCACTAGTTACTTCGGATCGTAACACCATTGACTTGTGATGAACAGTAGTGTTGTTGCCAAGCCAAATTCTGTTCTTGAAGCAACGTAATCCATCTTTCAGAGTGTAACCCAGCATAACTGAAGGAGAAATAACCAATTTGGATAAAAGATCACAAGCCATAGAATCCTTGATGTAGCTGTGCATGACCTCGGTGCACCACTAAGGAGTGTTAGAAGAAACAACCAAGCAATGGAGCTGATCATGTGACCGGTGGGACAGAGCATCAACGACACGGTTATCACACCCTTTTTTGTGGACAATGCGATAGCGAAGACCAAGAATCTTTAGTAAAGACTTTCTGTTGCCAATTGGTGTGAAGGAACTACTCGTTGAGGTGAATCAAACTTTTCTTATCCGTGTAGATGATAAACTCGGAATGTTGCAAGTAAAAGCGCCATTGTTCGATGGTGAAGATGATTCCCATGTGTTCCTTTTCATCTGTTGATAGGCCTTGAGTTTTGGGGCCATGGGGCTTGCTGATGTAGGCCAAAGGGTGACCACATTGCATAAAAATGATGCCAATACCATTTTTACTTGCATCTGTCTCCAAGAAGAAGGCCAGAGCAAAATCAGGCACCCCTAAGTCTAGGGCAGCCGACAATGCATCTTTTAGAAGCTGGGAAGTAGTTGCATGCTCATCTGTCCATGGAAACAGCTAGTGCATTTTTTTTAGCAAATTAGCCAATGGTTTAGCAATGACTGCAAAGTGACACACGAAGCAACAATAATAGCCGGCAATACCTAGGAAACAACGCAGTTATTTGATATCAGTCAGATTAGGCCAAGTCGAAATGGCCTGCACTTTGGCAGGATTAGTGGCAATGTCGTCGTTGGAAATTAGATGGCCCAAATAGTGAATATTTTTTGCTGAGAAAATGTACACTTGGACAATTTGAAACTCCACCCGTCTATTTGTAATAATTTTGAATTGATGCCTTATCTAGAATGAGGTTGAAGCCTAAATTTACTGCATTATATCTTAAAAAAATAGGCATCAATAGTTATTTTTACCTTAAAAAAGTACAAGCTACAGTATTGCTGCCTACGTTTCCAAACCCACCAAGCTCCTCCATTTCCAACTTCTGCAATACGACATTCAGCCCAATAAGGTATGCAGCCCAACAATGCTGTATCTTTTGTTTTGTTTTTTCTTCTTTCTTTTCCATGGTTCAAGCCCACGGGCCCGCTAAGTGGCCGACGGGCCAATAAGAAGAAGCCAAGAAGGTTTTTATCTAAAGTAAAAAAACATTTTATTGCGAGGAAAAAACCTTTTCATTTCTATTCTGTCTTTCTGGTTCGTTTTTTTTAATAAGGGATTTCATTACTCATTGGACTCAGCCAAATCGCTGGTCACCAAATTCTGGACAAAGCGAAGTATATCCCCCCAAGTGATTTGATCATCACTTGGACATTTACACCCAAATGCTGCTAAAGCATCAGCAACTTTATTACATAGTACACACTTGTACTCTAGCCTCAGAAAACTCCGACATCAGCAGTAAGCGGAGCTCAGTGATAACCCCCACCCAACACCGAAAGTCTATGTTCATCGCCCTCTACTGCAGTCTTTTTACCAATTTGTAGAACTCAACAATATAGTAAGAAAGCTATCCTAATTTCTTACATCATATTTTTATTCGATTACAACATTTTTTGGATGAAATAGTAATTATTTTAATTAGGTACAAGAGGAACAATTCTGCTAAATCATTTAAACATTCTTTTTCATTCCTGAGCAAATGAACTGAAAGAAGTCAAAGAACTAGCGAACTGGCCCACACAAACTACGCATGTACCATGATATTCAACGTTTTTATCGCAGTAGGTGTCCCACCATCAACAGTTTGGTATAATTTTGTACATAATGGTCGGAGTGGTGAGTAATTTTATCAACATGCGTATGTGTAATTAATTTCCCCCAATTGATGTGTTAATTCGAGGCCTTAAGAATTAAAGTGGAGATTCCTTTTGTTGACCAATACTAGTATAGCAGATAAACAATGCGTAGAATCAAAATATTGTACTATAATTTTGAAAAACAAAACTTTGTTATTTCTATTAATAACCTAGATGGCTATACATACATAACATGGTGGAAGACGGTGGGTGGTGTGTACGTAATTAGCTACTCTCTCAGTCAGGATAAGCAACATGTAATTCTAGAGTTTGCATTGGAGCGTCTCCTAGAAAGATTACAACTTTAGGGATGTGTGGTAGTTGTGAAGTAACTAGGGTGGGGCTCACTGAGAAAAAAAAGAAGAAGAAAAGAAATCAACTCCATCTGTTCTCTCTCCTGCCCTCCCCATTCATCTTCTCTTTGGCGCTCCTCCCATTCATCTTCTCTATCATGCACTCATTTGCTCGTGTGTGTGAATAAGAAGTTGTGGTTGTAGACTTGGAGTGGACATGAATCCAGGGACACATGCGTCATTTTCTCTCTTGTGCACTCCTATGCATGTGTGTGAAAAGAAGTTGTGATTGCATAGACTTATAGTGGATAGAAATCTAGGGACACGTGCGTCATTTCCCATCTCCACTAACTTGTCCTCGGTAACCTGGCTAGACTTGGGTTCTTTCACGAACGGGGTTTATTTTTTTCATGGATTGAGGGAGTCATATACGTACTGGGTGTGAATGCTTGAGCGTGAAGTGTGAATATATAGGGCCTATACCGTGTACATACCATCCATGAGCATATAGCTAGGTGTGGATGCTTGAGTGCGAAGTGTGATGGGCTATATCGTGTACCATGTGTGCAGCGGCATGCATGTGAATGTGTGATGGATCGATGCATCCACCAGGCACCAGCTGCGGCAACGGAAAAGGTTTGCATTGCAGCTTGTTATTTTCTGCAGGGAGACGAGGCAGTGGCAGACAACTCTAGTGCGAGACGTGGGTCATGGCTCACCCTCTCCTATCCAAATTTTGGCAAAGATGGAGATGGTTGAGCACAGAGCATGCACTGTATGAATTGCACTGCACATGCATGCGTGTTACTAGTTGGCAAGTGCTTCGTGCCTTCGTGGCTGGGTAAGGTGCATGCATGGTAACACATAAAGTAGTTAGTAACAAGTTGGATGTGGTAGCTCCGATCCTACTGCCTACTACTCCAGTTATAATTTTTTGGAGGAAATTAAACTATAGATTGATTAAATTAGATTAATTACAGTATATTGTGTTCATACATATATATATACCAAATTACAAGCAGAAATGCAAAGTAGTACAGGAAAAAGCATGCAATTTTCTCTCTGAAAATTGAAGTGAATGGAGAGAGAAAAGATAAAAAGTGTAAATATGCTATCACAACAAAAAAGTTGAATGCGTAGGTGCTTTTTGCTTTGCTCTCTGCAAACCGGCCAGGCATGCAAGGGCGAACTTGTAATGCTAGCTGATGCATGAATAATGGAAGAAGAGCAGGTAGACACAGTAACAATTCATATAATGCAAAGTAGTAAGGGATTTGCTTGAGATTTCAGGATTGCACTTGGAGCCAGCTTAGTTATACCTAGCTCGGGCTGCTCGGCTAGCAGGGAAAGTAATGGATCATACTGGCGTATGTGCAACGGCTGCAGCCAGACGGCAGTTAGGCAGGGAGACGCCTCTTTTCCCTCCTTTTAAACACCCAGCGGTGTAGCAAACGTTGCTATCACCAACAAGCATTGTCACTCCAATGTCTTGAGCTAGAGGCCTAGAGCTCCCCCCGATCCAGCGCCTCATGCTCCCATGTCCGCCGCCATCTTCTTCACATTCCTTCTCCTCTTCCTCCCGTACGGCCCGATCAGCGCAGCTGTTTCGGCCGCTGCCGGCGGGTTGGACGATGACCGCGATGCGCTTCTATCCTTCAAGTCCGGCGTGTCTAGTGATCCCAATGGAGTCCTCGCTAGCTGGGGCGCGCCACATGACGACGTGTGCAACTGGACCGGCGTCGCCTGCGACGCGGTGACGGGGCTTGTCGCGAACCTGACACTAAGCAAGCAAAGGCTCTCCGGCGAGGTCTCTCCTGCGCTCGCCAACCTCTCCCACCTCAGCGTGCTCAACCTCTCCGGAAACCTCCTCACGGGGCGCGTCCCGCCGGAGCTGGGCAGCCTCTCTCGCCTCACCATTCTAGCCATGTCGATGAACGCGTTCACCGGGAGACTCCCTCCCGAGCTCGGCAACCTCTCCCGCCTCAACTCTCTCGACTTCTCCGGGAACAACCTGGAGGGCCCGATTCCGGTGGAGCTCACGCACATTCGCAGCATGGTGTACTTCAACCTCGGCGAGAACAACTTCTCCGGCAACATCCCGGAGGCCATCTTCTGCAACTTCTCCACCACCACCCTGCAGTACCTCGACCTCTCCTCCAACTCGCTCGACGAAGAGATCCCCTTCCGGGGAGACTGCTCGCTCCCTGAGCTCACGTTCCTGGTCCTGTGGTCCAACTACCTCGTCGGCGGCATCCCGCCGTCGATATCCAACTCGACGAAGCTCAGGTGGCTGCTGCTGGAGAACAACTTCCTCGCCGGCGAGCTGCCGTCCAACATGTTCGGCGGAATGCCGCGCTTGGAGCTTGTGTACTTCACGTACAACTCTCTGGAGAGTCCGCGGAACAACACCGACCTGGAGCCTTTCTTCGCGTCGCTGACGAACTGCACCGACCTCAAGGAGCTCGGCATCGCCAGGAACGAGATCGCCGGCACGATCCCGCCGGTCGTCGGCCGCCTCTCCCCGGGCCTCCAGCAGCTCCACCTGGAGTATAACAACATCTTCGGCCCGATACCGGCGAGCCTCAGCGACCTCGCCAACCTCACCACGCTGAACCTGTCGCACAACCTCCTTAACGGCTCGATTCCACCGGGCGTCGCCGCCATGCAGCGGCTCGAGCGGCTGTACCTCTCCAACAACATGCTCTCCGGCGAGATCCCGCCGTCGCTCGGCACGGTCCCTCGGCTAGGGCTCGTCGACCTCTCGCACAACCGGCTCACCGGCGCCGTCCCGGACGCGCTCTCCAACCTCACGCAGCTCCGCGAGCTCGTGCTGAGTCACAACCGTCTCTCCGGCGCCATACCTCCGAGCCTTGCGCGATGCGTGGACCTGCAGAATTTCGATCTCTCGCACAACGCGCTGCAGGGCGAGATCCCGGCGGACCTGTCCGCGCTCGGCGGCTTGCTCTACCTGAACCTCTCGGGCAACCAACTGGAAGGGCCGATTCCTGCTGCCATTAGCAAGATGGTGATGCTGCAGGTGCTCAACCTTTCGTCCAACAGGTTGTCCGGCACCATACCGCCACAGCTCGGAAGCTGCGTCGCGCTGGAGTACTTCAATGTCTCCGGCAACACGCTGGAGGGAGGCCTCCCGGACACCATCGGCTCCCTGCCGTTCGTGCAGGTTCTTGACGTGTCGTACAACCGTCTGACGGGTGCGCTACCGCTGACGCTAGAGACGGCGGCGTCGTTGCGACATGTCAACTTCTCCTTCAACGGCTTCTCCGGCGAGGTGCCCGGAACGGGGGCCTTCGCCAGATTCCCGGCGAACGCGTTCCTCGGCGATGCTGGCCTTTGCGGGTCCGTGTCCGGTCTGGCTCGGTGCGGCAGCGGCGGCGGCTCGAAGCACCGACCAGCGCTTTGTGACCGGCGCGTGGTGTTGCCCGTGGTGATCACGGTCGTCGCGTTCACGGTTGCCATCATCGGTGTCGTCGCGTGCCGCACGGCAGCGAGAGCAGGCTTGCGGCGAGACTCGCGCCGCTCGATGCTGCTGACCGACGCCGACGAGCCGACGGAGCGAGACCACCCGAGGGTGTCGCACCGGGAGCTCTCCGAGGCGACGCGCGGGTTCGAGCAGGCGAGCCTCATCGGCGCGGGGCGGTTCGGGCGCGTCTACGAGGGGACGCTCCGCGACGGCACGCGCGTCGCCGTCAAGGTGCTTGACCCGAAGAGCGGCGGCGAGGTGAGCAGGAGCTTCAAGCGGGAGTGCCAGGTGCTGCGGCGGACGCGCCACCGGAACCTGGTGCGCGTGGTCACCGCGTGTAGCCAGCCGGACTTCCACGCCCTCGTGCTCCCGCTGATGCCCAACGGCAGCCTGGAGAGCCGCCTGTACCCGCCCGACGGCGGGCCGGGCCGCGGCCTCGACCTCGCGCAGCTCGTCTCCATTGCCAGCGACGTCGCGGAGGGGCTCGCCTACCTGCACCACTACGCGCCGGTCCGCGTCGTGCACTGCGACCTGAAGCCGAGCAACGTCCTCCTCGACGACGACATGACGGCCGTGGTAGCGGACTTCGGCATCGCCCGGCTGGTCAAGGACGTCGGCGACAGCGACGACCTCGGCAGCACCGCCGGCTCAGCTGATCCGTGCAACTCCATCACCGGATTGTTGCAAGGTTCAGTCGGCTACATCGCCCCAGGTACAGAGTCTTTGCTCATCAACCAAGTTCAACAATCTAAACCATGTCACGTACGTTTGCTTAACATTTTTGGTGTGCTCTGTTCTTGCATGGTTCATCAGAGTACGGAATGGGAGGGCACCCGTCGACGCAGGGCGACGTGTACAGCTTCGGCGTGATGCTTCTCGAGCTCATCACGGGGAAGAGGCCGACGGACGTGATCTTCCAGGAGGGCCCACGCTGCACGACTGGGTGAGGCGGCACTACCCGCACGACGTCGGCAAGATCGTGGCGGAGTCGTGGCTGACGGACGCGGCGTCGGCGGTGGCCGACGAGAGGCTCTGGAACGACGTCATGGTCGAGCTCATCGACCTCGGGATCGTGTGTACGCAGCACTCGCCGTCGGGCCGGCCGACCATGGCGGAGGTGTGCCATGAGATTGCCCTCCTCAAGGAAGACCTCGCCAGGCACCAGGGCGCGACGGGGAGGGTGATGACGGCATCGGCGACAATGACGGCTAGCGAGCGGTCCTACTCTACCACGGATTCGTCTTTCTGATCCGTAGCCGTAGGTCTTTGGTCCTTACACGTAGTAGGCAAGTCCCGTCTAGAATTCTGATGTTTTGTGCTCCAAGAAAAAATTGTGAATTTTTAAAATTTTGATACTATTGTTTAAATTAGTATTTTTAGTTCATATATGTATAAATCACATGTTCAGAAAAGTAACTCGATAAAATACAGTTCTATAGGTTTGATAATATATAACATAAAAAGTAATGGTAAAATATGTTTTTAAAACCATTTAAATATTTAAGTGGCAATTTTTCTCTAAGACATCAATCTTAAATGATATTGGCCATTTTACAGCATATTAGTCTATTTTAGCGAGGTACAATATAAAAAAGAAATGTGGTTAACACCGTTGATTATTATTTTTCTATTATTTTAATACAATAGATTGAAGAGAGCCACCACATATTTACAATAGAAATTACAAAATTAATTGTGGGAAAAATAGAACATTGACAATTCGATTTTATAATAATGTATTGTTTAGATAAACCAAAGAGTTCAATGGCAAATACAATTTAAAATGGTAAATTTAAAATAAAAATTGAGAGAAAGATAACAATTTTTCTTTCCCAGTGAGTTGAAAGAAAAATACTTAAATAAAGAGTTCACTTAAACACAATTGGTAAATGCAGAATATAAATAAAATCTATGGAAAAATAAATTTTTATTTTCAAATAGATTCTAAGGAAACAAAACACCTTAATAATAGTCCATGCAAATTATAATTAGTAGATGCCTACATTCTAAATTAAATTTTATAGAAAAAATACTCCATTCCAAATTGTAAATCGTTCTGGTTTGTTTAAGATACATCGTTCGCAAAAAAAAAAGATACATAATTTTGTTACGCATTTAGACATAATGTATAAAAGCCAGAACTAACCTACAATTTAGAATGGAGAGAGTAATATTTTGATTTCCATGAAAAATCATCTCTTTCACCTTTAATAGACTAAAGACTACCACTTTCGCCTATAGTACATTGTGCAGTGATGATCTAGATGTACCGAAAGATATGGAGAAAAATAAGAAAATGTTTCAATACATATGCAACATGTAAGGGAAAAGATGACAAATTAGATTAAAATTAAATCAAAATTACAAATTACGATTGATAATAAAAAAAGTTTGACTTAAAACAATTTTAGAAGTTAATTTATTTGGGGACGCAGTGAGTAAAGACATGGTAATACACCAATCCCAACAATTCAAAGTTAATTGCATACACATATACGCCACATACTTGAAGTAGTGTATCCTGCATTCGTACTTAGACTGTAAATCTTGCTTTGGAGTTCAGCTGCTTCTGGTCAGTGGTTTTCAGATCCGTCACCCCGTGGTTCCTCCACGTACCGTCCCTGAGGTAAGCGATCTCGTGCGCCACGTCGTCCATGCTGGGCCTCATCGACGGTGCGAGCTGCGAGCACGCGACACCGAGCTCAAGCAGCTCCAAGACGACGACGACCTCCACCTCGCCCCGCGGCGGCGAGCCAAACTACAGCAGCGAACGCTCGACGACGCTGCCCAAGTCGTGCTGCTGGTGCTGGAAGAGTTTCTTGGCCCAGTCGTGCAGGCCGTGCCCCTCCTCGGAGATCACGTCCGTTGGCCTCTTCCCGGAGATCATCTCCAGCAGCATCACCCCGAAGCTGTACACGTCGCCTTGCGTCGATGGCCGGCCTCCCAACCCATACTCTGCATGCATCAAAATTTTAAGCCAGAGAGAGTGGCCGGGCACATCGCATGTCGGCATGTGTTGCTCACGTACGTACCGGGCGCGATGTAGCCGACAGAGCCTTGTAACAGCCGAGTGATGGAGTTGCACACGGACGTCGATGCGTCGCCCATCACCTCCGGATCTCTCGCGCCGTTGGTCATAACCAGCTTCGAGATGCCGAAATCGGAGACGACGGTGGTCATGTCGCCGTCGAGGAGGACGTTGCTCGGTTTGAGGTCGCAGTGCACGACCTTGACGGGGGCGTGGTGGTGCAGGTACGCCATGCCCTCGGCGACGTTGCTGGCCACGCTGAGCAGCAGGTCCAGGTCCAGGCGCTGCGGCCCGCCTGCCGTCGCCGGCTTGCCACCGGCCGGAGGCCCGTGGATGAGGCTCTCGAGGCTGCCGTTGGGCATGAAGGGGAGAACGACGGCCTTGAACTCCGGCGTGCTGCACGCGGTGATCACACGTATGAGGTTCCGGTGCCAGATGCTCCTGAGCACCCGGCATTCCCTCTCGAAGCTGCCGGCGACCACCTCACCGGCGCGGCCCTGGTCCTGGGGCAGAACCTTCACGGCGATCGCTGTCTCGTCATGGAGGACACCCCTGTAGACATGTCCGTATCCTCCTTTCCCAATCAAATTCACCTCCGAAAAGCCGTCAGTCGCGTCGACAAGCTCCCAATACGAGATCCTTGGATGCTCGCTGCTCTCCTTTTCGCTGGTGGCGTTGACTAATCCTGTCGGAAAACGTGATAGTTGACTAGATGGGGTTGTCAACCTCAAATGACTCCTCATCAGGTAGTGATCAAGAACAACGCACACCATGGCTGTCAGCAGCCGAGTCTTCAGAGTTCTGTTAGCTAGCATAAGACTGGACTGTCAGTTGTAACTAGAACGGCTACTGTAATCGCCCTGGTCTTCAGCTGATCCAAGCATCTAGGAGTCCGTTAGTATTGCTTGGACAGCAGTGATCGGCACCCTATATATGTACCTGTACACCACACACATGAATGAATTGAGCGTTCATCTAACTTACATGGTATCAGCCTTCTATCGATCCCAATCCTCTGCTTCCGCATCTCCCACCCATGGCGAGCCCGTCTGCTTCTTTAGCCGCCACCAACCCCTTTGCTGATCCCGCTCCACCCTCTGCCTCCACCTTGGTAATGCTCAACATCCGCAGCCATGTCCCGGTCGTCCTCTCCGCTGACGAGGGAAATTTCCGGCAGTGGCGTTCCTTCATCGAGCTCACCATAAAAAAGTTCCGCCTCCTCGAACATATTGACGGCACCATGGATGCCGCCGCCATGTTCGATGATGCCAAATGGCTCCAGGTGGATGCTTGCATCGTCTCCTGGTTATACACCACTGTCTCCAAGGAGATTTGGAACGATGTCAATCGCCCCAACGCCACTGCCTCTCCCGTCTGAGAACGCGATCATCGGACAGTTTCTTGACAACAGTCTGCAATGCGCCGTGTACGCCCAACAGGAGTTTCACAGCCTGTTCTAGGGTGACATGGGCGTCGCCGAGTACTGCGGCAAACTCAAGCGCCTCGCCGACACCCTCTACGACTGCGGCGCCGCCGTCTCCGACACTGCCCTCGTCATCAACACATTGCGCGGCCTGAACAACAAATTCAGCCAAGCAATTGCTGTTTCTCCACCATGTCTCCCCCACCCACCTTTCTGTACACCAAATCCTATCTTCTGCAGGAAGAAAATCTCATCCGCCACTCTCTGCAGATGGAGGCGTAGACTGCTCTCATTGCGGCGGCCACGACTGCTCCTGCGTCCAGGCCTATCGCGCCCTCTCCACCAGCATCTCAGGTGCCTGCCACCGAGCACAACGACCGCCGCAAGAAGCGCAAGGCCTCTGACGGCCACAATCGCCAGAACACCAATGGCGGCCACACTCCTCCAGCCGGCGGCCCTCATCACGCCGGTGCCCAAACGCCGCAGTGGGCGTCTGCCCACAATCCGTGGCAGGGCGTCGTCCAGGCCTGGCCCATGAACGCATGGCGGCCCAGCGTCCTTGGCTCACGCCCCGGCGTCGCTCCTCCCCAAGCCATGGCGGCATTCTCGGCGTCGCCACCATTGCCCGACGCCGCCCTGTACGCCGGGAATTCCGGGTCGCTTCCTGCAGGCCTCTACTCCGCCTTCAACAACATGGCTGTCAACACTCCAGGCGGCGGTGGCACCGATTGGTTCCTCGACACGGGGGCTACGGCGCATATGGCGTCAAATGCTGGTATCCTTACATCTCCTCCCATCACCACTGTTCCCCGTCACATTGTTGTCGGTAACGGGCAACATCTCTCAGCGCACTGCACCGGCACCTCCTCCATCCCCACCTCCTCTTCCTCCTTACAGCTTCGCAATGTGCTTATTGCTCCTCAAATTGTTAAGAATCTCATTTCTGTGCGCTCACTAACTCGTGACAATTCTGTCTCTGTGGAATTTGATCCCTAGGGTTTCACCATCAAGGACCTTCGCACCAGGATGGCTCTGCTCCGATGTGACTCTTCTGGTGAACTCTATCCCCTTCGCCAGTCCTCCACCACAGCGGCGCCACCTCCATCTGCACTTCTTGCATCCAACGACAGCGAGCTCTGGCATGCTCGTCTGGGACACCCCGGGCATGACACTCTTCAGAAGCTGTCCCGTTCCATTGGTTTTTCATGTTCTCAGTCTAATCGCCACACTTGTGATGCCTGCCGTCGAGGCAAACATGTACGCCTTCCATTTAGCAATTCCAATAATATTTCGTCAGTTCCCTTTCAGCTATTACACTGTGATGTATGGACCTCTCCAATTTTAAGCAATTCCGGGTTCAAATACTATCTTGTGATATTGGATGACTACTCACACTATGTCTGGACATTCCCCTTGCGCCACAAATCTGATGTTCTACCCACGCTCATCTCATTCCACGCATTTGTTCGCACACAATTTCAGGCACCCATAATGTGCTTCCAAACAGACAACGGTAGAGAATTCGACAACTCGGCGTCCCGGGCCTTCTTTGCCACACGCGGCATTGCCCTTCGCCTGACCTGTCCATACACGTCACAGCAGAATGGCCGAGCTGAATGCGTCCTACGAACACTCAATGATGGAGTCCGTGTCTTGCTGTTTCAGGCATCAATCCCCCAAGCTTCTGGCCTGATGCTCTCGCGGCGTCAACATACCTGCTTAATCGCCGTCCATGCCGGTCGCGTGCCAATTCCACCCCCTTTCGAACTTCTCTTCGGTGCACCACCAAAGTACACACCACCTCCGAGTCTTTGGGTCCCTCTGCTACCCAAATCTCGCCGCCACCGCGCCGCACAAACTAGCACCGTGATCTGAGTGCTGCGTCTTCCTCGGATATCCCCTTGATCAAAAGGGCTACAAGTGCTATAACCCCATAACCAAACGTGTAATCATATCATGTCACGTCTATTTCGACGAGACTTGCTTCCCGTTTGCACAGGTTGACACAGCAGCACAGCCGCCGAGCTGTTCGTGCGCGCCGTGCGAACCAGAGGAGGTGATCATTCCTACCGGTGCGCGCCGCCCTCGACATCGTGCACCAGCAGCCGCATCGACACGAGCTGCAAGGATAGGGCCTCAACCACCTGAGGCATCGCCGCCCGCATCTGGGGGCTCGACCACGACTTCGCCCCCTCGTGCGCAGCCGACGGATGCCGCTGCTGAGCTGGTCACCGTGTCGCCGTCACCCACTGCAGCTACGGTGACCGCGCCGGCCTCGCCTGCTCCAGCGTCATCATCTACTGCACCGGCATCTTCCTCGACTGTGCCACCTCTACGCCACCCGATCGTTACTCGTGCGCGTGACGGCATTCATATGCCCAATCCAAAATACGTGCACATGGTGACCACGCCCGGACCGTCGCCGCCTCCAACATCCGTTCGTGTCGCACTACGGGACCCAGAGTGGAAAGCTACGATGCAAGAAGAGTTCGACGCGCTGCAGCACAATGGCACTTGGACACTTGTGCCCAGACCCGATCGAGCTAACATAATCACCGGCAAATGGATCTTCAAGAACAAATTGCACCCAGATGGCAACCTGGAACGTCGCAAGGCGCGGTGGGTCATGCGCGGGTTCTCCCAACGCCCGGGCATCGACTTTCACCAGACCTTCTCTCCGGTGGTCAAGCCAGCAACCATCCACACGGTTCTTCACCTGGCTGCAGCATGTCAATGGCCACTTCACCAACTCGATGTCAAGAACGCATTTCTGCACGGCAACCTCGCCGAGCGTGTCTACTGTCATCAACCCGCAGGCTTCGTAGACGCAAACCACCCAGATCATGTCTGTCTGCTCGTCAAGTCTCTCTATGGCCTCAAGCAGGCACCATAGGCTTGGTTCCAGCGTCTTGGACAGCACCTCATCAGCATGGGCTTCGTCGCATCAGGGTCTGACAGCTCCTTATTCATCTACACAAAAGGGGGCAATGCGGCATATCTTCTGGTGTACGTTGATGACATAATCCTCACTGCTTCATCGACCGCCCTTCTGCACAGCATAGTTGATCAGCTACGTCGTACCTTTGCGATCAAGGATCTGGGTGACCTCCACTTCTTCCTCGGCGTACAAGTGCGCCGCGATGCCTCTGGATTCCATCTCAACCAAGCTCAGTACACAGAAGACATTCTAGAATGGGCAGGGATGGCCAACTGCAAGCCAGTCACCACCCCGGTTGAGGTCTAGCCCAAGCTGTCAGCAAATGAAGGCGAGGCTGTGACGGATGGCACCTTCTACCGCAGCATCACCGGCGTGCTCCAATACTTGACTCTCTCCTAGCCAGACATTGCTTATGGGGTCAATCAAGCTTGCCTTCATATGCATGCCCCGCGTGATGTGCACTGGAATCTTGTCAAGCGCATACTCAGATATCTTCGTGGCACAGTTCAGCTCGGCATCAAAATCTCGGCTACTCCATCAACGACACTCAAGGCTTACTCTGACGCCGATTGGGCTGGTTGTCCTGACACTCGGCGATCGACATCAGGGTACTGCGTGTTTCTTGGTGACTCTCTCGTGTCATGGTCATCCAAGCGCCAAACGACTATCTCACGATCGAGCGCCGAAGCTAAATACCGAGCAGTGGCCAATGCTACCGCCGAATGCTGCTGGCTCCACAATCTTCTTCGAGAGCTCCATGTCATCATTGACAAAGCCACGGTGATCTATTGCGACAACATATCTGCAGTCTATCTTTCCGAGAATCCAGTTCACCACCGACGGACTAAGCATGTGGAACTTGATATTCATTTTATGCGGGAGAAGGTGGCCTTAGGGCAGTTCAAGGTGATGCACATACCTACACGATACCAATTTGTAGACATCATGACCAAGGGACTCCCTTCGCCATTGTTCACTGAGTTCAGGGAAAGCTTGTGCATTCGATCACATGAAGCTACAACTGAGGGGGGGTGTCGGCAATAGGAGTCTTTAGAGTTCTATTAGCTAGCATAAGACTAGGATTGTCGATTGTAACTAGAACGGCTCTTCAGAATCGCCTACGGTCTTCAAATGATCCAAGCATCTAGGAGTCTGTTAGTATTGCTTGGACAGCGATGATCGGCACCTCAGATATGTACACATACACCGCACACATGAATGAATTGAGCGTTCATCTAACTTACAATGGCCAACAAGCCGACAAAGAACGGCGCGCGCGGCCGATGGCTATGTACAAGAAGCGCCATCTTTGTTTTTTCTGCTGCTTGCTTGGCGCCATGCCGAAATAGACCCAGATAGGCGGATTGCCGAGAAATGAGTCATCAGTGAGGTTTGCAAATGACCCTCCACTGCACACCTCACCGGTGAAGTTGTGTGAGAAGTTGGCAAACTGGAGCGGCAACCCTTGCAGAGACAGAGGAATCATGCCGGTAAGGCTATTGAAAGAAACATCAAGGAAATGGAGGTTATCAAGGAAATGGAGGTTTTTCAAAGCGCCTATGGAAGATGGAAGGCCCCCAGAGAGTTTGTTTCCTGACAAGTCAAGAGCTTGGATCATCTCCATATTGCCAAATTCCAATGTTAGGGGGCCCTCTAGGAGATTGTTAGAGAGGTTAAGGTACATCTGGAAGTTACTAATAAGCCTAGGTACACCGAAGGAATCGACACAGAAGTTTGTTGTAAGAAAGGTCCAGGATCAATTGGCGTACAAGACCGGTGATATGGCACCTGAGAGCTGGTTATGGTCAAGAAGGAGCTTCTCCAACATAGTGAGGTTCGATAAGGTCTCTGGTATTTTGCCTCGAAGACCGCTATTCGATATGTCGACGGTAACTAGTTGTCGAGCTAAGCCGATGGATTTGGGTATTTCACCATTGATCTAGTTATTTGAGAGGACTATCTATGTAAGCCAACGTGGATGGAACACCTCAGTGGGGATTGGCCCCTCCAACATGTTATATTGTAGCTCTAAATCTGTCAGCGAGTGGAGGTTTCCGATGGCGCGAGGAATTGCACCGGTGATCTCGTTGTCTTCCAGGTAGAGCTTGGAGAGATTGGCTGAGGATAGGTTGCCGATGATTGCCGGGATCTCGCCTCCAAGGCTGTTCGACTCCACTCCAAGCTCTTGCAATCCAGTGCAGTTCACTAGAGAGGCAAGGAATGGCTCAACGTTGGTGTTGCCGCCATCACTTGAGAAGTCTTCTTGCGGACGGTAGAGATACTGCAGGATGGCATCTTGTTGAAGATTTGGGATGGCACACGCCGCCAAGGGAATTGTACTACAACAACACCCGGCTAAGGCTAGGTGAAGTTGGACATGGACAAAGGGATCTTGCCTTGAGCCTATTTATGTAAAAATTTGAGGTGATGCAGGCGCGGAAGCCAGCATCGAGCAGAGAAAGGGATCTCGCCGGTGAGGGAGTTGCTGCTCAAGGCAATGGAGATCAAGGAGGTGCACTTGCAGACGACAACCTCCGGGATGCTACCAGTGAGACTGTTTGTTAGATAATCCAAGATAATCCACTGTTACCTTATGTGAACACAACAAGGGAAAACGGCGCTGAAAAGGGCTCCCTGCTGTGATCCTGTAGCCGCTGCAGGTGCGGGGCGGGCGCCGCACGGCTCACCTGTAGCACTATAAGCACACGCAGTGGCCGGTGTAGAGTCAGCCCTGTATATTATTTAGTCACTGTTGCAGTTGGGCAGCTGTACTGGGACTAGAAGGATAGAGTTGTATAAATAAGCTACCATGGCAACTCAGTAAAGAGAGTTCAGATTTGCCATCTCCCATACAGGGCTCCGACCAACGCTGGTGTCTCTGTTGTGTGCATGTATGCTCTGTTCTCCCTTCTTCTTCAAGCTCTAGTCATAGTGTGTGTGGTCGGACAACGTCTGTTCGTGGTCGGCACGGCTAGTGGGTGCTCGGTAACACTAGCGGGTGCTAGGCAAGACCGGTGAGTGGGCAACTCACCTGAGCCGGTGATCTTATGGGCCAACAAGTGATATCAGAGTCGTACAAGCGCCGTCGCCAGACTAACCGCTGGCGATAACGGGCTGTTCGGAAGTGGGCGACGGCAGTGGTACTGCTGTGGCTGCCCAACCATGTGAAGAGGTCGTTGTCTGAACGGTGCGAGAGGTCAGCGGCACTAGTTGGCCGACGCTGACTCGCACCAACTATGGAGAGTGGTCGGTGACCATGAAAGTCAAGCTCAGAGCCCGACGGCTCTGGAATGCTGTTGACAAAGGCACTGACAATGAAGAAGATGACATGCCAGCGTTGGAGGCGATCCTCGCTGCTGTACCGATGGAGTACAGGGAGCCGTTGGGGATAAAGAGCTTGGCTAAGGAGGCATGGGAGGCTATTGCGGCGATGCACGTTGGTTCCGACCGCGCAAAGAAGGCGATGGCCTAGCTTCTGAAGCAGGAGTACGCCAACCTCAAGTTCAAGGATGGTGAAATGGTGGAGGATTTCTCCCTCCGCCTGCAGACGCTCATCAGCAAGCTGAAGAGCCACGACGTCACCATCGACGAGGAGGAGGCGGTCTCCAAGTACCTCCACTCTTTGCCGGCAAAGTACATCCATATCGCTCTCTCCATAGAGACGATGCTGGACTTGTCCACCCTCACCATCGAGGATGTGACAGGCCATCTACGGGCGGTGGATGAACGCCTAGAGCAGGCGACAACAACGAAGGACAGCGGGAAACTCCTGCTGACGGAGAAGGAGTGGGCTGCTCGGAGGAGCTCCGGGAAGGCAGCCTGCTCCAGCCATGGTGGCAATGGCAAGCGCCGTGGTAGGGCTTCTTCTAAAAAGAAGAAGCAAGTCGACCCTAACGCCTGTCGGTGCTGCTGGAAGATGGGCCATTGGGCACGGGAGTGCCCAAACCGCAAGCAGAAAAAGAAGGCCGAGGCTCATCTGGCGCAAGCCGGTGATGAGGATGAGGCCACTATCCTGATGTCGACGTTCTGTGCACTGCACGACGTCGAGGCTGAGGAGAAGGTGGAGATAATGGCGGTGGAAGGGTCTGGGAAGGCCCTAAAGGTTGTCAAGATCGATGAACCGCGCGCCCTAGTCCACCTCGGACAAGTGGGCGCCGACCAGGAGCAGCGGTGGTATCTGGACTCTGGTGCCAACAATCACATGACGGGCTCCAAGGAAGCCTTCTCCGAGCTCGACGACGATGTTACCCGTACGGTGAAGTTTGGTGATGGCTCAAGGGTGGAAATCCAAGGGCGCGACACCATCATCTTCAAGTGCCAGAACGGGGAGCATCGCGCGCTAACGGATGTATATTACATCCCACAGCTGCGCTCGAGCATCATCAGCATTGGCCAGCTGGATGAGCACGGTAGCGAAGTTCTGATCAAGGACGGTGTCCTTCGGATCAGGGATCGGGAGCAGAGACTTCTTGCCAAGGTGAAGAGGTCCCAGAACTGGTTGTACCTGCTCGACCTAAAGGTAGAGCAGTTGGTGTGCCTGGCGGCAAGGCATACCGAGGAGCCGTGGCTGTGGCATGCCCGGTTCGGACATCTCAGCTTCGACGCGCTTGGTCGGCTGGAGAAGATGGTCTGAGGGCTACCCCACATCACTCACGGAGGCGAGCTGTGTGACAGCTTCCTGGCCAGGAAGCAGAGGAGGTTGCCATTCCCAAAGGTGGCCAAGTATCGCGTGTCGGACGCTCTCGAGCTCGTCCATGGCGATCTCTGTGGGCCGATCACGCCAGCCACTGGCGGTGGTCGGCGGTACTTCCTCCTGCTCATGGATGATTGCAGTCGCTACATGTGGCTGTAACTCCTGACGAGCAAGGACGAAGCGGCGATGACGATCAAGAAGTTCAAGACGCGCGCGGAGGCCGAGAGCGGCAAGAAGCTCCGCACGCTGAGGACTGATCGGGGCGGTGAATTCACTTCGGTAGAGTTCGCTGCGTACTGCGTGGATCAGGGTATGACATGACACCACACCACGCCGTACTCGCCACAATAGAATGGTGTGGTGGAGCGATGGAACCAGACGGTGGTCGGCATGGCTCGATCCATGATGAAGGCCAAGGGAATGCCGGCAAGGTTCTGGGGGGAGGCGGTGACCACGGCGGTGTTCATCCTCAACCGCGCTCCGACCAAGGCCCAGATGGGCAAAACGCCGTTCGAGGCTTAGTAAGGGCAGAAGCCGAGCGTGTCCTTCCTCTGGACATTCGGCTGCATCGGCCATGTCAGAAAGACAAAGCCGAACCTCACCAAGCTGGAGGACAGGAGCACACCGATGGTGTTCCTAGGCTATGCGGAGGCTACCAAGGCGTACTGACTCTACGACCCACGCGGAGACAAGGTGATTGTCTCGCGCGACGTCATGTTCGATGAGAAGGCCGCTTGGGATTGGAACAGTCCGAGCACCGGGGAAGCAGGAGGCTTCACCAGCACCTTCGTCGTCGAGCACTTGGTCATCCACGGGAGTGGAAACGCTGGGAAGAGGTGCCGAGCACTCCGGGAGGAGCGCCGAGCACTCCTGGGGCAGTGCCGAGCACTTCGGGAGGGATGCCGTGCACTTCGGGAGGAGTGGCGAGCAATTCTAGAGGGATGCTGAGCACGCCAGGAGTGGTGCCGGGAGGTTCTGTAGTGGTGGCGACCACATCAGGATGGGTGCCGAGCACTCCTATGGTGGAGCCAAGACATATTGCAGTGGTGCCGACCACTCCAAGACTGAGGCTAAACACTTCTGCAGTTGTGTCGAGCACTACAGGAGTCAAGACAAGCTGTCCAGGTGCTCTGCCGAGCATTCAGTGAAATAGGGAACTCCATCGATGCCGATCGAGTTCGCCTCACCTCCAAGTGACATCATTGAGTTCGTGGACGCCTACCACGAAGGTGAGGAGGTGCGGTTCCACAGGCTAGATGACATCGTCAGCGGCACAGGACCCTCAGGCTTAGTGGGTAGGCTACTCCACGACCCAGAGCTGCTCCTCGTCAGTGCTGAGGAACCACCCACGTTCGCGCTAGCCGAGCGACGATGGAAACTAGAGACGGGCGATGCTGGAGGAGATGAAGGCGATCGAGGAAAGCGAGACATGGTAGCTCGTCGATCCACCTCCAGGATGCCGTCTGATCAGCCTGAAGTGGGTGTACAAAGTCAAGCGGGACGAGCACGACGCCGTTGTCAAGCACAAGGCATGCCTCGTGGCCCGAGGCTTTGTACAGCGCGAGGGCATCGACTTCAAGGAGGTCTTTGCACTAGTAGCACGCATGGAGTCGGTCCATTTGCTACTAGCTTTGGTAGCAGCAAAGGACTGGCGCATCCATCATTTGGACGTTAAATCGGCCTTCCTCAATGGCGAGCTAGCGGAAATGTTCTTCGTCAGGCAACCTCCAGGCTTCGCCGTTAAGGGAGAGGAGCACAGGGTGCTCCGACTACGCAAGGCACTCTACGGGCTATGGCAGGCTCCACGAGCATGAAATGCCAAGCTTGACACCACGCTGGGCGAGTTTGGGTTCACGAGGTGCGCAACCGAGCACGCGCTCTACACACGGCGATGGGGGAAGGAAGAGCTTGTCGTCGGCGTGTATGTGGATGACTTGATCATCACCGGCGCGCGTGCGGAGGACATCAGTAGCTTCAAGCACGAGATGGCGGTTCGTTTCCAAATGAGCGATCTCGGGGCGCTCACTTACTACCTCAGCATCGAGGTAAGACAGGGGAGGGAGGCATTCACGCTCGGGCAGAGCACGTATGCCTCGAAGCTGTTGGAGTGGAGCGGCATGGCTGAGTGCAAGCCATGCGTGACTCCAATGGAGGAGCGGCTGAAGCTAACGAAGGCCAGCACTGCGGCGAAGGTGGATGCAACACTCTACCGGAGCATCGTCGGTGGTCTACGCTACCTAGTCCACATGAGGCCGAACATCGCATTCATCGTGGGCTACGTCAGTCGCTTCATAGAGGATCCCAGAGAGGATCACTGGGCTGTAGTGAAGCAGCTACTATGCTACATCAAGGGGACAGTGGATCACGAGATCATCTTCCCAAAGACCGGCGGGAGTAGGCTGTAGCTCATTGTCTTCAGCGATGCAGACATGGCGGGGGACACCGACGGACGACGGAGCACCTCTAGCATGCTCGTCTTCCTCAGATCGGCTCCAATATCATGGCTATCGCTGAAACAGAAGGTGGTGGCGCTTTCTACGTGCGAGGCAGAGTACGTAGTGGCGGCCACAGCGGCGTGCCAAGTTGTGTGGCTACGTCGGCTGCTGGGCGAGCTGACCGGTGTGAAAGCTCACCCACCAGCACTGATGGTGGACAACCAGCCCGCCATTGCCCTTGCGAAGAATCCGGTTCTGCACGACTGGAGTAAACACATCGACGTTAAGTTCCACTTCCTCAGGGACTGTGTTAATGGAGGGCAGATCGTCATCGAGTTTGTCGAAACTGGTCGGCAACTCGCGGACGTCCTCACCAAGCCGTTTGGACGTCTTCGACTCACGGAGCTGAAGCAGATGATCGGCATGGAGGGGGTACAAGGGTTAGCAGTAGGATTAGGGGAAGATTGTTAGATAATCCACTGTTACCTTGTATGAACACAGTAAGGGAAAGCGGCGCCAAAAAGGGTTCCCTGCTGTGATCCTGTAGCCGCTGCAGGTGCGGGCGCCGCACGGCTCACCTGCAGCACTGTAGGCACATGCAGTGGCCGGCGTAGAGTTAGCCCTGTATGTTATCTAGTCACTGTTACAGCAGGGCAGCTGTACTGGGACTAGAATGATAGAGTTGTATAAATAGGCTACCACGGCAACTTAGTAAAGAGAGTTCAGATTTACCATCTCCCATACAGGGCTCCGGCCAACGCTGGTGTCTCTGTTGTGTGCGTGTATGCTCTGTTCTCCCTTCTTCTTCAAGCTCTAGTCATAGTGTGTGTGGTCAGACAACGTCTGTTCGTGGTCGGCACGACAAGTGGGTGCTCGGCAACACTAGCGGGTGCTAGGCAAGACCGATGAGTGGGCAACTCACCTGAGCCGGTGATCCTGTGGGCCAACACTGTTGTGGCCAAGTCTCAGCACCAGGAGCTGGGACAGCATGCCGAGCTCCGGCGGGATGCTGCCGGAGAGCTGGTTGAATCGGAGTTCGAGCGTCTTGAGAGCGGAGAGGTTGCCGATCGCCGGGGAGACGATGCCACTGAGGTTAGATTTGTAGAGAAGAAGGTGTGCCACGCGCCCTGTCGAGTCACATGTGACGCCAGTCCAGTTGCACATTTTAGGGGAGCCCCAGTCGGAGAGGTTGCCCCAGATGCCGGACTTGAAGGCCAGCAGAGCAG
The DNA here is from genome assembly GCA_904845875.1 of Miscanthus lutarioriparius. NCBI lineage: Eukaryota > Viridiplantae > Streptophyta > Magnoliopsida > Poales > Poaceae > Miscanthus > Miscanthus lutarioriparius. The sequence goes on from CAJGYO010000018.1 coordinate 69,997,938, forward strand.
CGCGGTCAGTGGCATGTGAATACACTGAGCTGACAACAGCAACGGCGATGGCAATTAGGGTTAGGAATAATCGAGGCATTGTGGGGACTAAGGATGAAAACGGAAAGGAAATATTCCGAACCGAACCGTATCGTTTTCTATATTTGACCCGAGCGAATTCGTATTTTCGGACAAAATATGGAATACTAAATTCGAATTCAAAATTTGGAACAGCAAATTCGAAATCGGATCAAATTCGGTTTAGGCTTTGTTCGATCGATTTATACTTTTCTACTTTTAATTCGGAATATCCCGAATTCGAAATTCGGTTTAAACCAAATTTGGCCCACTACAAGTCCAACCTTAGAAAAATTATATCTTTTTCATACGATCTCGGATGAAGATGATTTTTATATGAAAATTGTAGCTCTCAACCAGATCTACACTTTCTAGTTCTTAGTTTTTTCATTTGATGTCTTGAAAATGTTCAAAAAAATTAAACAAAGTCAGCGATATATTAATCGCGTACAAGCGCTTGTTGCCTTAAAAAATCATATCTTCCTTACGTCGTGTTGAATGGAGATACTTTTTAAGAAAGTTGTAGGACTTGTTAATTATTATGTACTTGTTAATTATTATGCACTTGGTCCTACGGGTCAATATTCCGTATTGATTTTTCGTATACCGACCGTGTTCGACATAATTCCGCTCGAATTAGTTCGTTTTCGAAATTTTTGATATTCCGTAAGTTCGTGTTCGTTTTCGTGTCCGGCTTTACCGCTTTCGTTTTCGTTTTCATATTCAAAATGTAGAAGTAGAAAACGGTTGAGAGGTTTTTCGACCGTTTTAGACCGTTTTCATCCCCAGTGGGGACTACAATTACAATGAGGTTTGGATTGTTCCAGAATTGCTATGGATTGTAGGGGTGATGAGAGGCTACGCTATGGGTAGATGGTCATCTAAATAGGGGAGTAAAGGTTGGGGGAGTGGGCCCTGGCAGGCGTTCACAGGGTCAAAGCTAATGGTGATTAGTGAATACTGCAAAAGCATGATATCATGGCCTACTACTGGTGAGATCACATTGACATTATCCAGATTTGTTTTCTATCTTTTGACGACTAACTAAAGGCAGGCACACTACACGTGTTGGTCCTTAATCCTACAGAACTTGGAACAATTCTCCCATTCCAAACAAGACCTTAGCTACGACACTTATTCTTATTTTCTTCGTCTAATATAAATAGCGGCAAAACTTTTGCCGCCCCTTCTAAAAAAAGGTGTTAGGATATAAGCTGATATTCCTTAGGAACCATATAGGATATTCCTTGGTTTAGATACAAAACTCTTATAACTTTCGGATGAAATCCAAGCAAACCTAAACAGGCCTTTGTGGTTACTTTGTCACTTCAGAATATTATGATCAACAAAGGGCATAATCCAATCCTTCATGCGAACGCCATCAAGTAACTCGGCAAAAGCGTCAGGTCGGTGTGGGGCACTGGGCAATATCATGATGGAGAGGCCTAGTTGGATTTTGGTGGAGATTAAGTCGTGGATTAGGCCAGAAATGGTCAGACATTAATTAACTGATAGAGATCACATTGGGTGTTGCTAACTGGCTAAACACAGCATACAGAATAGCGGCATAAACTAGCAATGCCGCGCGCATGCGTGGAGACAGCACCAGACGGATCCATCTGGACTCGGTACACAAACCAACTACACCAAACTACAGGTGAACCCAAGTCAAGGATTCAGGATGCTCCCAGCCAGTGCACCCCATAAGCTAATCCATTGGGCAGAGTTTCATGGACAGATGAACTTCGGAGTTGATAGTCCAAAATTTAATAGTCTCATGTTACATCTATAACCACGTATAGATAATGAATGAGTTATTTTACAAGAAAGAAACACAATACAGAAAATATATAGAATTACGTATTACTCTAGCTTCTAGACGAGGCCTATATACAGTCATACAGATACTCAACTGAAAGACTTGGAAGTACTTATGCCGCAAGGAGTTTCTGGATGTCCGTCTGCAAGAAAATTCATAGCAAGGAGGCTGTGAGCAACGTGGAATGGTAATGTAAACCGAAAACCGCAGGGAGGTCGGCACAAAGGGTTTGGATTTCTTTCTTAGCCCTTGTTTAGTTCCATGAATTTGGAATTTGGAGCTACTGTAACACATTCGTTTTTATTTGGTAATTATTGTTCAAACATGGACTAAGTAGACTCAAAACGTTCGTCTCGCAATTTCCCACCAAACTGTGTAATTAATTTTTTTTTCGTCTACATTTAATGCTCCATATATAAGCCGCAAACATTCGATATGATAGGTACTGTAGCACTTTTTGAGATTTTGGACTCCAACTAAACAAGGGCTTAAGCAAGCGGCCTAAGAAATCATAACCGCAAGAAGACAGGTGAGCGTGCGATTCGATAAAGCACAAAAGTGGGCATTTTAAAACTAAAACCAACCGAAAGATTTCAAAGCAATGATGTCTTAATGCACTGAAATGTGACAGGAAAAACAGGTTGAAAGCAAAATTGTTGCTCAAATCAATGGGAAGATAAATGGAACAAGAACTGATGGGATCTGGCTTTCCACTTCAAAATGACAGCACAAAACACGATGAAAGTCGAAAACTGATCCATTACTGCAACTTGAGAATATTTTATACCAAAGCCAGTACTGGATGCTTCTTTTGACAAAGCGAGCTCCAGAACATCAGTAAAAGTATATCCCAGTAAAACTAAAGTTCTTAGCCAAACAATCTTAATGCCACAGTTGGCATGCTCAGGGCTGCTTGAGCATGGGTGACTCATGTATTAGTATCGTCACGACTTAATGAGCACTGAGAAATTATTTCCTAGGCCCATTCTATTTGTCAGCACTGCCAAACACGAACTATTAGAGCCACATGGAAATTCCATATGAAGCTCTCTGTTATAGCCTTATAGCCCAAGTGTGACAAGGTTAATTTCAGGTGGATGCACCAAGCACCCTAGTTGCCTACCTATCAAGTACTTTCTATGCTATTGGTGTACCAAGCACCAAGCATCAAGAAAAAATTAAAATGCCATTCCTCAAGATGGTCACTAAAGCAACTTTATGAGCAAAACATGTTGAATGACACTCCAAAAGATGCTCGTCTAAGTCATCATCCCTAAACGTGATGTACACAAAATCCATTATTGGGTCCACAGGTTGTTATTTTGTTCTATTCTATCTTTTATTTCAAATTTACTATGTAAAATCAGCTGTCGAGGACAAATTGATTTAATTCTTAGTTTAAATGATTCTTCAAAAAATGTTTCATAGGTTATAGATATTGTCCGCCCCGAACCCGATCCGCTGCCATCCTTACTGGCGTTCGTCTCGCACCGACGCGTACTACGCGTGTCGACCAGTGTAAGGCCATAGCAGCCACAGTGCTTCATCTTGATTCTTGAAGCAGCAGCAGGCAGTAGTAGACAGTAGACTCTGAATGCATGGGTGGGTTCACGCCCACGTGTACGCGCCGGCCGGCCCCATCTCCCTCCCTTGTGTTTTTATATAGAGGGGCACCCTACTAGTCCCAACTCCCAACCCTATGCACTATATGTGTACATGCAGCCCGCGACCCGAGCATGGCATGGCCCGAGGCACCAGGCTGTGCCTGGGCCGCCCTCCAGGCCCACGGCACGGCACGGGCACGGCCCGGTCCAAGAGGCGGCTCGGTAGTGGCCCGGCCAGCCGGCCTGCTAAGAGGCCCAGCCCCCCACACCTATACCCCCTCCCAAACCCTAACACCCCATGCCCCACGCCCCCCACACGGCCACACCCACCCCACCCGCCAGCACCCGACAGCAGCGGCGGCGCTGACAGCAGCACGTCGTCGAGGCTCGCAGCCCCCTCCCCGGCTCCCCCACCCGCTGCACCGGCAGCTGCCGGCCGGCCGGCCGGGCACCTCCCCAGCGCCAGATCCGGCCCCGAGCCCCCGAGCTCCGCCTTGGGAGTGAGCTCGACGCGCCGGCCCCAGCCCCAGGGACGCCGGACCTGGGAGTGAGCTCGGCGGGCGACGGCCCCAGCGCCCCGAGCTCCGCGTTCCCGCGCCGGCCCCAGCCCCCAGGGACTCATCGTGGCCTGCGAGGTCACCTCCTCTCTCTCTCTCTCTCGTTTCTGCGGCCGTCGGCTTCTCCAATCTCCATACGCCGTCGTCGTCTCGAGCTCGGCAGCTAGCTTCGAGCACGCCAGCGGGCGGCACGGCACGGCCGTGCCCATCGGGCGGCACGGCACGGCCAAACGGCCCACGGTCGTGCCTTGGGCCGGAGGCCAGGCACGAGCACGCCAGCGGCACGGCACGACCGGCACGGTGGCCCGGTGAGGCACGACACCGCGTCGGGCAGGCACGGCACGCCGTGCCGCCGGGCCGGGCTGGCACGGCCCGATGGCCATCTATACTGTGCACTGCAGTCCTGCACTCGATCTCATCATCATCTTCTTCATTCCTGGCCGCCGCCACCGCCGTGGACCGGCATCTGGATCAGCAGGTCATCGTACGTCGATTCTAACCTCCGATTTGATATATAGATCCTAATTTCTTTGGTTTTGTTTCATTTCTTGCTTATTGCTTATTGCTGACCACCATCCGTCCGATCCCCTCGCAGCAGTCGATTCCGGCGATCTATATTCCAAGCAACGAAAGGCGCCTCCGATCGAGCTAGTCGCGGCCCTGCAGCCGCCGGTGAGTCCCTTCCCTTCCGGCTGTGCATGCATGCATCATTTTCCGTCCCGGCCGTCGTCCCTCTGAAAACTCCCGCCGGTCCTCACGTGTCCGGCTGCATGCAGGTGAACGATCGACAACAAGCAGCAAGAGCGGTGACCATGGCCGACTACCAGGTGAGCAACAAGCTGGCTGCGGCTGCCGCAGCTGCTTCGCTCCCGGTGTCCAAGGACGACAAGGAGGAGGTGTTGTCCGCTGCCGGCCATGCACGACGTCCTCTGCGGCCGGCAGCAGCCGTGGTCGTGGACGTGAAAGAGCCGCCGCCTGCTTCTCCTCCTCCGGTGGCCGCCGTCTTGCCGGCGGACGACGACGACAACAATATCAACAAGAAGAAGAAGACTCTCCTACTCACGGTCTGCCTGTGGGCCCTCGTCCACGCACTCGCCTTCGTCGTCGCCATACTCATCGCCGACGGCACCCCCTGCACCAAGGTAGAGCAGTACATTCATCATGCATAAATTCGTCAGTGCTGCACTGCATGCCCTCCTCGTCACCATATATATACGTGCGTGCACATGCATGCATGCAGTTGACGTGGCTACTCCCCCCATGCGTGGCGCTGACCGACGCGGCGGCCGCAGAGCTGAGCGCCCTTCTGCACGGGGAGATATGGTGCATCGCGGCCGTGGCGCTGGCGCCGCCGCCGCTGCACAAGCTGCTGACGGGGAGGACGACAACGACGGGCCGCTGGCCCGCCGGCGCCGTCGACGCCGTGGCCTGGGTGATGCTCGCGGCCACTGCGGGCATCCACTACTTGCAAGTCGCCTCCGACCGCATTTACCTCGCCGCCGACCCCGGGGAGAGCTACTTCTTCGTCAACGTCGTTGTCGTTGTCGTCTCCGGCCGGTTGTCTGGCGGTGGGCCTTCTGCTCGCCGGCTTCCTCCTCTGCTGCCGGTTTCCTCGCCGCCTGGGGCTGGGCGAGCATCAGGGCGACGACGACGGAGAGGTTTAGTGGTCCGGCCGGCCGGCCGGCCTTGCATGCATACATCACAAGACAGAGGAGTATTGGAGCATCATGGAAGCTAAGCTACCGTAGAATAGACTGTAATAAGTACGTACGGGTCTGCATGAGATGAGATTCTCCGTACGTATAAGTACGTATCTAGCACTAATCAAACTGTTATTACTATTGGTGTGTGGATTCGATCACTTAATTATTACTCCACGGAACATGCATAAACTTACATATTACTGGAGTATTGCTGTATGTATTTCACCGTCGTCTTGCTGGGTCAGGGTCACACACAGCATGCATGAGCAGAGTCAGACAGGCAGATATGATCCATGTGTGACCATGCAGCATATGCATGCATGCCACTGCTGAGTGACAAACAACAGCAGGTAGCCGATCGACTGCACTACTGTGGAGACCAACAACGTCTGCGTCGCAGCGCTCTCCACGTCTCCCACAATGCCATATCCATCACAACATCACATGCGTGCATGCCCTACATCCATCACGTTCGTGCATTCCTGACTTGACTTGCTAGCTTGTTGCCTTCTCCGATCTATCGAGTCAATCAATTATTCCCAGCTACAGTACTATACGTACGTCGTTCACACCAATCACCATCAGTGAGCTGCTTGTTGTCAGTGAGATGTAGCACGATCAGCCCCATGCCCAGACGTAAGAGGTTCACGTGAAACTTGCCACTAATCCAGCCCGAGGACATGAACATGGCATAGGCCACGTAGTAGGTAGTACTACTAAGCTCGGCCTAGCTTCATAAAGACATGCACATGCGTGGTTGTGCCATTGTGGCGCAAATTGTAGCTGCAAGCATATGCCAAGAACATCGCTGGAAAATGACAGGCAGCACCATGAACATGAACCTAGCAGCAATCTGCAGCGAGCGGTGGTGGACACCACAGCCGTCCTGCCGTTGGCCCCTCGGCCGGAGCACCGCCGCCAGTGGTCATGCATGGCCGGCGCCGTGGCGTCGCCCGGCAAGCAAATGCTGCTGGTTCGACGGCACCTGGTCTCCGGGGCCCGGGAGGCATCTGCCTTCACTTGGTTGGACTAGCAAGGCCGCCGGTGCTCAAAGATCCAGAAAATGTAGTCCACTTTCTCTCTCACACACCACTCCTCAAATCCCTTCCAAATGATGAATCCAAGCACTAAGGCTCTAGAGAGGGAGCAAGGAAGCTCTAAATGATTTTTGACAAGTGTTAGGTCTGGTGGGTGTCCAAGTTATGAAGATAGAGGGGTGGAAGGGTATATATATGCTTCACCCCTCTCAACTAGCTGTTACTGTGCAAACTGGGCAAGGACCGAAAATTCCAAGCCCTGGGAACTTTTGAAACTGTGTACAAAGAATGTGATTGAAAAATGTCAGGTCCTAGAAATTCTGACCTGAGATCAACATTTCTAGTATTAGAATTAATTCAAGACAGAGCACCCTCTGTTGGAAATTTCCCGTGAAATTCCGACTGGTTGGAAATTTCCCCTGAATTTTTGACCGGTTGGAATTTCCAATTAGGATCGAATTTTCGACCATAGAGAGAAAACACTCATTTTTTAAAATTTTGGGTCAACTTCTATTGTGTCTAGGCCTTTTGTTAGAGAATTTTGAGCACTTAGACAATTGCAAGTAGTTAGTTTTTATCCCTTTTATAGTACCGCATACCTATTATACGAAATAACTTCAAAAGAACTTAGAAAACAAATAGTGCTTCCAAATTTATGCCCTTTACACCATAGCCTTTGTTGTGCATGAAATTGGGGAAGGGGGTCCCTTTTTTCTAATTGCACTTGTCATTATATCACCAAAACCTATGATAGGATTAATTAAATGCACTTTCAGCTCCAGGCACCGGCGGAACTACATGATCACAACTATGCTTGGGAGGAAGCCTAGTAAGCGCTGAGAAAACATTAGTGAATTCCTTTAGTAAGGTTGCTATAGCATTATTTGGAACCTCTGGACTTATGGCAGACGGATGTGAGAAACCTCAAAAGAGCATAAATGCACCAACAACTCAGTACGCCCAGCATCAACAAGGCATTGAATAACAACCATGGTATCTTGGTAGGGAATAGACATCCAATTGAAACTCCAATGCACTTCTCATGGGTTGAATCATTCCAGCTAACTGAAATGTCCTAAATGGCTAGGGGGGTAAATAACCTAATAAAATTTTCTACAAAGCACTAGAGCAACTCGTTAGTCAATTAAATGACGTAACTTTTTGCTCTAGCTCTACTCAAATAGGCAAGCCACCTATCCAATATACTAGTTGATTACAATCTCTATAGCACACAATTGGCTATGTCACTACTTCTACACTAGTTGAGCTAGCTAGGTAACTAAAACAACTAAAAAGCTACTCAACTAACTAGCTAACTAAACAACTAGCTAAGCAAGACTACCTCTACACAAGATACATAGGAAAGTAATGCAAGAGAGGTAGAGGGTTATACCAAACCGGCAAGTGACAATCAGTGAATACCAATGCAAGAGAGATCAAAGGGGACAAATGACACACGATTTTTTTCCTAAGGTTCACTTGCTTGCCGGCAAGTTAGTCCCCGTTGTGTCGACCGTTCACTTGGTGGTTCGCGAGCTAATAGGCGTACACAAGCCTAGCCCTACACAAGGGCGCCGCAAGAACCTACACAAATAAGGGTACTCAATGACACGAGCAATTTACTAGACTGGCTTTTGGCGCTCTGCCGAGGAATAGGCCCAAGAACCCCTCACAATCACGATCGGGAGTTGTAAGTGCAATCAATGCCTAATGTGGGTTTTGGTGTTGATGACCACCTAATTAGAGAACTAATGAGATTTATTAAGATGACAAGCAGAGAATTCATTATAGAGGATGTTACATGGAAAGGAGGAGCCCCCAATTACAAATAAGGACAACATCGCGCTCAAAGGAGTTTTGAATTCTTTTGTCTTTTGAAATTGAGTATGGAAAAAGTCATACTATAAAGGAGGACACTACAACTGATTAAAAGTGTGCAACCAAATGCTCAATCTTTACACAAAACATCCTCACACCTCAGCCAAGACAGCGAACTTAACAACTCCTTCACCCATGTTGTCTTGCTAGGTGCGGTGAGTGCAGACTGGAGAGACACATTTGCCAAGACTGGCACTGCAAAGACTTAGGCGGCACTTTTAGACTTAGGCTAACACTTGCCACTAAAGTAACCATTGGGAGGCAGGGGGTATTTATACTTTTCCCTGACCTCCATAACGTCTCTCTCTTCTTCCCCAATGGTTCAGACCGACGAAAATGAGCAGGTGCTCATCTCCTCTCTCCTCCATTGGTGCCCTTCAAGCTCTCAAGCTTTCCCTTTGACTTCCCCATCAATCCTTGAGAGAAAAAGGTACCAAAAGTGATTAGAGAGCAGCTCCACTGATTTCCAAAGTCTAAAGAGCATTTGGTTCACGTTTTGGCCGGTAGTTGTGTTTGTTACTCTTGGGGCTTGGCTCCTAGCCAGCTAGAGCATCGCCCGATGAGCTTGCCAAGTTTGTGGCAGCCCCGGGAGGTTTGTAACCACCTCTTGCAGCGAGTCAAATCACCTCTCATCTCAAGAGTTCACTCTCTTGACTTGAGAATGAGGTAGGGTTGTAAAGCCCTAAGCCTTAGTGGTATACCTCAACAACGTGGACTTAGGCAAGCCTTGGTGGTGAGCTAAACCATGGGATAAATCCTTGTGTCATCTTGTGCTTGTGTTGCTGCACTTATATTCTTGTTGTTGTTGAAGTGATTTCTAGGGTTTGAGTCCGATCTACTTGTGTGTGGTGTTCCCACCACTTTCAGCTAGTCGATCTGTGATCTACTACCCTGCAAGAAGCTAAGAAATTTACCCGATCTAAATTTCATTGGGTAGATTTTGAACTGTGAACTAATCTCTCCTACAAGTGCGGCAGTGCCGCTATGCGGCAATACAGCGGCACTGCCACGCTCACAGAGTGGTAGTGCCACGGGTGAATTTGACTTCGGTTTGAGTTGAATTTTTACAGGCCTATTCAACCCCCTCTAGGCGTACCAGAGATCCTACAGGTGGTATCAGAGTCAGGTTACCTCATGTGTGCTTCACAGCATGAGGTATGGAGCCCGGGAGAGGATCCGGTGTTGTGAAGCCCATCAACGTCAATCCGGAGAACGTTGGGCTGCATGACACCGACAACAGTGAGCTTAGCACCTCTACAGCGAGCAACTCCGCGCTCCCGTAGCTAGAGGCAACCAATGCCGAAAAAGTTCAAAATGAAGAAGAAAGAAGAAGAAGAAGGGCATCTAGAAAAGAGAAAAGAGAAGCAAGAGAAGAAGAAGAAGAAGAAGAAGAAGAAGAAGGAGCAGCAGCGGTTAGAAGAGAAGAAAGCAAGAAAAGAAGAAAGAAGACTCAAGAGAGAAGCTAGAAGAAAAAGAAGAGAAGCAAGAAAGAAGAAGGAACAAGAAGCAAAAACCTCCAATGCATCTTCAAGTGAGCTATCTAGCAGCTCTGAAGATGGTGATGATGATGAGTCCTACCAAGTGCATAGCAAGAAGGACAAGAAAGGAAAGGGCAAGAAGAATGATGACAACAAATATGCCACCGTATCCTTTAACTATTCTTCTATATCTATGACTAACCATGATCACTAGTCTTTCATCAATGTGCCCGCGGGTAAGTTACCTCATTTCGATGGGACTAACTTTGCCAAGTGGAAGCACTTGATGAGAGCTTATCTTATAGATCTTTATCCCGGCATTTGGGAGGTTGTTTGCAATGGATTTGAGCCACTGGTTGATCCCAAGAATCCAACCATGGAAGAAATGAGAATCATCCACCTTAACGGTCAAGCTACTAGTGTGCTATTTAGTGCCTTGGATGGTGATGAGTACAATAGAGTGATTGGTGTGGATGTTGCCAAGCAAATTTGGAATACTTTGCATCTTGCACATGAAGGGGTTGACAAAGTGAGAAATGTAAGAATTGATTTGTTGATGTCCAAGCTCAACCGATTTGTTATCTTGGATGGAGAAGGGCCACAAGAGATGTTTGATAGGTTGATGACCATGGTGGGCAAGATTAGAGGCCATGGTTGTGATGAGCTAGATGATCACAAAGTTGTCAAGATTATGTTGGAAGCTTATTCACCAAGAAATGAGACCATAGTAACTCTAATTAGAGACAAGAAGTTTGAGTACTTCACACCAAATGATGTACTTGGGAGGATCTTGACATTTGACATGCAAAGAGAAGAAGCAAATGAGAGGAAGAAGCTTGGAGAATTGCAAGCAAAGCTAGAAGGCATCAAGATCAACAAGGATGTAGCTCTCAAGGCCAACAAATCAAGCAAGCAAGGCTCTACTAGCAAGTCCAAGACCAACAAGCAAGCTTCAATTAGCAAGCCCAAAGCAATCAAGCAAGTTCAAGAAAGAGTAGAGACCACCTCATCCTCTAGTGAGAGTGAACATGATGATGACCAATATGAGAAAGTGGATGATGTTGCTCTCTTTATGAGGAGGTTTCACAAAGGGTTGAAGAAGCAAGGGTACAAGGTAGTAAAGAGGAAGTTTCCAAACAAGAAGAAGAGGACATGCTACAATTGTGGAAGCACCGATCGCTTCATTGCCAAGTGCCCACATGAGATCAAGGAGAACAAGTATAAGAAAGAGAAGAAGGAGGACAAGGCCGACTGGACAAAGAGCAAGAAAAACATGGGAGAAGATCACATTGGGTATGAATAGGATTCGTCTATTGAAAGCTCAAGTGAAGAAGATGAGAAAGTTGAAACCATTGCTATCCATGAGCCATCTTCTTCACCAAGACTCTTCACCAACATGTTCGATGATGACTACTACTCCCCTCACATTTGTCTTATGACAAAGGGTGAGAAGGTAAAATCTAAATCCAAGGCCAAAACTCCTCCACCTCCACCTCCTAGTGATATCTCTAGTAGTGATATTAGTGATAGCTCTAGTGATGATGAATCTAGTAATGAAGAAATTGATAAATTAACTAAGAACTTAAATGGAAAGACCAAACTATTCATCACTAAACTAATGGAGGACTTAGAGAGTGTCCAAGCCGAGCTAGAATCTAGAGAGAAAACTCTTATCCAACAAGAGGATCTCTACATTGCTAGCAAGAAAGCTCTTGCATTAGAGAGAAGTGAGGTGGAATCCTTACGCAAGGCTTTGGCCAAAGAACAAGGGGACCATGCTATCACAAAGAAAGAAAATATTGCTCTTAAGAAAAAGTATTGTGACTTAGATGAAAAGCACAAAAAACTTGAGTTGCAATATAACATTCTTTGGGATAGCAACTCACATCCCTCTAATACAAAGGATGCCTCTACTACCTCCACTAGTCAAGGTTGTGGAAAATGTTATAATATTGATTTGAATACTTATTCCACTAACCTTGCAAACATGGAGGCAATGAGAAAAGAAATTGCTAGACTCAATGAGATCATTAGCAAGGGCTGCTTGAGTGGTAAGGCTCAAGTAAGTGACAAGAAGGCATATAACTCAAAAGTAACTCAATTCAAGCAAGGGAGATACCCCTCAATCAAGTATGGGCTTGGGCACACTGCAGGAGGCAAGACAAATGGAAGAAAGATCATAAATGGCTATGAGTGTGTTAAGTTTGAGAGGAAGGAAAGAGTTGGTACAGATTAGCCTAAACAGACAGTAACAGTGCCACAGTCCAGAGCAGCAGTGCCGTAGTGAAGGCCGACTGTGCTGCTCCCCACAAAAATGGGAAGGCCACCAATTCTACTTCTGATCAAACTAAGCCCAAGAAGGTGTCCCAGCAGAAATAGGTTCAGCAGAAGCCAAAGGAATTAGTGTGGGGCACTATGAACAAGTATGCCTACCAACCCAAGTTTCAACCACCTCGACAAAGCTTGACTTCGTGTTTTGTTTTAAGGAACAACAACAGTGGAAAAGTGGTTGCTAAATTTGTTGGAAAGGAAGCCAACACATAGGAATACTTCTATTTGGGTTCCTAAATTTCTTGTGACTAACATGCTAGGCCCCAAGTCTAATTGGGGACCTAAATCAAGCAACTAAATCTATTTTGCAGGCATGCTCCTCCGATGGGTCAAGTTGGGTACTTGATAGTGGATGTACAAATCATATGACCGGAGAAAGAAGTATATTCTCATCATATACCCCGAAGATGGACTCAAATGAAAATATTCTCTTTGGAAACAACTCTAAGGGGGATGTGATTGGTCTCGGTAAAGTTGCTATAACCCTTGAGCATTCAATTACAAATGTTTTACATATTGATTCGTTAGGTTACAATTTGTTGTCCGTCTCTCAATTATGCGTGATGGGCTTCAATTGTCTCTTTACAGATAAGGGTGTGGAAGTCTTTAGAAGGGATGATTCCTCTATTGTCTTTACGGGTCATTTAAAGAACTAGCTTTACCTAGTTGATTTCAACAAAAGTAAAGCTAATCTTGAGACTTGTTTAGTGGCAAAATCTAGCATGGGGTGGCTTTGGCATCGCCGACTAGCCCATATTGGGATGAGGAACTTGGCCAAACTTCAAAAGGATGAACACATCCTTGGGCTAACAAATGTTTACTTTGAGAAAGATAGGATATGTAGCGCTTGTCAAGCCGGAAAGCAAGTTGGCGTACCTCACCCACCAAAGAGCATCATGACCACAACATAACCATTGAAGCTCATACACATGGATCTCTTTGGACCGGTCGCCTACCTAAGTATCGGGGGTAACAAATATAGTCTTGTTATTATTGATGATTATTCCCATTTCACTTGGGTATTTTTCTTGTTTGATAAGAGTCAAGTTAGAGACAAAGTGGAGACTTTTGTTAGAAGAGCTCAAAAGGAGTTCGGTCTCCCCATCAAGAAAATGAAAAGCGACAATGGGACCAAATTCAAGAACACCCAAGTTGAGGAGTTTCTTGATGAAGAAGCATCAAAAATGAGTTCTCAACTCCATACACCCCTCAACAAAATGGTGTAGCAGAGAGGAAGAATCGTACACTAATTGACATGGCAAGGACAATGCTAGATGAGTACAAGATGCCGGACCTCTTTTGGTGCGAAGCCGTCAACACCGCTTGTCATGCCATCAACCGCCTCTACCTACACAAGAAGTTGAGGAAAACTTCATATGAGCTTCTAACCGGTAACAAACCAAAGGTGTCCTACTTTAGAGTGTTTGGGTGCAAGTGTTTCATACTTAATAAGTGTCGGTGTTTTGGACCGGTGGGTCCTCAACCAACGAGTGAAAATGTACTGCGTATCCATATCCCGGATGGTGATGCAAAGAGACACAAGGTTTATATTGGTTTAGGCAATAGGTGCCCTACGTCCAGTCTAGGAGAGCGATCTTGTATTCCTTGCACCGAGGTGCTCATAGTAGGGGTTTACAAGCAGGGCGAGAGAGGGAATTAGTCCCAGGTCTCTGACGTGGAGTGACGAGGGTTGCTTGAGATGTTGATCTCTTGCAATGAGGGAGCATGCGTATCACAAAGTGTTGTTCATTGCTTGCTTGTGTGTCTATCTGAGCGATGTCTCCTTGAGTCCCCCCTAGGAACGGCCCCGGTCACTCCCTTTTACAGTTGAAGGGGTGGACAGGGGCGATACATGTGTTCGCTACGTGGCGTTTTTGTGGGTGGAGGCGGTATGTTCGAGCCCTGTAGCTTGTCACTGTGGCGATATGGTCGGTGGAGCGGTCTTATTTTGGTGCACTAGAGCGATGCGCCGATCACGCCCGTTCCTGTGGTGGCAGGCGCGCCTTCTTCTGTTGGAGGTGAGCTGGTTACTATATGTTTGACCAGCGCAGAGTGCCGAGGCTAGGTTGATGCGATGGCACGGGCACGCTGATTCCGAGGCTACAGGAGCTAGGCCTTGTGCGTGATGTGGGGGCTCCTGCAGCCTGACGCAGGGTATGGCACGTTCTGTGGGCAACATGCCGGTCCCAGAGTGCTGATAACGTAGAGAGCCGAGGCCCAGTCGATGCAGAGGCTGAACCATCATGGGGGGGCTCGGCAGGCACAAGTCCCGAGGCTACAGGAAACCCAGGAGCGGATAGCCGAGGCTCGGAGGGAGCAGTTGGTCTTGTTCGTTGATTCCGAGGCTACAGGGACCTAGACTTGACTCTCCACACCGCGCTGTCCTTGGAGTAGGGGTTAGGCAGCACAGTGTAGTATGGGCGTCAGTCGTGGGCATAGTGCCGAGCACAGCGACCGGTAACCCCTGCCCTGTCCTGTCCCGGATGGCAGGGCATTGATGTGACTTCCGTCTCGTCGGTCACTCCACTGCACTGTGCCATCATGCGGCTAACGTTGTGGGAGTGGTTGAACGCTTCAGTTGGATGTGACATCCCATCAGAGAAGTCGGTCAAAGCGGTGGCGGGGTTGATGCCGAGCCGGCCTCGAGCGAGACGGAGAATCGGCACCTCGTCCGAGGCCTTTTGGGCGGGGCCTCGGGCGAGGCGGAGAATCGGTACCTCGTCCGAGGCCTTGCGGGGTGGGGCCTCTAGCGAGGGGGCCTCCCACGAGGCAAAGAATTGGTACCTCGTCCAAGGCCTTGCGGCGTGGGCCTCGGGCGAATCATAGAATCGGCCGAGGCCTCGTGGTTGTCTCTTGAGCTTTGATATTTACAAGGTCTAAGCAATTTTTTCGGTTCCTGCTTAGGGTACCCCTTTTTATGGTATCCAACAGTAGCCCCCGAGCCTCTGGGGGAGTGCAAGCACTCTCCCTGAGGTTTTGACGAGACTTGGCTCGCAGCAGCTCCCGTCGGGATTGTGTTTTGTGCTCGATGCCTCGGTGGGTGCGCGCGAGCGCACCCGCCGGGTGTAGCCCCCGAGGCCCTGGAGGAGTGGATTTACTCCTCCAGGGGCTTTTTCCCTATTGAGTGAGGGGTTTTATCGTGTTTGCCGAGCCTCTGAGTGCGAGTTTGGGTCGCTGGGTCTTGGCTTGGTTGTAGGAGGAGCCGCCGAGCCTCTGCGTGGAGCAAGAGGGCGATCAGGCGTTTCCCTGTCTTTTTTGTGCGGCCCTCGTGCATCCTTTTCGTTAGGAAGGAGGGGTGGAGTATGCCAGGCTACCCTCGGTGGGCGCGAGTAGTGACACCTCCGGTGAGCTGTTATCCGGTAAGTCCAAGTGGAGGCCCGTGCCCCATTCGATTGGGGTTGGCTAGCGGTCCAGAGACGCGCTCTAAAAAGTACCAGAGGGCTTCTCTAGTGGGTCCCAGGGCCGCTCGATTGGCCCCGGGGGCTCAGTGCCTCCCTACGATGGGATCCCATTCAGAGACCTCCCTGCCGGTCTCGGTGTCACACCCAATTTTAAGGATAAAATTGAATGCACTAAACTCATGTGTGCCCAGGAATCAATCACACACAAAAGCTGACAAATTACATAAAGTATCATCACGGTGTCTCATACATCAGAGTTATAATAAAACTTAGTCTTATACATCACAGCGGAATAATAAAAAGATAATAAAACTCTCGTGGCCGTCATCACAGGGAAGGTCAACTGGTTGACCACAAGCCTAATAATCCTCCGGGAAATCCTCATACCCGTTGTCATCTGTTACCCATCCGGGATTTTTATCCGAGTAAAGAAAATAAACAAGTGTAAGTACATTCCGTACTTAGCAAGCTAACATGGGGTTATGAAGCTCAAAAGGTTAGACTCTGGTTAACTGCAGTTAGCATTTTTAATAGGTCAAGCTTTTATTCTCAAGTATTATCAAGTTATGCTTAAGCTCCCATTAAATTCCCATAAGAACATATATCGGGGTCAAGTGTACAATATATCATCATTGAACAACTTGAAATTATCATCAACAAGTAACCAGTTATTCTGTGAGTTTTCCGGGCCGCTCGTAACCGTGAGCACGACTGTTATAACAGTTTGTTACCCTATGCAGAGGTGGTGCACATTCACCGCGAGTCGTGATCCCCATATGCCCGGGTTAATTACTCCCATGTCACTTCCAAGGTGAGCGGGCAGGGTACACTATGAAGCCATTTCATAGGTTTCCCTAACAAGTTAGGGCCGCTAGGTTTCCTTGGCAGGCAGATGTAGGAACCCCCCTTTCCTATGGCACATATCCATCGTGGCTATACACATAGGAACAGAGGCAGCCCTATACCCAATGTGGCAAGCCCCATTTGTGCCAAAAAGGTAACCTCTAACTAGCTAGAAAAGGTCCTATTACTGAGCTAAAGTCAGAGCCATATGACTCTCCCGGTTGCACTGTCAGTCCCAGCTTTTGCCGACAGATAAGTCCTTATGGAGGGCCGGGAGCAACATGAACAAAGGTCATTTGCACTTTCGCCCTATGGAACAGTTGTTATAAATCATGTTACTCACTTTGTTCCATAGTATCATTCATCAACAGGTATATCAAGTTCAGTTAGAGCACTAGCAATCTACCCATATGCATTTAACCCATAGGAGACAAGGAACAGGATAAACAATCACTAGGATGTCCTTACGGGTATCAAAATTAGACACATGCAAATGAGTAATTGATTAAAGTGAGATAGGACATCAAGGAAGGCCCATGTTATACTTGCCTTGGTTCACAAACTCGTGCTGGTCCTGCAGGTCGTCGAAGAGTTCTTGGTCTCCCACGTTTTCCTCACCGTCTGAACGCGATCAACACAGCAACATACAACATTCCAAAAGCATTCATGCAAAGCAAACATTCCTATCATTAGAATAGTACACCAATAGTATTGAAATCAAGATAAAATGTTTGTAAAACTAATCTACGTCTCGCTACGATCACGTCAACGCAAAGTTCACGAAAAACGGAGCTAAAATGCGAAAGTTATGATTTAAACGGGTTTTCCTATAGCCATATATTTAATTAAATCTAATCATGAAATTAAAAAGTTCCAAACTTGACTAACAGAAGCTCCAACATGTAGCTTATGAAATTACGAAGCTAACGCGATTTGAATGGATCAATTCGGAGCTAAAACGACAATCTTATAAGCAAAACAGTTCAAATGACATTTCTGTAATTACTGAAAACGTATTTTTGACTTAAGCCGTGGAGTTTACGTTTTCCAAACGAGATTGCGCATTTGGGAAACTACGCCTTGGACTGCGGGTTCAAATAGGTGAATCCAGGAGGGCTCTTTAGCAAATCTACCCGCGAAGGGGTATTGGCCACTGAGAGCCGTTGGATCAAGATCGGGCGGCACGGATTAGATCAGGGGAGGGAGAAGGAAGGGGTGGCCGGCCGGAACAGAAGCTTCCACGGCGGGGCGCCATTGCCGATGACGAGGAGCTCGCCGGCGTGCGGGAAACTCAGCCCACGGGCCACGGGGATGATGCAGGGAAGATGGCGAGTCCACCCTGGGACAAAACACAGCCGGGGATGGCTCGCGCGGCGCCCGCCATGACCGGCAGCGAGGAGCTCGCCGGCGCACTTGACACGGCCATACAGGCCACAAAATGCCAAGGGAAAAGGTCGGGGAGAGATAGGAGAGCAAGGGGGTTCTCACCGCGGGGAAAAGCGAGGACGGGGAAGGCTCGGGGACGGCGGTCCGTGTGGAGGTGAGGACGGCGGATCGGCGGAGCTCTTCCGTGCGGCGGTTGTGGGTCTTCTGAGGCGTGAACGCGAGAGAAAACGGCGTGGGGGAGCAGCAGGGGCGTGCGGGGGGCTCAGCTCCTATTTATCGAGGCTGAGGAGCCGGGGGGGACGCTCCCACGACCGGAGGCGTGGGCGGCGGTTGCCCAGGCGCACGCGCGGGCGGATGCCGAGTCGCGCGGGGAGAGGTGGGGGGAGGAGCTGACAAGCGGGGCCGGGACTGCAGCGGCTGCGGCGCGAGCTGGGCCGACGCTGGGCTGAGCGGCCGAGGCACGCGGCTGGGCTGGCCCAAGAAGGAGAGAGGGGAAAGAGCGAGCGGGCCGCGGGAAAGAAAGGGCCATAAGGGCCGAAAGTGAGGAAGAGGAGGAATGGAAGGAAATTTCCTTTTATTTTTATAAATAAAATTTTCCAATCTCATTTTCAAGGTAAATTTGAATTCAATTCAAATTTTAGTCAAAGCTAATCATTACAAAAGCAAATGCACAGCAGCATGAATGCATCAACATGTTTCTATTCCTTATATTTGATTTTAATTTCCCAAAATTTATTAATTTCCTATATTTGAATGCACACAATATAACATAAATAAATCAAATTTACTATTTTAAAAGATTGCAAATTTTAGGGTGTTACACTCGGACACGACTTAGGGCATCCCAAGCAATTGCTTGCTTGGGCCTCGGCCATGTACGGGCTCGCCCATAGTCATCCCTGACTCTGTTTGTCTTGAGGCGGCTGTCGAGACCCTCGGGGGCCCAGCCTTCGAACCCCTGAACCGTAACGGGCTAGGTGCCTAGTTCCTTAGCCTGAAAGGAATCGGGTGGGGGTATTCCCTTCCCATCGGCTGACAACGGTGGGTGTGCCTTTTAAGGCGGTTCCTCGGGGAGATGGCGCCTGCTGTTGTCGTGGGTGGTTGTGACACGATGTCTGCAGATGGGACATTACTGTGCACGTGCGGTTAATAAGGAAAAGGTGGACGCGTGGGCGGTTTAGTCGGATCCGGATTAACTGCGCTAGATCTGAGGGAAATTTCCCTGGTTTTGTCGCCCGCCCATTTCACCCCCTCCCCTCCCTCATAAATATGTGACGAGCCCCGCCCCGTCCCTCCTTACCTTGCCTGCCTGCGTTCGCCCTTTCTGCCCTCGAGCGGTTGCTAAGAACAGAGGAAGAGAGTGCCGGGAAGAAGAAGGGCGAAGGGTGAGGAAAGGCAAGAGAGAGAGAGAGAGGATAGCGAGAGCACGCCTTACCACCGTAGCCGCGTTCTCCACCGCACCCATGGCCGGTGGCTCTATTGTTGTTTAGGCGGATCCTTAGGGTCCGTCCGATGTGTCTACGGAGACGCTGCAGACGCTTGTTGACAACAGCCTCCTCCGCCCGGTTACCGACCCTAATAGACCGGAGTGGATTGCTCCGGGGGCTGAGCCGGAGCCGAGGCCACACGATGGCTACATCGTGAGCTTCGTGGCCTTCCACGAGTGAGGTCTCGGCCTGCTGGCAGACCGGTTCATGCGGGCGCTCCGGCATTACTACGGCGTGGAGCTCCACAACTTCAACCCCAACTCCATTGCATAGGCGGCCATCTTTGTCACCGTCTGCGAGGGGTACCTAGGCATTGCCCCCCACTAGGAGCTGTGGCTCCACCTCTTTCGGGCAGGGCTCACTACCAAGCTGGTGGGCACGGCGGGCACGCGGAAGGCGATGAGGGCTGGCGGCTGCACTCTCCAATCGTCGCTGGTACAATAGCTGGTTCTACCTCCACAACGACGACGGTGGACTTCCCCCCTATACCGGGCGGGTTGTGGAGAACTAGCCGGAGAAGTGGAGGTACGGTGTCTTGACGCCTGATCAGCCCAAGCTGCAGCCGCTTCTGGAGATGCTGGAGAGGCTGCATGGCCGTGTCCTTACAGTGGCTGTGGTCGTGGCGGCCTTCCATCACCGGAGGGTGCTGCCACTGATGGCTCAGCGGCAGCGCCTGTTCGAGATGACACCAGATGAGCCGATCGATGGCATCCGGTTGTCCACCATCGCCCTCTCCGACGAGGAGATTCTATGTTGGGTGAAAGAGATGGTGGAGGGGAGGCTGAGGAGCAGTGGTCTGTCCCCGTTCCCGATGCACCCGTCGTGGGGGTACATCTCTCTGGTGAGTCACATGCCACTGCGGCCCCCGAGGCCTCCTTGCTCCTTGCATTTTCCTGTTCCCTTATTGGCGTTCACCGTTCCTGCAGGGGATGAGGGATGTGCGAGCCTCCCCGCCGCCCATTCCCAAGGACGCAGAGCGGCGGGCGGTGAACAGGGCGCATGCCGAGGCGTACAAGGAGCGGAAGGACGCTGCGGAGGCAAGGCGCAAGAGGAAGAACCTTGAGCGCGACGAGCTGGAGAAACATCGCCGGCAGCAGAGGTACGATGGTCTCCCGGTGGAGCCGTCTCCATCACCGTCGTCGACGGACCCTTCGAGCGATGACGACGAGAGCGAGGCGGGGCGGGGTCCCCTGGACCATCTTCCTGACGTTAGGGGGACGGCGCCCGAGGCATCGGTGAGTGGCCCGACGTCTCCAGGAGCTAGAGAGGATGCCTCGGGGCTGGCGATCGCCCGCTTTGGGGCTGAGGCCAACATGCCCGAGGCACGGGCATTGGCGAAGCGCGCCGTCAACCCGACGGGCTCGACGGCGGAGGTGGAGCGGGCGACAGCGGGGGCGACGCAACTACCTCCGCAGAGGATCGAGGGGGCGTCGAAGTCTAGCGAGGGCCAGCCGACACCGGCGGACATGGAGGTCGTGCCACCACCGCCATTGCAGAGGATGAGGGATGTAGTGCCAAAGCGGTTGTGTCCCCGTTCGAGGTGGGTGTTTTGTTAGTGGAGTTTGTAGCATCTCCCGCTTGTCCCTTGGTCTTATACTGACCTTGTGAGTGCTTTTGTTTTTAGCCAGAAGCGTTAGGCGGAGGCGCCCACCCTGGCGCCACGTAAGGCACTCAAGGTGAGCACCAGCTCCACCGCTCAACGGGTGGTGGAGGCGCAGGCCGCCATACAGCGTGGCGCGGCGTCAGCGAGGGCCGGCCCAAAGGAGCCGGTCGCCCCAGAAGAGGCTACCGAGGCAGCCACGAAGCAAGCGGGGGAGGAGGCGCCTACGCCCCACGAGGCCGAGGCCCGCGAGTCAAGTGAGGCCGAGGCGCCTACAATCGCTGAGGCCACTGAGGGCGAGGCGAAGTCCAGCTCGGGCACGGTGGAGCCGTCGGCCCAGGATGCGGAGAGGGGGCGGGGCAAGCTCTGGTGCGGCCCCTGATCCGAGACCCGCCGCCGTCGTAGGAGAGTGCCCAGGAGGTGGAGGTTCAGGCAATCTCTTCCGATGATACCTCCCGGGGGAAGGAAGTGGCGGACGCCGAGGCGTCCAGCACCGTGGAGCAGCCAGCCCTGGCTCCGGTCGAGGGGAGCTCAGCCCTTGTGCGGGTACAACCCGAGTCCCACGGGTGGGATCGCCCGCGTGTTTTGTGGTGGAGCCGGGACGACCCTGAGGGAGAGCCTCTGTTCGCCCTTGAGGACGCGACCGAGGGGGCGCTGGGGCTCCTTCGAGCAATTTCGCCAGCTGGCGGAGCGGTCGCTGCGGACGACGCTGTCCGTTGTAACACCCTAGGTGTTTGGCTTCTACTAATTGCATTTCATTTCAAAAACATGTGCATCATCTATCTCATCATGCCTTTGTTACTGAAACATGCATATGCAACATTTTCCAATTGTGTATGTTTCATACTTGAGTGTTGTGAATAGTAATGGTGTAACATGTGAATGCAACCTGCGTTTCTCATACCTGGAAACATGGCAACATGGTAGTAATGTGACAAGTATAGAATAACAACAAAGTCATGCAACATGTGAAACATTGCATTGCAACATATGAGTGGATTGCTTGTTTTAGTTGCTTTATCACATGTGATCATTAAAAGTTGGTATAACAATTTTGTAAAGTGGTTGATTATGGTCTATTACACCTTAACTACACTTAGGTTACTTGTTGGGACATTGTTCATGTAGATCAAAATAACCAAAATGCCCTCAAGTGGAGGTTTGACTTGAATTGACCCTTGGAGTGTCCCTGTTTGACTGATTCAAAAGACCAACTTGGAAACCTTGCATCGCTGTACACTCTTTACAAAAGTTGTATCTAATTTATTAAGGAACAAAAGTTGTTTTATGATCAACTCATGAAAATGTGTGGAACATGCTCAAACATGGCCCACAAGTCAGAATTTCATGCTGATTTCAACAATGAAAAATATTCTAAGTCATGACTGCAATTTCAGTGTGATTGAGCAATCTTTGGCATGATGTAACTTCCGATCCATGGAAAATTAGGTCATGGTCCCTGAAAATAAATTGTAGATGGGTGGTACACCTACAAATTTCATGTACATAGTTTTTGCCACGGGTCATTGGTTTAGCCGTGTTGACACGAGGAATACTCGCTGTCAGTCGGATCAATCGAGGACTGAATCGCCGTTTTCAAAAAATGGTCAGTGAGCACGGTGGCCGACCGGCTCAGGCGGCACGCTCACCGCGTGGCGCGCGTGAGCTCTGCCGAAGGCTCCACGTCGCGCGCCGAGAGCTCCAGAAGAAGGCCAACTCCTCGCCACTCTCACTGCGTCTCACCATTTCCCTCACTGCCGTCCCCTTCCTCCGTGTGCACGGCGACCAGGACACCGTGACGCCGCCGAGCCAAATCCACCATCACCGAGCGCCATTAACCGATTCATCCAAGCCACAGCCCCACCGTGAACCTCTCTACGCCTGCGACACCACCACCACTCCATTTTCACCTCAGGTAGATCTCCCCGTGAGCACGGCTCCACCGGATCGCCATGACCACGGCCGGCCGAGCTCGCATGTGGCGCCTGTGACCCCTGCTCGCCCCTCTCTCCTTTGTGCTAGCCTCTGGGTGTCGCCCTTCTCTCCCTGAGTGTGCTAGCCTCTGGGTGTGACATTGAAGCTCGTTGAGTGTGCCTCTAGGTGTACTAGTCACCACCCCCTCTAGCTGAGTCGTTAGCTGCAATAAAGGGTTCCCCTTGGTGCGCTTGGGTGAGGCGAACACGTTGGCACCGTTGTCTTCACCGGAGAAGCCATCGGCGACGAACTACGCCACCGGCCGTTCTTTCCTCCCTGTTTCTCACTCGACCGGCGGGTCCCCTCGGTCGGGTCTCCGATCTGAGGCGGGGCCGGCGTGGGCAGCATCACGTTTGGGTCAGCGCTAGCGTGAGTTGTGGGCCACCGTGACCTTGGTGGCCCAATGATGAGAGAGTTAGGTTTTCCTTTTTGTTTTGTTTAATTGTTTTTCACAAGTTTATGTATAGATTCAAAAATGTGTAACTCAAGTTTGGTAGATCCAAATGTTATGGTTCTAATTTTGTTGAGTTCCTGGTAAGATCTAGTATTTAATAAAAATATTATATGAGCACATGTTTTAGAAATTCTGGATGAATTAAATAGGACTTCGAAATGTATTTTTGGATACATGCAAACTTGTTTGAATTTTATCTTGAGTTTCTGTGGTCCAAAAATGATGAAATTTTGTGGGTAATCTATTATTACTTAGTAGAATCTCTGGTTAAAATTTTAGAGCTAGTGCATGTGTAGTTTTTGAGTTATAGAATTTCTTTTTATCAATGGATGGATCCTGTGTGAATTTTCATAATTTTTCTATAGATCCAGTATAGGTAAAATTTGGTGAGTAAGGTTCTTATGCTTGAATGATACTAGGAAAAATGTGAAATCTATTGCTTGACACTTTTCATTAGGGTTTCCTAATTATGCTAGAAATAGACATGCCACCTATTATTTTTGATACAAAAAGTTTTGCTTATCCAATGGCTTTGAAATTTTTATGGTAGTCTATGTGAAGCATGAGATAGCTACTGTAATTTTTGTAGATTTTTCTGAATAGCTTTACTATATATTGCTTTAATCACCTAATTAACTAAATAAATTAGAAAAGGATATTAAATAATTTATTTAGAAGTTGGCACTATACTTTCTGGTGTTCTTGTGATATGTGTGATAAAGTCGTAAAGTTAGTTTTGTCAGTTTATGTGTTTCCCACATAAGTTAATAATTATTTCTTGTTGCATTATGTCCTTCTGGATATATCTGGGGACTTTATAAAGTTTCCCATGATAATTTGGTTTTCTGTGAATGTGATGAATACCAAAGTTGTGGATAATTTATGTATGTAGCTCCTGTCAAAATTTGAGGGCATTTGGCCTGGTAGTTTAGAAACTACAGCTGTTTAAAGTCAGGATTCCAGTTTTGCTTACTCCTTGTCTTGTGAGGACAGAGTTCTGTTGATCAAAGAATTCGACCTGGTAAAGGGTTGAATCATGCTTTGATGTTTACAAATTATTTGTAGATAATTTCATAAGCTTTCCAGAATGTCCTCTTGCAAGTCATTTGGATTTGTAGAACTCTGGTTGTGATTGAATTAAAGGACTACTGGTGTGCATATGAAACTTTAAATGTTGATTTATGTATACCTTTACTATTTCTAAGTTGTGGTAATGTTCCTAGGTGTTAGGCCTTTAACTGAAGATGAGCATCTTTATCTTAGGTTATGCAAGTTAGGTAAGTTGATCTTGTTCTCCAAGTTAAGTTAGATACCTGTTTTAAAGTGATTTGAATAGAGCTATTCTTAATCGGTAAACGAGTGTCCAGTAATGTTTTCATTAAACACTTACTGTGATCCATTCATCATGAGCATCATGTCATTCCTTATGCATCCATGATATTTATCTTGTGCATCGGCATGCAATAGGTGTACCGAAAGGAGTGACCCTGTTGGAATTCGAGGAACCGAGCGAGCAGCAGCAGCCGACACCGGAGGTTCATGAGGTGCAGCCTTCAGGAGAAGTGTCAGACGAGGTCGCCGTTGAGTGCCCGGATCACCATCCTTGCAACTTTGTAAAAGGCAAGCCCCGGAGCATATTAAGCCTCCTAATTTCCAAAATGCAGTTACAGTATTATTGTTATATATATTGTTGCATTAAGTTTAGGTGTTGGATGCAAACACTTGCTGCATTGGTTATCCAATCCTTGTCCAGATATTGTTACCCTGAATCCTATGTAGCTTAGGCTCGTGTAGTGCTTAGCCCTGCTCAAACACGGTAGAAGTCAGGTGATTTCCTGTCACCTGTGAGATATAGGAAGATACATACGGCACGGTTGGCTATATTTGCTATCATGGAAAAGAACCAGTCTTAATCTGAAATGAAGACCGGACAGAGGCTTGCCGGTTTGCAGTGACTCCGTCTGTGTCGATTAAGGACTGAATCTTGGAGCCTTTCCTGTTCATGTTGAACACATGCCTCTCTCTTAGTTGGCCGTGTCCGATGACCGACCACGAAGCCGAGTAGCTCACCTCAGGCCAGGAGTCGATAAGTATAAAGTGCACCTCGGAAGGGAGCCGTAGGCGTGAGTCCAAGGGTAGGTGATTTAAAAGTCCTGATCATCCTGGCAGAAGGGTAATCTCTGAGAGTGCTGGCGCTGATCGAACTCACGAATTTGGTTCCTGAGTTGTTCCAAAGGTGACCCACGGCTACCCTTGCAAAGTATGCCAGAGTGAGAGTTAGGAATACCCCCTCAGCTGAGTTGTAATTCGATTCGAGTCGCCATCTCTTCCGGTTAGTGAGAACTTGACGGGCTTATCTCCAATGTAGATACACTAAATAACATAATGGTTCGGAAATGATGATATGATGATGACAGCCTTATTATACCTGCTATGGTTAATATTGTTTGCTCCTAATAAGTCTGTGCTCTAGTACATGTGCTAATCTAGTGGACAGGTAAATGATGATAAGCTTGATGCTAAGTTTAAATTGGTCACTATATTCATAAGCTCTTTTATGCAAATGTGTCAAGCTAGCCCACCTCATAAGCCTTGCATGATCCTTGGTGTCTTTTATTTCTGGTTTTGTCGGGTAAGTCTAGCTGAGTACGTTCTCGTACTCAGGGTTTATCTCCCACCTGTTGCAGATGACCAGTTCTACTTTGGTTGCTGCAAGTACTGCCTTCTCCCAGCTGGGGATGAAGACTAGACCGTTGGGCGCGGTCTCTACTAGTTCTCGTACCTGATAATGCTTTTGTGGGACAGGACTCAGACTTGGCAATGTATTTGAAAACTATGATGTTTTGTACTAAACTATGTTGCTTCCGCACACTCAAACTTTGTTTGTAATATGTTATTTGAACTCTGATGGATGTAATTCGAATGCTACTTGTGAAATGTTGTAATGAATGATGTGTTGTGTTGAATCACTACGATCTTGGTTTGTATGTCGAGAGTTGGTTGAAATCCTTCGTGATTTCCGGACTACCGGGATTATGGGAGCTTAAGTACAGTAATTTGATCGCTTCGGTGATTGTTTTTGTACTTACGTTCTTATGATTTGGTCAGTTCTGTTATAGCTGGCATCAGAGCAAGATTCGACACTAAACATGTCATTTGTGTATTTAAAATAAAAGTAATTGTGAAAATCCTAAATTAAATACTAAGCATTGCCAGTGGTCATATCCCTTATGCCCAAATAAGGACTCTTAGGTGGCTTATTAAAGTACTAACTTGGGGGTTCCTGCTTGTTTCTGTTTCGTCGTCCATACGGCGTGCTATTGTATGGATGCCATCCGCTTGGGTGGTAATGTATGGATCAAAATACCTCTACGCTCTGGTAAGTGGGAGTTGTGAGAGCATGACCGTCCAACCGTCGGTCTAGGGGAGAGTAGTTGTGATTGCTCGCATACTTACATGTTTAATCATGTATCTATGAGAGTACTTAAATGTGGGTATCTCTGACGGGTAGCTGTGATACTAGAGTATATGTATCTGGGGATGTATGTATGAAAGTATTTAGTTTACTGCTTGCTTTTATGCATTTTGGGAAATTACTGGGCTGAAATGAAATTTTCTGCAGGTACACTAACAACGTATCGTTGTAGATCGACTAGCTACTATATACGAGAGAACGTATGTATGCCACCGTATATTTCGCTAGCCTTTAAATCTTTCTAGGTTTGTGAGGACGTACGGATCGTGCATGCATCATGTTCAAGCATACATGGCATTTCTTGCATTACTCCCTCCTTTAAAATATGATCGTCCCAACTAATTAAATTTCGTATCCCTTAAATGATTCTCCCCTTACGTTGTAACTTTTTGCTACAGATGGCGCACATGAAACTCACTACTCGCAAGTCCGCTGGAGGCAGGGCGCCTCGTCACCATTTAGCTCCTCATGAGCCCCGTCCTGAGCCTACTGAGGCGGAAAGGCTGAGGACAGAGCTGGCCCGGGTGACTGCTGAGAGGAATGCGGCTCAGCACCGTTTGGAGCAAGTAACACAGGAAAGGGACCAAGAGACCCTTGAGGTTCAGAGGTTGACAGTTGCTCACCGCAACTGTGAACATATGTTGATTCACGTGATGAACCAACGGAATGAAGCCTGGCACGAAGAGAATGTGTTGAGAGTGCGATAGGTGGAGCTAGAGCAGCAAGTGGCAGTTGCCGAAGAGTACAATGACCATCTCCATGAGGAGGTTCACCTGTTACACAATCAACTTCACCCTCTCCTGCCACCTAATGAGGATGAGATGGGCTTTGGTGTCATCATGGCTGAAGGTGATGATGACATGGAGGTCAATGGACCTGAGGACATCCCACCTGATGAGGAGGAAGATGAGGAGTTAGAGCCTGCTAGTGATGAAGATGGAGGAGAGATCTTCGACATGGACTCTGAGGATGATGTGTAGTTTAGCTTACTACTTAGCTAATGCGCAAGAGCTAGTCTTTTGTTGATCCTCATGCTTGAACGCGTAGCTTTGTAATAAGTTAATCGTTGGGATGTAATATCGAACCATAAGTTATCTTTGGATGTAAGTTTGGAACCACTATGGCTTGGATGTAACCTATCAAACGTGTTATGCTCCACGTATGTGAGCCTTTGTTAAATTTCGTCCTTGCGGTCTATGGATCTCGTTGTTGGTTAAGTTCATCGCATTTATGTGTCAATTGATGCACTTGATGAGTTGTGTGATTGTGATGAATGATTGTGCCTCTGTTGATTATATAAATGCATTCCCTCCAATGGACTCAGTTTGGCATAATTATATGATTCATCTACAAAAATTTCCACATCGTTAGTGCTCATTGACTATACATTTTGCAGATGGCTTATAACCTTCGTCGCGGTCGTAGCATGGGAGATGAGGAACAACCACCTCCTCCACCGCCCACACCGGCTGAGCTAATGCAGACAGTTGTCAAAAGTCAGTGCATGCTAGCTGAGGCTATGCGCCAAATGGCTAACCGCGAGGATCGACATGTCCGCCAGGGACCCGAACCAAACCAGTACAACAGCTTTAAGGACTTCATGGACACAAAGCCTCCTATCTTTTGTGAGGCAGAAGAACCATTACAAGCTGATGAATGGTTGAGCACGATAGAGCAAAGGTTTGGATTGCTCCATTTGACATGAAGGTATGAGGGCCACATGCAGGACACCAGCTCCAAGGCCCTACAGGCATCTGGTGGACCCATCATAGGACCACCTTCCCTGCAAACGTCGAGATAGTTTGGGGCCAGTTTCAGGCAGCTTTTAGGGGACATTTTATCCCTCCTGGTCTCATGGCCATTAAGCATACCGAGTTTATGAAGCTAACCCAAGGCAACAAGAGTCTTAATGAATACCTCTAGGCATTCAACAACCTAGCGAGGTATGCTCCTGAGTTCGTTGATACTGATGCCAAAAAGATAGCTAGTTTCAAGAGGGGACTTTCCCCTAAACTGATGAAGTCTATGGGCAACTGCAAGTGTGTCACCTTCAATGAGTTTATTAGTGACACCCTGACTCAAGAGAATAATGATAAGGTATATGCGGCTTCCAAGAACCGTAAAAGAAACTTTGAGGCAGGTGCTTCTCAGTCTAAGGCACCAATGGTATCCAAGACCAAGTACCGTCCACCCAATGCTAATGTCCGGTACCGCCCACCTCAGAAGAAGAATCAAGCTAAAACTGGTTTTCGCAAGGGGTACACAATTTCCTTGCCAAAGAATACCTCTGGGCAGGGTAGCTCCAATGTCCCACCAGCTAATAGGCCGTGTTGGAATTATAACCAGCCTGGTCATTGGGCAAATAAGTGTCCCTATCCTTCCAAGCAGAATGCTCAGGGAAACGTCCGTCAGGGGCGTGTTCACTACACTACTGTGGAGGAAATTCCTGCTGGTGAAGTGGTCACCGCTGGTAAGTTTCTTGTTAATGATCACCCTGTAGTTGTGCTCTTTGATTCGGGTGCTTCACATTCCTTTGTGAGTTCTACTTTTGCATCTAAGCATATGATGAATGTGATTACAATTGTCAAGGGTGGTTATTGTATTAGTGCTGCTGGGAATAATATCATGACTAACCAAGTAGTTAAAGATGTAAAGATTGAGATTGGGGATCGAGAGTTCCTTGCAGATCTTGTAGTTCTACCAGGGGTAGGAATCGATGTAATCCTAGGGATGAAGTGGATGAGTGGGAATGGAGTGTTGATCGATACGTCAACCCGTGTGGTAATGTTGAGGGATCCTGTGGATAAGAAGGGTTTTCTAGTGCAGTTACCTCATGATATCGCTATCCACAGTACAGCTAATGCTACCCTAGCCAAAGCCATTAAGGAGATACCGGTTGTCTGTGAGTTTCTAGATGTCTTCCCTGATGACTTGCCTAGATTACCTTCGGACCGTGATGTAGCATTCAAGATAGAACTCATTTCGGGTACGGCTCCTATTTCTCAAAGACCCTATAGAATGCCGCCCAATGAGTTGGCTGAGCTGAAGAGTCAGTTAAATGAGCTACTAAAGAAAGGTTTGATTCGGCCTAGTTCTTCTCCTTGGGGTTGTCCGGCTATATTTGTGAAGAAGAAGGACAAGTCTCTGCGCATGTGCGTGGATTATCGCCCCCTTAATGCTGTTACCATCAAGAACAAATACCCTCTTCCTCGCATCGATATTCTATTTGATCAACTCTCCAAAGCTAAGGTATTCTCCAAGATCGATTTGAGGTCTGGTTACCATCAGATCAAAATTCGTCCTGAAGATATACCTAAGACAACTTTCTCTACTCGTTATGGCTTGTTCGAGTACCTTGTCATGTCCTTTGGGTTGACAAATGCTCCGGCACACTTTATGTACCTGATGAATTCAGTATTCATGCCGGAATTGGACAAGTTCATCGTCGTGTTCATTGATGATATCCTTGTATACTCTCAGAATGAAGAAGAGCATGCTGAACATCTGAGAATTGTTTTAACTCAGTTGCGTGACAACCAGCTTTATGCTAAGTTCAGCAAGTGTGAATTCTGGTTGAACAAGATACCTTTTCTAGGTCATGTGTTATCTGGAGATGGAATTTCGGTTGACCCTACTAAGGTGCAAGAAGTCCTAGAATGGAAGGCACCTACTACGGTCATAGAAGTCCGAAGTTTCCTAGGATTGGCTGGCTATTATCGTCGCTTTATCTCGGATTTCTCAAAAATCGCCAAGCCCATGACTCGACTACTTCAAAAGGATGAGAAGTTTGTGTGGACTCCAAAGTGTGAAGAGGCTTTCCACACTTTGTGGACCTTACTAACCTCTGCTCCTGTATTAGCACAACCTGACATCGAGAAGCCTTTTGATGTCTATTGTGATGCATGTGGCACCGGATTGAGGTGTGTTCTTATGTAGGAGGGCTGAGTAATTGCTTATGCTTCGCGCCAGCTTCGAAAGCATGAAATCAATTATCCTACCCATGACTTAGAGCTAGCCGCGGTTGTTCATGCCCTGAAGATTTGGAGACATTACTTGATGGGTAATGTGTGCAACATCTATACTGACCATAAAAGCCTCAAGTACATCTTTACTCAACCCGAGTTGAACATGCGTCAACAACGATGGTTAGAATTAATCAAAGACTACAACCTTCAAGTTCACTACCATCCTGGTAAGGCAAATGTGGTTGCTGATGCCTTAAGCAGAAAGGCCCATTGCAATTCCTTAGTTAGTGAAGACTTTCATCTGACACACCTCCTTCATCCTGTAGTACTCCACAATATCACTGTGGATTGCTCTCTTAGAAGTCAAATTATCGAACTCCAGAAGACTGATGTGGGTGTGTTTCACATCAAGCAAAAGATGAAAGAGAAAGAGACCAAGCACTTTAGGGTCGATGACAAGGGAATTCTCTGGTTTAATGATAGGCTTGTGGTACCCAAAGACAAAGAACTTAGAAATCAAATTATGTCTGAAGCCCATTCTTCTAAATTGTCCATCCATCCTGGTAACAGTAAAATGTATCAAGATCTCAAGATGTATTATTGGTGGACCAAGATGAAGAAAGAAATCGCAGCTTACGTGGCAAAATGTGATAACTGTTGCAGAGTCAAGGCTATTCACATGAGGCTCGGATTATTGCAGCCACTCTCTATTCCTAGCTGGAAGTGGGAAGAAATTAGTATGGATTTTATTGTTGGATTACCCAGTACCAAAAAGGGTTGTGATTCCATCTGGGTTATCATAGATCGTCTAACTAAATCCGCTCACTTTATTCCGGTCAAGTCTACCTATCATCCTCACAATTATGCTGAGATTTATTTTCAACAAGTGGTATGTCTCCATGGTGTACCCAAATCCATTGTTTCTGATAGAGGACCGCAATTCACGGCTCGCTTTTGGGAGTGCTTACATCAGAATCTTGGCACTCATCTAATCCATGATTACGCCTATCATCCGCAAACATCGGAGACGATCGAAAGCGTTTAATCAAATTCTTGAAGACATGCTTAGAGCTTGTCTTATCTCTTGCAAAGGCTCTTGGGAGGACTGGTTACCTCTTGCTGAATTCTCTTATAACAACAGTTATCAAGAGAGTATCAAAATGGCTCCTTTTGAAGCTCTTTATGGCCGCAAGTGTAGAACTCCTTTGAACTGGGTGGAACCCGGAGAAAGAAGATTCTATGGTATTGATTTTGTAAAAGAAGCCAAAGAGCAAGTCCAAACTATACAGAAGAATATGACTGCCGCATAGGCTAGACAAAAGAGCTACGCTGATAAGAGAAGAAAACCTATTGAGTTTGAAGTAGGTGATCATGTTTATCTGAAGGTATCCCCTATGAAAGGAGTCAAGCATTTTGGAATTAAAAGGAAGCTTGAGCCTCGATATGTTGGACCTTACCGCATTATCGAGAAAAGTGGAAGAGTAGCCTATAAACTCGATCTACCCCGTGAAATGGGAGCTATATTTCCGGTATTCCATGTGTTCCAGCTGAAGAAGTGTCTTCGTATTCCCGAGGAAAGAATAGCGACAAGAAAAGTCAACTTGAAATCTGATCTTTCTTATGAGGAGAAGCCCGTGCAAGTTCTGGATACTCAAGAAAGAGTGACTCGTACGCGAGTAGTTAAATTATACAAGGTAGTGTGGAGTAATCATAGTGAACGGGATGCAACCTGGGAGCGGGAAGATTATTTAAAGGAAAACTATCCGGCTTTCTATACTGATTGGTACGCTTTCCAAATCTTGGGACGAGATTTTTCTAAGGGGGGAGGGCTGTAACACCCTAGGTGTTTGGCTTCTACTAATTGCATTTCATTTCATAAACATGTGCATCATCTATCTCATCATGCCTTTGTTACTGAAACATGCATATGCAACATTTTCCAATTGTGTATGTTTCATACTTGAGTGTTGTGAATAGTAATGGTGTAACATGTGAATGCAACCTGCGTTTCTCATACCTGGAAACATGGTAGTAATGTGACAAGTATAGAATAACAACAAAGTCATGCAACATGTGAAACATTGCATTGCAACATATGAGTGAATTGCTTGTTTTAGTTGCTTTATCACATGTGATCATTAAAAGTTGGTATAACAATTTTGTAAAGTGGTTGATTATGGTCTATTACACCTTAACTACACTTAGGTTACTTGTTGGGACATTGTTCATGTAGATCAAAATGACCAAAATGCCCTCAAGTGGAGGTTTGACTTGAATTGACCCTTGGAGTGTCCCTGTTTGACTGATTCAAAAGACCAACTTGGAAACCTTGCATCGCTGTACACTCTTTACAAAAGTTGTATCTAATTTATTAAGGAACAAAAGTTGTTTTATGATCAACTCATGAAAATGTGTGGAACATGCTCAAACATGGCCCACAAGTCAGAATTTCATGCTGATTTCAACAATGAAAAATATTCTAAGTCATGACTGCAATTTCAGTGTGATTGAGCAATCTTTGGCATGATGTAACTTCTGATCCATGGAAAATTAGGTCATGGTCCCTGAAAATAAATTGTAGATGGGTGGTACACCTACAAATTTCATGTACATAGTTTTTGCCACGGGTCATTGGTTTAGCCGTGTTGACACGAGGAATACTCGCTGTCAGTCGGATCAATCGAGGACTGAATCGCCGTTTTCAGAAAACGGTCAGTGAGCACGGTGGCCGACCGGCTCAGGCGACGCTCACCGCGTGGCGCGCAGGCTCTGCCGAAGGCTCCACGTCGCGCGCTCGAGCTCCAGAAGAAGGCCAACTCCTCGCCACTCTCACTGCGTCTCACCATTTCCCTCACTGCCGTCCCCTTCCTCCGTGTGCACGGCGACCAGGACACCGTGACGCCGCCGAGCCAAATCCACCATCACCGAGCGCCATTAACCGATTCATCCAAGCCACAGCCCCACCGTGAACCTCTCTACGCCTGCGACACCACCACCACTCCATTTTCACCTCAGGTAGATCTCCCCGTGAGCGCGGCTCCACCGGGTCGCCATGACCGCCGCCGGCCGAGCTCGCACGCGGCCGTGCTGCTCGAGCCCCTTATCGCCCCTTCTCTCCCTTGTGCTAGCCTCTGGGTGTGACATTGAAGCTCGTTGAGTGTGCCTCTAGGTGTACTAGTCACCACCCCCTCTAGCTGAGTCGTTAGCTGCAATAAAGGGTTCCCCTTGGTGCGCTTGGGTGAGGCGAACACGTTGGCACCGTTGTCTTCACCGGAGAAGCCATCGGCGACGAACTACGCCACCGGCCGTTCTTCCTCCCCTGTTTCTCTCACTGACGCGCGGGTCCCCTCGGTCAGTCTCCGATGCGGAGGCGGGAGCCGGCGTGGGCCGCGTCACGTTTGGGCCGCGCTAGCGTGAGTTGTGGGCCACCGTGACCTTCGGGCTGGCCCAGCAGTAGAGTTAGGTTTTCCTTTTTGTTTTGTTTAATTGTTTTTCACAAGATTTATGTATAGATTCAAAAATGTGTAACTCAAGTTTGGTAGATCCAAATGTTATGGTTCTAATTTTGTTGAGTTCCTGGTAAGGTCTAGTATTTAATAAAAATATTATATGAGCACATGTTTTAGAAATTCTGGATGAATTAAATAGGACTTCGAAATGTATTTTTGGATACATGCAAACTTGTTTGAATTTTATCTTGAGTTTCTTTGGTCCAAAAATGATGAAATTTTGTGGGTAATCTATTATTACTTAGTAGAATCTCTGGTTAAAATTTCAGAGCTAGTGCAGGTGTAGTTTTTGAGTTATAGAATTTCTTTTTATCAATGGATGGATCTTGTGTGAATTTTCATAATTTTTCTATAGATCCAGTATAGGTAAAATTTGGTGAGTAAGGTTCTTATGCTTGAATGATACTAGGAAAAATGTGAAATCTGTTGCTTGACACTTTTCATTAGGGTTTCCTAATTATGCTAGAAATAGACATGCCACCTGTTATTTTGGATATAGCAAGTTCTGCTTACCCAATGGCTTTGAAATTTTTATGGTAGTCTATGTGAAGCATGAGATAGCTACTGTAATTTTTGTAGATTTTTCTGAATAGCTTTACTATATATTGCTTTAATCACCTAATTAACTAAATAAATTAGAAAAGGATATTAAATAATTTATTTAGAAGTTGGCACTATACTTTCTGGTGTTCTTGTGATATGTGTGATAAAGTCGTAAAGTTAGTTTTGTCAGTTTATGTGTTTCCCACATAAGTTAATAATTATTTCTTGTTGCATTATGTCCTTCTGGATATATCTGGGGACTTTATAAAGTTTCCCATGATAATTTGGTTTTCTGTGAATGTGATGAATACCAAAGTTGTGGATAATTTATGTATGTAGCTCCTGTCAAAATTTGAGGGCATTTGGCCTGGTAGTTTAGAAACTACAGCTGTTTAAAGTCAGGATTCCAGTTTTGCTTACTCCTTGTCTTGTGAGGACAGAGTTCTGTTGATCAAAGAATTCGACCTGGTAAAGGGTTGAATCATGCTTTGATGTTTACAAATTATTTGTAGATAATTTCATAAGCTTTCCAGAATGTCCTCTTGCAAGTCATTTGGATTTGTAGAACTCTGGTTGTGATTGAATTAAAGGACTACTGGTGTGCATATGAAACTTTAAATGTTGATTTATGTATACCTTTACTATTTCTAAGTTGTGGTAATGTTCTAGGTGTTAGGCCTTTAACTCATAATCTTTATCTTAGGTTATGCAAGTTAGGTAAGTTGATCTTGTTCTCCAAGTTAAGTTAGATACCTGTTTTAAAGTGATTTGAATAGAGCTATTCTTAATCGGTAAACGAGTGTCCAGTAATGTTTTCATTAAACACTTACTGTGATCCATTCATCATGAGCATCATGTCATTCCTTATGCATCCATGATATTTATCTTGTGCATCGGCATGCAATAGGTGTACGGGAAGGAGTGACCTATTGGAATTGAGGAACAAAGCGGCGGCAGACGCCGACCGACCGACCGGAGGTTCGAGGAGTGCGACCTTGGGAGAAGTGTCGACGAGGTCGCCGTTGAGTGCCGGATCACCGTCCTTGCAACTTTGTAAAAGGCAAGCCCCGGAGCATATTAAGTCTCCTAATTTCCGAAATACTGATTCTGATATTATTGTTATATATATTGTTGCATTAAGTTTAGGTGTTGGATGCAAATACTTGCTTTGCATTGGTTATCAATCCTTGTCCGGATATTGTTACCACAGATCCTATGTAGCTTAGGCTCGTGTAGTGCTTAGCCCTACTCAAACACGGTAGAAAGTCGGTGATTTCTTGTCACCTACTGAGATATAGGAAGATACATATGGCACGGTTGGCTATATTTGCTATCGTGGAAAAGAACCAGTCTTAATCTGAAAAGAAGACCGGACGGAGGCTTGCCGGTTTGCAGTGACTCCGTCTGTGTCGATTAAGGACTGAATCTTGGAGCCTTTCCTGTTCATGTTGAATGCATGCCTCTCTCTTAGTTGGCCGTGTCCGATGACCGACCACGAAGCCGAGTAGCTCACCTCAGGCCGGGAGTCGATAAGTATAAAGTGCGCCTCGGAAGGGAGCCGTAGGCGTGAGTCCAAGGGCAGGTGATTTAAAAGTCCTGATCGTCCTGGCAGAAGGGTAATCCCTGAGAGTGCTGGCGCTGATTGAACTCACGAATTTTTTTCCTGAGTTGTTCCAAAGGTGACCCACGGCTACCCTTGCAAAGTATGCTAGAGTGAGAGTTAGGAATACCCCCTCAGCTGAGTTGTAATTCGATTCGAGTCGCCGTCTCTTCCGGTTAGTGAGAACTTGGCGGGCTTATCTCCAATGTAGATACACTAAATAACATAATGGTTCGGAAATGATGATATGATGATGACAGCCTTATTATACCTGCTATGGTTAATATTGTTTGCTCCTAATAAGTGAGTGCTCTAGTACAGGTGCTAATCTAGTGGATAGGTAAATGATGATAAGCTTGATGCTAAGTTTAAATTGGTCACTATATTCATAAGCTCTTTTATGCAACTGTGTCAAGCTAGCCCACCACATAAGCCTTGCATGATCCTTGGTGTCTTTTATTTCTAGTTTTGTTGGGTAAGTCTAGCTGAGTACCTTCTCGTACTCAGGGTTTATCTCCCACCAGTTGCAGATGACCAGTTCTACTTTGGTTGTTGCAAGTACTGCCTTCTCCTAGTTGGGGATGAAGACTAGACCGTTGGGCGCGGTCTCTACTAGTTCTCATACCTAATAATGCTTTTGTGGGACATGACTCAGACTTGGCAATGTATTTGAAAACTATGATGTTTTGTACTAAACTATGTTGCTTCCGCACACTCAAACTTGGTTTGTAATATGTTATTTGAACTCTGATGGATGTAATTCGAATGCTACTTGTGAAATGTTGTAACGAATGATGTGTTGTGTTGAATCACTACGATCTTGGTTTGTATGTCAAGAGTTGGTTGAAATCCTTCGTGATTTCCGGACTACCGGGACTATGGGAGCTTAAGTACAGGAATTTGATCGCTTCGGTGATTGTTTTTTACTTACGTTCTTATGATTTGGTCGGTTCTGTTACAGCCGTCATGGCTGATGATCTTCTCGGGGTTTCCTAGGTGCGCGATTTCTTTCCTGGTGCTGTGTCGTCCTTTTTTGAGTTTTCTCACAGTACTTGACCCCTATTTTGCTTACCCAGGAGCTCGAGGCCCTATCCCTCAGGAAATCGTTGTTCCTCCAGTGGGAGAGGGATGTCTGGGACCAACTCCGATAGCAGAAGGATCTGCTTACTGGTGCCAACGAGCTTTTGTCGGCGCGGAGGTGGAGGACCTTCGCTTTCACTGTGCTGACATGAAGGCTGAGGTGGCCACGGCTTAGGAGCAGGCCGCCCCTTTGGCTACGTAGATCAAGGAGCTAGAGGAGGAGCTGACCTGGGTGGCCGGCGAGCGGGACACCTTTAGGTCTCGGGCTGAAGAGGCAACGGCCTCCGCCAAGGCCATCACTGGGCAGCTAGGTGTGGAGTAGGGCGCGCATCTGCTGACGAAAGGTGCCCTGGCAGAGGCCCTCAAGGTGGCCGAGGCCTCCCGAGTCGAGGTCTTAGCCTAGAAGAAAAAGTGCGAGGGTGAGTCATGTTAAACCACGCCCCTTGTTTTATTTGTTTTTCTTGTGTTCTTAACCCCATCCCGCCTATCTAGGCGCAGGGCTGGAGAAGGAGGTCTCCCAGGCAGTCGAGGCCTCCGTCGAAATGCAGATGGTGCTCGAGGCTAAGATCCGAGATCACAACGTGCTGCAGAGCACCGCCCGTATCGCCTGTGAGGCCTTGGAGGTCGGGGGGGTTGAGCTGGGCAGCTCCCTCAGGAGCCGCCTGATCGCGTTGAGCAGCCGAGTCCACGAGCCCCTCCGGGGGGCGCTGCATACGGGCGTCAAGCGCGCCCTGGCCATCGTCTCCTCACACTACGCCGGCATCAACCTCGAGGCCATCAGCGACGGTTACTTCATGGCTGAGGATGACAAGGAGGCCGAGGAGGAGGTCATGAAGCTAGAGGAGGCGGCTGAGGCCCCTAGCACGGCGCTAACCAGTTTGTTCGAAGAGGAGGTGGTTCCTCCCACGCCGTTCGCCGATGCTGGAGACCCTGAGTTTTGACCTGGGCCAAAGGGGTCATGTAAACAGATTAGGACTTATGTTACCGTATCATAACGCTTGTGGCCGTCGAGGCCTTTTAAAGTACTCGTGTGTATATGCTTTTTAATCGTTTTTATTGTATTTCCGAGCCTCTACCCTCTGTCTCGTTTCTAGACAAGTCCTTTTGCAAAAAACAACCTCAGAGCCTAAGCTGCGCTTCGGGCGAAAGGTGGTGAGGGAGTTGCCGTAGCCCAGAGGCGTAGGCTGTCTCGTGGCTCAGCCGGCCTTTTGGCCTCGAGGCGAACTTTTGGTCCTTAGGTTTTTTACAATCGACTTGTCAGAGTACGCGAGAGAGTTTGGCGTAGAAATTTTTTTCGAAGAACGACTAAAAAATGGTGCCTGGGACTTAGGGGGTCCCCCCCTTTTTAGCCCCCGAGGGAGGCTTGGTTCTACAGAGGCAGAGCCGAGTCTTGTTCGAGCCCTATGGTGGGCACCTCTGCAGAGGCGGAGCCGAGTCTCCCTTATAGCATTATCGTAACGCCGATCCCCCATCGATGGACACGGGGGATTTCTCGAAAAATTAGAACAACTAAAGAATGCTTCTTTAATGTATTTCGAGAAACAATGTATACAATGCTTGGAAATTTAAGGGTAGAAATGATGTAGCTATTCTATGTTCCAAGCGTTGGTAAGGATTTCGCCCTTCTCGTTGGCTAGCTTGTAGATCCTGGGCTTTAGCACTTGGGCGATGATGTACGGCCCTTCCCATGGCGGGGTCAGCTTGTGGCGGCTCTTGTTGCTCTGCCTCAGTCTTAGCACCAGGTCGCCCACCTTCAGGTCTCGGCTACGAATGCACCGGGCTTGATAGCGTCATAGGGCTTGCTGGTACTTGGCCGAATGTAGCAGCGCAATGTCTCGAGCTTCCTCTAGTTGATCGAGGGCATCCTCATGGGAAGTGTAGTTGCTTTGCTCGTTGTAGGCCTGCAGCCTTGGGGAACCGTACTCCAAGTTAGTGGGGAGGATGGCCTCGGCTCCATAGACCAGGAAGAATGGTGTGAACCCCGTGGCTCGGCTCGGAGTGTTCCT
This sequence comes from Miscanthus lutarioriparius, assembly GCA_904845875.1. Taxonomy (NCBI): domain Eukaryota; kingdom Viridiplantae; phylum Streptophyta; class Magnoliopsida; order Poales; family Poaceae; genus Miscanthus; species Miscanthus lutarioriparius. Next base: position 70,037,725 of record CAJGYO010000018.1, read on the forward strand.
CAGGCTCTAGATGACTGATGGGAGTTTGGCAAGCCATTTCTTACCAAATTTCTTCAATCGGTTGTATATTCTTGGATTGAGGCCCTGTAGGATCATACCGTTGGCATGTTCTACTTGGCTATTTGTCCTAGGGTGTCCTACGGCCGACCAGACCACACGGATGTGGTGGTCGTGGTAGAACATTAGGAACTTGTGGCCGGTGAATTGCGTCCCATTGTTAGTGATGGTGGTATTTGGAATCCCGAACATGTGGATGATATCAGTGAAGAATAGCACCGCTTGTTCAGATTTGATTCGGGTAATCGGACTAGCCTCGATCCATTTGGAGAACTTGTCAATAGCTACCAACAAGTGGGTGTAGCACCCGGGGGCTTTCTGCAGAGGCCCAACCATGTCTAGCCCCCACATGGCGAGCGGCCACGTGATGGGGATGGTTTGGAGGGCTTGGGCCGGGAGGTGCATCTGTCGTGCATAGTACTGGCATCCCTCGCAGGAGCGTACCAGCTTCGTGGCATCAGCAACCACCATTGGCTAGTAGAATCCTTAGCAGAAGGTGTTTCCGACGAGCGTCCGAGGTGCAGCATGGTGCCTGTAGGCTCCCATGTGCAAGTCCCAAAGTAGGGCTTGGCCTGCCTCAGTGGTGATGCACCGCTAGAGGACACCAGATGGGCTTTGCCTGTACAACTCACCGTTGCTGAGGACGTAAGCTTTGGCTCGTTGCGCGAGCCATCGGGCCTCGGTCCTGTCCGTAGGAAGCACTCCTCGAACGAGGCAATCAAGGAGCGGGACTCACCAGTCCATACCTTGGTCGGCCTCGAGAGGCCCTACGTCGATTTCCATGGCCTCGGGCTCAGCCATAGGGGTCTCGGTGGTAGAGGGGGCCTCGGGCCCTGTGGTGGGCTCAACCGGTGGGCCCTCTTCTGTCGCTAAGGCGTAGCTGACAGAGGGCTTGTGGAGGTCTTTGGCGAAGATGTTTGGGGGGACCGGAGCCCACGCCGATGCCATCTTTGCTAGTTCATCCGCGTCCTCATTGAATCTTCGCGCAATGTGGTTGAGCTCGAGACCATCGGACTTATCTTCTAGGCGATGTACCAACTTGCAATACCCCGCTGCTCTCGCTCGAGAGTGTCTCGGAGCTGCTGCAGAAGGAGTCGGTCTTGTTCAACCTTGGCCTAAAGCTCACGGAGCTGCTCCAAGTCAAGGCATCGAAGTTCCTCGAGGGTGGGGTTCTCATTCCGCGCTGCCGGGGGTTCGACGCGCGGAGGTGTGGCGTCGCCTGCCCCTTCACGGGGCGGGGAGCGATTGCTTGCCCCTTCATCTTCATCGCCGCTCTCGGCATTCTAAGCTCAACGACGAAGCACTCACGAGTGGGATCGTAAGTGCCTTCATCATCGGAGTCGGAGTAGCCGAAGCAGTAGTCGCTCACGGCCATGAAGCGGTGCATGGCTTCAGGGTCGCGAAGCCCGGAGAAGTCCGCTCCGGCCCATGCCTCATCCTACTCCGAGGAGTCAGCGTGGGTGTGGGTCGAGGTTGTGGCGAAGAGGTCGAGGGCGAAATGTTGGTGGCATCTTGAGGGCTCCGCGTGAGCGGAAGTGTAGGCGGAAGCGTAGGTGGCGGTGGCATTGCTCAACCTGAAGGGGTACGAGGATGGTGCCATCACCGGGTTCCGCTCTGCCGAAGTCGATTCCTCAGGAGGTGGTGGGGCAGAGCTTGATGACGGGGCATTGTTGCGTGCCACCGGCGTCTTTCCCTTGCCTAGGCCTAAGTAGGATAGATCCCCAACTAGGGACTCTGTACCAACAGCCGGGTGTGGGATATTGGCGGAGCGCGGTGTGTTGCCCTGAGCTCGTATGGTGTCAGGGTGGTCCCACCCGCGTCGTACCTGGCGAGCATGACACGAGCGGCAGCCCGGGCGCCATCTGTGCCTGGGCTACTGGTACGTGATGTCGTCGTCGGTCAGTGGGGCTCTGGGTGTGAGGAGTGCCATATCGTACTCACATCCTAGAGACATGAACTCTAGGCTCCCAAACCAGATCACCGTGCCGAGACGCAGTGGTCGTACAGGGTCTGCCATCCGGAACTTGTTGGGATGATTAAGCTAACACGCAGTATGCCCCTACCTGGCGCGCCAACTGTCGGTGTTTTGGACCGGCTGGTCCTCAACCAACGAGTGAAAATGTACCGTGTGTCCCTATCCCGGATGATGATGCAAAGAGACGCAAGGTTTATACTGGTTTAGGTAATAGGTGCTCTACGTCTAGTCTGGGAGAGTGATCTTGTATTCCTTGCACCGAGGTGCTCGTAGTAGGGGTTTACAAGCAGGGCGAGAGAGAGAATTAGTCCTAGGTCTTTGCGTGGAGCGGCGAGGGTTGCTTGAGATGTTGATCTCTTGCAGTGAGGGAGCGTGCGTATCACAGAGTGTTGTTCATTGCTTGCGTGTGTGTCTATCTGAGCAATGTCTCCTTGAGTCCCCCCTAGGAACGGCCCTAGTCACTCCCTTTTATAGTTGAAGGGGTGGACAGGGGCGATACATGTGTTCACTATGTGGTGTTTTTGTGGGTGGAGGCGGTATGTTCGAGCCCTGTAGCTTGTCACTGTGGCGATATGGTCGGTGGAGCGGTCTTGTTTTTGGTGCATTGGAGCGACGCGCTGGTCACGCCCGTTCCTGTGGTGGCAGGCGCGCCTTCTTCTGCTTGGAGGCGAGCTGGTTATTGTATGTTTGACCGGCGCAGAGTGCCAAGGCCGGGTTGATGCGATGGCGCGGACACACTGATTCCGAGACTATAGGAGCTAGGCCTTGTGCGTGACGTGGGGGCTCCTATAGCCTGACGCAGGGTATGGCACGTTCTGTGGGCGATGTGCCGGTCCCAGAGTGCTAATAACGTAGAGAGTCGAGGCCCAGTCGATGCAGAGGCTGAACCATCGCGGGGGGGGCTCGGCAGGCACAAGTCCCGAGGCTACAGGAAACCCGGGAGCGGATAGCCGAGGTTTGGAGGGAGCAGTTGGTCTTGTTTGTTGATTCCGAGGCTATAGAGACCTAGACTTGACTCTCCACACCGCGCTATCCTTGGAGCAGGGGTTAGGCAGCACAGTGCAGTATGGGCATCAGTCATGGGCACAGTGCCGAGCACAGCGGCCGGTAACCCCCGCCTCGTCCTGTCCTAGATGGCAGGGCGTTGATGTGACTTCTGTCTCGTCGGTCACTCCGCTGCACTGTGCCATCGTGCGGCTGACGTTGTGGGAGTGGTTGAACGCTTCAGTTGGATGTGACGTCCCATCAGAGAAGTTGGTCAAAGCGATGGCGGGGTTGATGCTGAGCCAGCCTCGAGAGAGATGGAGAATCGGCACCTCGTCCGAGGCCTTTCGGGCGGGGCCTTGGGCGAGGCGGAGAATCGGTACGTCGTCCGAGGCCTTGCGGGTTGGGGCCTTGGGCGAGGGGGCCTCGGACGAGGCGGAGAGTTGGTACCTCGTCTGAGGCCTTGCGGCGTGGGCCTTAGGCGAATCGGAGAATCGGCCGAGGCCTCATGGTTGTCTCTTGGCTTCGATATTTACAAGGTCTAAGCAATTTTTTCGGTTCCTGCTTAGGGTACCCCTTTTTATGGTATCCGACAATAAGAAACCCAAAATCTCTAAGTTTGCACCTAAAATTGATGAAGGTTTTTTTCTTGGTTATGGATCAAATGAGCATGCCTATCGTGTTTTCAACAAAACCTCCGAGAGAGTTGAAATAGTGGTAGACGTGACATTTGATGAACCTAATGGCTCTCAAGTGGAGCAATTTGATTCAAGTGTTGTAGGAAAGGATGATCCACCATGTGAAGCAATCAAGCAATTAGCTATTGGTGATATAAGACCACAAGAAGATGAAGTCACTGAAGTGGAGGTTCCTCAAGCTGTTGATGAACAAAGTTCCGCTGGCATACCTAATGCTGAGGGGGAGCAGACCCCTGCTGTAAATCAGTAGAGCGGCAGTGCCGCACTCTCTTTGACAGCAGCAGCAAGTCCAACTCCGATTCAACGATAGAACCTACAACCCATATTCGAGCAAGAAGATAATGAAGATCCCAAAGATGGACAAGAGGCCATTGATCATCCAAGGCTAAGGCAAACAATACAATGGGATCATCCCATTGACAACATCCTTGGGAGTCTTCGAAAGGGGGTAACAACTCATTCACATTTAGCAAACTTTTGCCAATATTACTCATTTCTTTCCTCTTTGGAACCTCTTAAGGTTGAGCAAGCACTTGGTGATCCATATTGGGTGATGGCCATGCAAGATGAGCTCAACAATTTCAAAAGAAATCAAGTGTGGACCTTGGTGGAGAGACCCAACACCAATATCATTGGCACCAAGTGGGTCTTCCACAACAAGCAAGATGAGAATGGTGTGGTGACAAGAAACAAGGCAAGATTGGTTGCTCAAGGTTTCACTCAAGTAGAGGGCTTGGACTTTGAGGAAACATATGCACCGGTGGCAAGACTTGAAGCAATCCGAATGCTTCTAGCCTATGCCGCTCATCACAATTTCAAGCTATATCAAATGGATGTGAAGAGTGCATTCCTCAACGGCCCCATTCAAGAACTTGTCTATGTTGAGCAACCACTGGGTTTTGAAGATCCCAAGTTCCCCAACCACATCTACAAACTCCAAAAGGCGCTCTATGGGCTTAAGCAAGCACCAAGAGCATGGTATGAATGCCTTAAGGAATTCTTGCTTAAACAAGGCTTTGAAATAAGCAAAGCCGACCCTACCCTTTTCACTCACAAAGTTGGTAAAGATATATTTGTGTGCCAAATATATGTCGATAACATAATATTTGGTAGTACTAATCATACTTTTTGAGAGGAATTTAGTAGGATCATGATGAAAAGATTTGAGATGTCCATGATGGTGAGTTAAAGTTCTTCCTCGGATTTTAAATCAAGCAAGTGAAGGATGGAACTTTTATTAGTCAAACGAAGTACACCCATGATATGCTCAAGAAGTTTGACATGGTGAATGCCAAGCCTATCAAAACTCCCATGCCAACCAATGAACATCTTGATCTCAACATTGAAGGGAAAGCCGTGGATACCAAGGTATATCGTTCCATGATCGGCTCTCTACTTTATTTGTGCACATCTAGGCTCGATATTATACTTAGTGTGTTTATATGTGCTAGATTTCAAGCTAACCCAAAAGAGTGTCACTTGGTGGCCGTTAAGAGAATCTTTAGATATTTAGTACACACTCCTAACCTTGGTTTGTGGTATCCTAAGGGCTCTAAGTTTGATCTACTTGGGTATTCGGATTCCGATTACGCCGGTTGCAAAGTAGATCCAAAAAGCACTTCGGGGACATGTCAATTTCTTGGACGATCCCTAGTGTCTTGGAGTTCTAAAAAGCAAAATTGTGTATCCCTTTCCACTGCTGAGTTCGAGTACGTTGCGGCCAGTGCATGTTGTGCCCAACTACTTTGGATGAGGCAAACTCTTCATGATTTTGGATGTCATTTTACCAAAATCCCATTATTATGTGACAATGAGAGTGCCATTAACCTTGCAAACAATCCCGTAAGCCACTCTAGAACCAAGCACATAGACATCCGTCATCATTTCTTGAGAGCCCACGAAACCAAAGGAGATATCGAAATTCGCCATGTGAGCACCGAAAAGCAACTAGCCGATATCTTTACAAAGCCCCTCAATGAGTCAAGGTTTTGTGCTTTGCGTAGTGAGCTAAATATACTTGATTCTCATAACATGGTTTGAATTTTAGCATGCCTCTGTTTGATAAACTAGTATCTAGGCAAAAGAGTTGAAAATTTTCATATCGTGCATGAAAATGATTTATAAAAGGCAACTTATGTACCATGATCATGGTCTGTATTGATTATTTATTTCTGGTCATGGTACATAGGTGATATGTGTCCATATCTTATATAGAGAGAGTCATATAGATTATAGCTAACTCCCACTGTTTTGGGGAGTGCGGCAGTGTCGGGCCTACCGTGAGGCAGTGCCGCACTTTGAATCTCAATTGAGATTCGGCCCAAACGATTTTACTGCGGGCCCATTTATTCTTCCTCTTATCCTCAGGTCCGTAGTAACTTCTTTCCCTCTCTCTTCCCCCCGACTCCAACGTCCACGCCTCTCTCTCCTCTCGCGCCCGCGCCGTCGCCGTCGCTTGGCCGTGTGTTGCTGGTCTCTGGCAGTGCCGCGGCAGCTGCCAGCCCTCCCTCAACGTCACTGATGGCTGCTACTACCCCTAGCCTAAGTAGTTTCTTCCCTCTCCTCTCCAATCCTCATTTGAGAAGGTAGAATCCTAAACCTACTCGATCTATGCAATGTGAGTGTTTCTGTGATGGATTCGGGTTCTTAGTGGTACTATGAACGAGTAGGAGGGAGATTTGATGGACAAATTGAATCAATATGTCGATTCATTTGGGGGCGATGCACAGCACGTGTGGCAGTGCCATGGTAAGGTTCGGCAGTACCGCACCCCACAGTTTGAGACTGCGTCTGGTTGTGACTTTCCCCAAATGAATCGATGTATTGGTTGGATTTATTCACCACATGCTCTCTCCCACTCAAAATGTTATCACTATTCCCATCTATTATATGACATCATGTGTTTTTATCTTGAACTATGCTCTAGAAATTGTTTGGTGATGTGGGAAGACATTTGAAAAATGGATTTGCTAAGAAAGAAGAAGGAGGTCATGAGCTTATGGAGATATTGAGTGCGGCAATGCCGCTCTCAGGGTGCGACAGTGCCGCACTGTCTGGGCAGCACTATCCATAGTGTCTCTCAAGTTCATGATCTAAGTCCTTTTTCTTATCAAGACTATTCTTCAAGTAATTTTCTGTCCCATTTGTACAGTTTCTTATCTAGTTCATTCTATGCATAGATGGAGCATGGAAAAAATGACCGAAGGGGGAAAATGAAGATGAATGAGCAAAGAGACAAGGATCCACCTCATCATGGTCGAGGGAGGTCAACAGTAGCAGGCAGTAGTGCAGCTCCAAGGGGACTTGGTGACAGGGAGAGGCACGAGCAATACATTGAAGATGAGGAGAGGCTAGAGATGACAGGTCATACCACTGATGCCATTCCTGACACCCCACAACATCTCTCTGAGTTTGATGGCAGATACATGAGAGATTTTGAGGGTGAGATCATCATGAGACCTCCAGATGACTCTCGCCAGCATGTAGTTGTCAACTATTCTAAGAGTTGGAAGCTGGTGGAAGAGGCAAGGGGGATCAATCCCTATGCAGTGCGCAAGGATTTGGGCATTGATTACATATTTTGGAATAAGTTTCATTCCAACTTTTATGCCACTGCCATTCTTGCATCCAAGAAAACCAAGATCATCAAGATGCAGTATATTGTTTGGGATGAGATGCAGGAGAAGGAGGAGCCTGAGTTTGATAAGGTAATCAAAATTTGTGACAGGTTCTAGCTTTCAGACATCATGGGTTTCTAGTATAACTAGAATGAGGAGGTCATTGCACAGTTTCATGCCACATACTTCTATGACCAGACCTCTGATGAGATTCACTAGATGACTAATGGTCAGCACTATCGAGTTAACTTTGTCACTTTCAGCCGGATTCTTGGCTTTGGGGAGGAGTACAGAGGTCACACTTACATTCATGATGAGCCTTGAGCTGAGATCCATGACATTAGTTACATGTGGAGAGATAGAAGGATTGCAGATGGCAAGAGGAGTGGTCTACATAGCTTCTATTACATCCTCAACAACCTCATCAGGAACACCATCAACCCAAAGGATGGAGCAGCCTCAGATATTAATGGCTATGTGAGAAATGTGTTGGCTAGATTTGCTTCAGGTGGGGACAGGTTCAATGTCCCTAGATTCATGTGGACTAAGTTAAGATTTGCAATGGAGGATGGGAGGAGGGGGCTGCCATATGCCCCTTACCTCATGTTCATGATTGAGAGGGTCACTAGATTTTATTTTCCGAAGGATGGGATGCACACCATCTACAAAATTGAGAAGACCCAGCCAGCTGCAGCTACTTAGGGAGCGGGGAGCTCTCATGCTCATGTAGATATCCCTGAGTCTTCCCGCTCTAGGTCTCGTAGAGGAGGCAAGATGAAGAAGTTTGGCAAGTGGTTGAAGGCAATCTTCCGCAAGTGCACCTATGCAGCTGACAGAGCATGAGACACAGCTTGAGCAGTGTCAGCAGTGTAGACAGGACCTTCCACCACTTCCTCCTATTCCACCTCCTCCACAGTTTGACCTTCCGAGCCTCTCCAACACAGATTCAGATGATGAGGATGATGATGATGATGATGATGATGAGCAGCAGGGACAAGCAGCAGATTAGGATGAGACCCTGGAGGGATACCGTCAGAGATAGGAGCCGAGGCGTTCCACTCGCTACACCGCCACTACTCACCATCAGGGCCGTGCACGTATTGACTCTGACGATGATGATGATCATTGTGGTGCCGGGACTGCTATAGGAGGTGCTAGGGCTGCAGGAGATGATGACATTGATTGGACAAACATCTAGGGAGATAACAAGTAGGTGTTGATCTTTCTTCTTTTCTTCTCTTTTTGGTGCTTTATGCCAAAGGGGAGAAAATTAGAGGGGTCAACAACTTTTCGACGCCATGGTCAGCAGCTGCGCTTCATGTCCTATTCGATGAGTGTTAGTCTTCGCTAGGTGGAAAGTTTGAGAGTCGCTCAAAACTCTAAATTGTGAAATAATGCTACTATTTGACTCTTTGTGTATCGGATATGAACATGTATGGTTTGTGTGGATTAGAAGTCATCTTATTGTGCTAGGTTACATATCTTTTTTTATCTGAGCTAGCTGTGTGGTGCTTGACTCTGTCTTGCTCAGATGCAGTCAAGTCTTGGCGATGCACTTTTCAATTTCTGACAGACAAGCACATGTGTGCATGATCTGTCATATGCATCACGTATATATTTTCTTGACACTGTGTGCAGCACCCCACAAAGGCATGGATGTAGGGGGAGCCCCAATTTTCACCTCACTAAAGTGTGAATCTTGGCCTCTTATGCCAAGTTGAGAATTCAATTCTCTATTTACATATTTAGGGGAGGCTCTACACCCATGGCCTCTTTTGTAAGCTCTAATTGGGTTGTCATCAATCACCAAAAAGGAGAAGATTGTAAGTGCAATAAAGCCCTAATGTGGGTTTTGGTGTTCATGACCACCTAATTAGAGAACTAATAAGATTTATTAAGATGAAAAGCAGGGAATTCATTATAGAGGATGTTATATGGAAAGGAGGAGCCCCCAATAACAAATAAGGACGGCATCGCGCTCAAAGGAGTTTTGAATTCTTTTGTCTTTTGAAATTAAATATGGGAAAAGCCGTACTATAAAGGGGGACACTACAACTGGTTAAAAGTGTGCAACCAAGTGCTCAATCTTTACACAAAAACAACCTCACACCTCAGCCAAGATAGCCAACTTAACAACTCCTTCACCCTTGCTGTCTTGCTGGGTGCGGCAGTGCCACACTTGGAGAGAGGCATTGCCGCATCATGGCACTGCCGCACTTAGGGTGGCACTGCCGCACTTAAGTAACCTTTGGGAGGTAGGGGGGTATTTATACTTTTCCCTGTCCTCCATCACGTCTCTCTCTTCTTCCCCAATGGTTCAGACCGACAAAAATTAGCAGGTGCTCATCTCCTCTCTCCTCCATTGGTGCCCTTCAAGCTCTCAAGCTTTCCCTTTGACTTCCCCATCAATTCTTGAGAGAAAAAGGTGCCAAAAGTGATTAGAGAGCAGCTCCACTGATTCCCAAAATCTAAAGAGCATTTGGTTCACATTTTGGCCGGCGGTTGTGTTTGTTACTCTTGGAGCTTGGCTCCTAGCCGGCTAGAGCGCCGCCCGGTGAGCTTGCCAAGTTTGTGGCAGTCCCGGGAGGTTTGTAACCACCTCTTGCAGCGAGTAAAATCACCTCTCATCTCAACAGTTCACTCTCTTAACTTGAGAACGAGGTAGGGTTGCAAAGCCCTAAGCCTTAGTGGTATACCTGAACAACGTGGACTTACACAAGCCTTGGTGGCGAGCTGAACCACGGGATAAAACCTTGTGTCATCTTGTGCTTGTGTTGCTACACTTGTGTTCTTATTGTTGTTGATATGATTTTAAGGGTTTCAGGCTGATCTACTTGTGTGTGGTGTTCCTACCACTTTCAGCTGTCGATCTGTGATCTACTACCCTGCAGGAAGCTAAGAAATTTACCCGATCTAAATTTCATTGGGTAGATTTTGAAATGTGAACTAATCTCTCTTGCAGGTGCGGCAGTGCCGCTGTTTGGTGCGGCAATGTCGCTGTGCGGCAGTGCCATGCTCACAGAGCGGTAGTGCCATGGGTGAATTTGACTTCCGTTTGAGTTGAATTTTTACAGGCCTATTCACCCCCCTCTAGGCATACCAGAGATCCTATAGGAGTGGCCACAAGCAATCACCAACTCGTGCCAAAGCTTCACAGCTGCTCCAAGCCGTCTAGGTGGCGGCAACCACCAAGAGTAACAAGAAAACCGCAACAAATTGATCCCCAACTGCCACTAGATGCAATCACTCAAGCAAATGCACTTTGGATCACTCCTAACTCACTTGGATGCACAATCAAGCAAGAGATTGAGTGGGAGTGGTTTGGCTTAGCTTACAAGGATGTATCAATGATCAAAGTGTCCAAGAGGGTGAGCTAGAGCTAGCCAAGTTCTATTTATAGAGCCCCAAGGGCTCACTAGCCGTTACCCCCTCGAAGGGTGTCCAGACTGAGCTCTGAAACCATAGATCGGGGGGTCCAGACCATGCTCCATGGGTTCAGTTCCCTGCTGCAGCCACTGCCAGCGTGCCACGTGTATCCTATGAGTCTTACTAGTATGACAGGATCGTGTAGATTGCTATGCTACAGGACTCCGATAGAAGTCGAGTGATTGCCTGTCACTCGCGAGAGATAGGAAAGATATTAATATTTCTATTATATTATTATCACCTGGAAAATATATATGAATGATAATTGGAGACCGAGCAGAATGGTACTTTGGATCTAGACTTAGTTTGGCCTTCGAGCGAGGCTCGGGTTGCACTTGTTCCGCCTGTGTTGGTTAAGGACTGGCCATTGCAATGGATGGTAGTCAGGTCATAGACTTATTATCCTGAACACATACTTGTGTATGGGCACGGGAAGGCTCATTGCTCTCTTGTCATGGGTTCTAGCTTTTTCTGGACCGACTGATTGGAGGCGGGTATGGTGGAGGTCTAAGCACTGCACTGAGTCCAGGACTCAGGAGCGAGGGCTTGGAGTCCAAGTTTGGATGGGGACCTGGACCCCGTGACAGGAGGGTAGTGGGTTGGACTTGCTTGTGCCTAGGGTACAAGCGGGACGTGTGTTTCAGGGTACCCAGCTGGGACATTGGTTCACGAATCACTGGGTGATCCGGTACGACTTGTCTACAGTCTAGCATTGTAGTAAGAACTGGAATATGAAATATGGTAAAATGGTTCTGATTGCTTACCACCTGCTTGAAGGTAGCACAGGTGCTTACCTAGAATGGATAGTTAATGAACTAATAATGATTGCTAATAAAATTGAATATAAGAATGCACGCTTAGTAATGCCTCCTGCAGATGCATTAAATCCACAAGCCAGATAGCCTTGCATATTCTTGGAGTCTTTTCTTTCTTCCTGAGGGGTAAGTCTTGTGGAGTACAATTGAGTACTCAAGGTTTGTTCTACCCTCTTGTAGGTGATAGACGGATGCTAGAGCTGACTCTTGTGTGTGGATTCCTCCTGGTGGGCTCAGAGAGGATTCCTTTACGCTGCGCTCATAGTTTTATTTATAACTCTCACTAAATGTTTTTATAAATAGAAGTTTTATAATCTGTTGTCATAGTTTATATATCAATGCTTCATCATGTCATGAATAGATATTTATTTCCGCTGTAACTCTGATCACATGTTTATATTCCGCTGTTAAAATTAAATTGTTCATAACTCTGAAACATGATCATATTCCGCTACTATAAACAATAAATACTATACTCTGATGTTGCATAGAAAGTGATGTAAGAAATGGTTAAAATGTTGTAAGATTTATTCTCTCATTTGTGATCCTAATGAAAAATGTGGATTTTTGGGTTCTCCCTTGGGGTGTGCTCGACGGAACTACGTAATTTAGTATCCTCCCTTGAGTGCTTAGTGTCTAATGGAAAACAAGTACTCCTAGGAGGCATTAGATTAGGTGGTTCTGCAACACCACCACTTGTGCACATGCGTTAGCATATTTTCAAAGCATTTTCAAGGGTTAAGTTAGTCCACACTAGATCCTAATGCATATACATGAGAATGACATCACCTAGTGGCACTTGATAACCGTTTTAACCATGATTTTCCTCTCTTCATAGTATGGCTATCTATCCTAAACCCAATCACACCCTCTATGGTGTCTTGATTGGTAAAACAAAAATGGCCCTATCAAGTATACCTTTGACTTGAGCCCATTTTTATTTTTCTCTTTTTTTTCCAAGTTGGAGCACTTGATCTTCATCTTTGGCCACCTCCATCACCATGAGTGCTCCACCACTTGGTGTGTACCAACCTATCTCAATTTTGCACTTAGAGCAAAGGTTGGCACACTAAGGCTTCATCAATTGTCTAAAACCAAACTAGGGCTTTCACTAACCCATACCCACAACTAGGTCATAATAGTGGAGGGAAAAAATCTTGAGATTGGGGAAAAATTGATAGCCACCCATTGTCTAGATCCCTTCGATGATATGAGAAGTACATTGTAAGAGTTGGCCGCTAGCAATTTGAACATGTAAGGCAGAGTCCAGACCTTGTAGAGTAGCGGCTACCTTATGACTAAGGAAAGTGCGAGAGCTTCTAGAATCCACCAATATCAACAGAGCATGGCCTTGGATAGGACCATGGAACCAAAAAGTTTTGAGCCCTTCAACACCATTCACTACATCCAGCGAAAGAGAGAAGAAGACTTAAGCCCCGAACATGATAGAATGAGTGCCAGCAGCATCCTCTTCAAGATCGAACAATTGCAAGGCCTCCTCCATCACGTGTATTTGAATGGTAGGAGCACAGCGATGGTCGTGAGACCAATTTTTAGCATAGCGAAGGCACAATCCTTTGGCACGACAGTAAGCTTGCAATGCCTAAAACCTTTCTTCAATAGTTTTGCCTCACACATGCGGCGTTCCTTAGCAGACACTAGCCCAACTTTCTTGTCAGTGTGCCCAGGTGGAAGAGGAAGTGATAGAGGTCTTGATTGAGCAAAACAAGACTAGAAATTCACATCAGGATTCTTGTAGTCACGATGTTAAAGCGGTTCCATCACCTTTTCTAGGGCGTCGACGCAGCCGGAGCTAGGGATGGCAATGGGTAGATTCAGGACTGGTGGAATCTCCACGTACCCGAACTTGAAACCCGAACTCAAACCCCAAAACTGCCACAACATTGGTTTGGGTGAAAATACACCCTCCTCCCCCCAAACCAAACCCAGTGGATACTCAAAACCCACCACCTATATGGCAATACAATAAGAGCAATAATAATGAATTTTTTGTAGCACATGTATGATATATATTACATATTCACATGCATAAACAAGAGGGGAAAAACAACATACAATTCCATGTCTCAACTTAGAACAAATTTAGTAGCTTACATTACAATTTATTAATGCAAGAAATGAGTTTTGATTCAAAATGATATGTTTTGGGTCTCCATTAGACATCCGTCGGCGGAACCCTAAACCCAAAACCAAACCCGATAAGTTTTGGGTTCCTGAACCCAAAAACTGCGTGTGAAAATCCCCCCCCCCCACACCAGGTAGATGCAAAAACCGTGGGGACCCAACCCGAAACTGACCCACTTCCATCCCTAGGCAGAGCGCTGGGCGTCAAGCTTGCACAGTCACCTCGCCCACTTGTCCTCCTGCTCTTGAAGCCACTTGGCGAGCTCGTCGAGGATGAGCTGAGTGTTCAAATCCATGGCGCCAAGATTCCTTTGCAGGCAGGTGAAGTGGCTATGAGATGCAAATGAGATGGGTAAATCTAGGATTTAAGTCTCTGATACCAAGTATGTCAACAGTTGGGGAACGAGGGAGATGAATCAGAGATAGGGAGACAAACAACAGTTTGGGAACGAGGAGGAATTGGATTGAGGAATTAGAGTTTTGTTATATTGTTCATGTCTCCTCTCTTCTCGCATTCTCTCTTTAAGTAGAGATACAGGCTGCACTTTGTTGCCTCAACATGGCACTATTACATGGGCATTGCCCACTTAGATCCTGCAACACGGGTACATATTGGGTTGTCTGGTCCTTGTGCTCCGCCAAGCCCCATCTGGTCGGAATCTCTTCCTCGTGTGTGCCAACTTGAATACTCGTGTCTGGAGTTCCTACCAGCAGATAGGTAGTGACACAAATGCATGGTCTACTGAACACATGAATGGCACAAGAACAAATAAGCATTATATATACTATGTTATACTCTTCTCGGATGGTGGAGTAGGGTCGTGCAGCTAGCAGTGGAGACGCCTAGCTCCATAGGTTGCTGTGTTGCTCCTAGTTTGGTTGTATACCATTTATGTAATAGTGATGTTTTGAAACAGTCTGCTAGGAAGGCCTAGTCAAAGCTATAAGACTACCTAGGGCACTCATCAGAAGCGCATCATTTGTATGGTTAAACTCTTCTTCTTAATTATAATGATACGCAAATTTTTATGTATTCGAGAAAAATATATATACATGGGCAGGTGAAGCGCGCCCACCTACTTAGTCTTTTTTTAAGCATCTGCTATGTTTGGTAGTCAATTAGGGACTTCCAACTTATTGTTCCATCATTAGGAATATAATTTGGCGGGCAAACTTTGCCTAACCTACACACAGTAGAAGCTTATTAGTGTCTACTAGAAATGGGGGCCTGGAAAGGGCCACATGCAGCCACATTCAAACTATGAGGATTTACTTAAATCATATTATTATTTAAAATAAATTATACTTCCCGTAGCAATCATGTGTTGGTACACGTGCAAATTTTGGCCTTAATTTGAGTTAGGTCAAAAGTGCTAATATTTGCTTAGTTCTTACTTCTTACAAGTCACTGTTTCAACATGCTGCGTTTAGGGTGATCCGATCCCACTACAGCAATAGATTCCGAAGTCAACTTTGGCTCTAGAACGAGGAGCAGGCTAAGGAAGCATAGGGTTTGAATCTTCGGGCTTGTGCTCCTATATATAGACTAATACCATAGGTTGATACGCTGCTTTCGCTCTACGAATAACTTGAGCGAATTCCCTCTTGAAAATTAATCGGCACCGCTGCATCGAAGGTTGAATATCTCTGAAGATTAAATCATTTCCGACTGTCCAAATAGACCAACACATTGTGATGAGAATTTCTATGAAGAAGGGCAACCGAAGTTGGGTTTTGAATTGCACATATTTTAACATTAGTTGAGAATAAATGCTAAAAGAATTTCTATGAAGAAGGGCAACTGAAGCTGTTCGGCTGATGGTTTCTGGTCCTGATAAGCCGGCTGAAGCTGATTTGTTGTAAGAAAAAACATTGTACCATGGCTGATAAGCCAGACTAAAAATTGTGTCATTCCTATGTTTCTTTACTATAAACGAGATCTAACTCTATACAATATGTTCTGCCTTGATCTCACAATGGTTCATCTCTGACCACACAATAATACCCTAGAAATAAATATAGAACTATTGCATTTGTCTATTTAGGGTCTGTTTGGATGAGCTAGGACTACTTATAAGTTGGTCTCAAAATTAGCTTAAATTAACTAAGGTTGGCTAGGCTGTTTTGATACAAGAGCTAATTACTAGCTAGCTAAAGTTTAGCTATAATTAGCTATAGTGCATCCAAACAAGAGGGCTAATAGATAGACTAATTTTTTTAGCCAAGTTTTCAATTAGTTGTTAGCGAACTAGCTAGTCAAACTCAGCTCATTTGAGTCAATTCTTAGCCTAACTAGTAACTAACCCTAGCTCATCCAAACATGCCCTTAGTTGGCTAACAACTAGTTGAAGGCTTGTCTAAACAATTAGCTCATCCATTAGATCCCCTGTTTGGATGTACTATGACTAATTTTTGCTAATTCTGATTTGGCTAGCAATTAACTCTTGTATACAAAGATACCCTTAGTCTTGTTATTATGCATTTGTCAACCAAAAAATGACTCCTAATAAGTTTGTACTGAGTAGTAGTAGAGAAGAGATAGAGAGTTAAAAGCAAAGACAGAGATAGAGATAGAGAGAGAGAGGGAGAGAGAGAAGCTAGATGGAGAAAGATGGAAACATAACAATTGCATCACTCTGTCCGTACTGGCATTTCATGAGTGTATGCACGTACAGTTTAATTTGGTTTGCAAGTGCCCCTTGTGCTCCATAAGGGGCAAGCTGCATTTGTTTCTCATCTATGCCA
This sequence comes from Miscanthus lutarioriparius, assembly GCA_904845875.1. Classification (NCBI taxonomy): domain Eukaryota; kingdom Viridiplantae; phylum Streptophyta; class Magnoliopsida; order Poales; family Poaceae; genus Miscanthus; species Miscanthus lutarioriparius. Next base: position 70,054,187 of record CAJGYO010000018.1, read on the forward strand.
AAACGAGCAGGGCAATATTTGCCATCATATAATATCTAAGTTCAAAGTTTATATATTCCCTGGGGAGTAATTAGTAACAAAAAGAAATGATAAATGTGCGACTGATAAAATAGCTTCCTACATATATGTTCGACTAGTGTTAAAACAAATGGTAGTGCTATTGCCCGGATGTTTGGACACCCATGCTTACACTCCATTTCCCGCGCCCCGCGCTGCTCAGACGTCGCCCGCGCCGCTAGACCGCGCGTGGGGACCACTCATGCCCCCTTTGCTTCCCACGCAGCTGCAATAGGTGGCTACGGCAGGTGGGTCCATTGCAACATGTGTAACACCCGATCTACTTTTAAAACATCCAGATAAAACATTTGCAACATGGTCCGAAGACAGATAAAACACTTGAAACATGCGTCTGGAACACTTGTAAAAACAACTGAAAACACTTGAAAATGTCATTTCGAAACATATGCAACGTCCAGATAAAACACTTGCAACATATGTGCCAAACATATACAACATCCAGATAAAACACACTTGCAACATACGTCTGAAAAACAGATGAAACATTTAGAACAGACGCTTGCCACATACATGTATAGCCACTACAACATATACAACATCCGATCTACTTTTGCAATATTCATTTAAAACACTCGCAACATACCTGTAAAATATCTGAAACATTTGAAACATGCGCTTTCAGTGCAACATCTCCTTACTACTTGGGAGAAAAATAGAGGTTCGTCGGAGGCAGCCGCGACGTCACCACCGTCGACCAGCGCCGCCATCGACTAGATCGATTCCGCCTACTGCGAGGCCGGCGAGGACCCCTTCGTGGCCGCCGGTATTCTGGGCTCCACGCAGGACACGTAGCCCCCTCAGCCCCCGTAGCTGGCGCCGCAGCCTCCGCAGCCGGCGCCGCAGCAACGGCCACCATCGGTTTTCTCGCCGTGCAGTGGATCTAGTGGAAGGAAGGCTGGTGGGAGGCCCAAGCAGGTTGCAGTGGCCCCTATGGGCATGGTCTGCGGTTGCAAGTGGGGAAGACAGCGGCAGCAAGGCGGAGTGGGGCGGGGGCGTGCGGCGTGCGGCGTGCGGCGCGGGCGGAGTCGTGCGGCGTGCAGCACAGTAGACTAGGTGAGCGGCACTGGCGGGTCGGTCCATTTAGACGGACGGACGCCATGAGGATGTAAAACAAATTAGAAGTCAACACCACAAACTTTTGCAACCACAAGCGACACACATTATGTTAATTTGCAGAGGAAGCAAAGTGGATCAGATCGGAGCTGTGTGTATACGTGCCAATACGTGTATTCATCGTCACCCTTATAGACTGGCATATATTATCTCGGTGGTGCGGTATATGAACAAGTTAAAGGTTGCTGCATCTCTCTGGATCACACATGCTGCTAGCCTGCGTGCTGCGGCTAAACCATGAACGACACAAGTATGCCCATCCGGGTGTCTCCCGTAGTAGGAAGGAATCTCTTCAGTGTGGTGATGCCTATGCTTCTCTGCTTCTCCTTGGGTTTTATCGTGGGCACCTCCACCAACGCCAAGTTTCGAAATTGCTACCTCCCTTTCGTGCCGCCATCGCCCTCTGCGATGGTGTCGTCGTCACCGCCACCTCCGACCCTACAGCCTCCGCCTGCTCCGTCGCCACCTCCACCTACAGCTTCGACATCAGGACAAAGCCCTAAGGTGGAACTGATGATTGGCTCTCTTAGCAGTGTCAAGAGCAACAACATGACCGACGAGGAGCTGCTCTGGTGGGCGTCCATGTCGCCCAAGGTTCGCGCCACGCCGTACCACCGCGTTCCAAAGGTTGCCTTCTTGTTCCTGGCAAGGGGTGACCTGCCGCTGCGGCCATTGTGGGAGAAGTTCTTCGAGGGGCACCACGGCCTCTACTCCATCTACGTGCACGCGGATCCGTCCTACACCGGCTCGCCGCCGGAGGACTCCGTGTTCTACGATCGCATGATCCCAAGCCAGGTAAAAGGTTGCACTGCCACTGACGAAGTAAAGAATTCGCACGCAATAACGCGCATATGGCCATGCATGGCTGCAGAAAACGTCCTGGGGAGACGTGACCCTGGTGGACGCGGCGCGCCGGCTGGTGGCGAACGCTCTGCTGGACCTGGGCAACCAGCGGTTCGCGCTGCTCTCGGAGTCGTGCATCCCCCTCTACAACTTCACCACCGTGTACGCGCTGCTCACCGGCTCCAACACCAGCTTCGTGGACAGCTTCGTCAACCACGACAGCGAGGTGCGGTACAACCCTTTCTTCGGCCAGCGCGCCGCCGGTGGCAACATCACGCTCGCGCAGTGGCGCAAGGGCGCGCAGTGGTTCGAGATGGACCGGGCGCTCGCGCTCGAGCTCGTCTCCGACGACACCTACTTCCCGGCGTTCCACGAGTACTGCGCGCGCAACAGGTACTGCTTCGCGGAGGAGCACTACCTGCCGACGCTGGTGAGCGTGCTCCGGTGGACGCGCAACGTAAACCGGACGCTCACGTACGCGGACTGGAGGCGAGGCGGCTCTCACCCGCGCAAGCACGGGGCTGGCGACGCCACGGAGGCGCTGATCAGGGAGATCAGAGCGGGCGGCGCCGGCGGCGGAGGCAAAAACTGCACCGGATACAGTGACGGAGCGAGCGGCGTCTGCTACTTGTTCGCGCGCAAGTTCGCGCCGGACACGCTCGAGCCGTTGCTCCGCTTGGCACCAAAGGTTATGGGGTTTGGGTGACGTCGTTCTAGAAAGCATATGCTCCGTCAGTTCCAAATTATAAATCATTTCAAATTTGGAGAATCAAAGTATCTTAAGTTTGATCAAAATTATAAAGAAAATTACGAAAAATTATCACATCAAATAGATATACTATAAAAATATAATCAATAAAGAACCGAATAATATTTAGTTGGTATTATAAATGTTATTATCTTATCATAATTTGATTAAACTTAAGATGTTTTGATTCTCCAAAATTTTTGGAATGACGTATAATTTGAAATTGAGGGAGTATATTCATGCAGTGCATTGCAATTTATCTATAGGAACGACTCGCAGCTTGTAGTTTATTCAACATGTCAGACATTTCAGTTGGTACCTTTCACGGTCGCTCAGCTCCTAGGCCCCCACGTCGCCTCTACGGGGTGACTCGGGCAGCATCGTCTCTCCACCCAGCGCAAACCCCTCCCGTGCTCTGCCAGAGCTGGATGCCGACAAACCAGCCGAAGGCAAGGACAGCGGCGGCTAGGCCATCTCCTCTTCTTCCCCATCCCTCTCTCTTTCTCTCTCTCCTAGAGGCTGGAGGTGCTCCCGAGCTGGGACGGGGGCAGTGGCGGCCGGTGGGTTCTCGGTCCGGGGTGTGCGAATCCAGCGTCCTCTCGGCTGGATCTGCCGACTCCGCACCTGGAGCATCTTGTCCAGCTGTGGCAGAACCTCCTAAATTATAGGGCCCACATGCACCTGTCACTGTCCGACGACCTTTGACAACTATACATATGTTCCTGGTAACTTAAGAAGACTGTCGGGTGTCCTCGGGGAACCCTGAATCATCCACGATTTCCGAGCAAGATCACATTACAGAGTCATTGCAGTATTACAACATTTATTCAAATATCTACACCAGAATAAATCAGCAGAAGTCTTACAATAACATAGTTTACAAACCATTTGTTTCAAACCATACAACTAAGTTCGATACTTATTACAAACCAAAGTAATGGAGTGGCATTATAACATATTACAGAACACACAAATAAGCTGCCCTGTCCAAGGGCCACACATTTACTTATCGTCATCGCACTGAACAACAGTCATGCAGCACGATCCAAAACAGATCTGCTCATGAGCCTCACCTGCAACAAGGGTCAACGAACCCTGAGTACAAAAGTACTCAACAAGACTTAACCGAAATAAGAATTAATAGAACGCAGGAATGCAGGCTCAGGGATTCAAGGTATGGCTTTAACAATAATCAAAGTTCTTTTGCGTAACAGCTCTTTAACAAAATTCTTTATATCAACATTTAAAACTTCATAAAGATCATAGACAAAGCTGACACGATCCGTATTGAGATCATGAAACTTCATATCCAACACTTTCTCAAACCATCCTTAAGTTCCAGTTATTTACACTACGATGATAAACAGTGAGTTGAGTCTCCATAACCGAGGAGCAACGACGATTCGAACCGATTCAACCCAGCTAGGGATTCCAGACCACACAACATATGCAGGTCCCTAACCTACATATACCAACCTACCCTCAGATCCTCTAAAACAAGAACGGGTCCGCGCCACCCGAGAATACAGTACTCCACCAATCTAGCCCATTGCCACGTGGGTACACGCTATTCCCGCCATCTCTTCACTCTCAGTGCACGAGTAGCCATTCTCGTAATAGAATAGCCAAGTTAAGGCTTATCGGAGTATGTGGTTAGTACTATAAAGTCTCACCTCATGCAATTCAATAACGGTACGGGCCTTAATCGACACAGGCGGAAAGAACCCGTTCACAAGACCCCTATGTCTTATGGCTCCCATACACCGAGTCCGCCCGGTCTAGATTTATTACTCCACATGCTCATATTTCATGATAACATAAATAACCAAGCATAATCAAAGATCCATTTAAAATTCGTAGGTGACAGGTAATCACCCGACTTTTATCGTTCTAAGCATAGCTAAGCAAAACTAGGCATATACGAATTAAGACTAATAACAGGGTAGATATGGAAGAACAAGGATGGTAATGCACCAATTAGGTTTTCCCTTAACTCCTAATCACTTAATGCAGTACAGAAAAGCAAAAGCGAAATCAATTGGTAAAATACAAGGTAGGGTTAAATGCATCCGGGGCTTGCCTTCGTTGGCGGAAAAATCTGGGTCCGGAGTCGTTCCACCGATATCAACACCAACCTCCACAAACGGATCATCCTCCTCAACTACTTGATTAACTACCATGTGCTTACCTTCATTCACTACATGTAGTAACAATGCCATATTTAACATGATGCGAGATACAAAATATGATGCTCGATGATGGATGCAAAACTAATAATTTTGAACACAACTTTCCTTCGCGGTACAGTTACAAGTCAAACTAACTAAACTTTTGCATACACCTAATTCAATTGCCAAGGATCATTATCAACTAATGACCCAAGGACATCACTCAATCAAAAATTCAAACAAAACCTAAATCACTAAAGGTTACTATTCGCTTTTATGAATTAATTAATTAATTAAGAATTATGAAATAAATCAACTTATTCCAATTGACCTCAAATTTTTTTTAAATGTTCATCACATGATAACTAAGTGGCAAAACAATTTTCATGATTTTTTGGATACATAAATAAGCCTAGAAAATCATGGAAACTTATTTATTAATTAATTGAGCAATTTTTATCACATTCAAAAAGTATTGAAAAACAACATTTCATATTTTTTTAAATAATATACATCACAAAGAGGTCACACAAAAATTTTCATAATTTTTGGAGCTCTAAATAAATCTACACAAAAATAACAAATTACAGCACTATTCAATCATTTTAAAAAAAGGAAAAAATCATTTTCAAATCACCCGCTCACACAAACAACTCGGGAAGAACCAGGAAATCACACAAACAACTCGGAAGAACCAGGAAATCACACAAATAACTCAGAAGAACCAGGAAATCACACAAACAACTCGGAAGAACCAGGAACTCACACAAACAACTCGGAAGAACCAGTAACTCACACAAACAACTCGAAAGAACTAGGAACTCACACAAATAACTCGGAAGAACCAGAAGCTCACCACAAATGTGTTAGAACGTGCGGTAGACGATGAGCAACAAAGGTGGCGTCAGACGACGGTGACAGCAACGGCGGCGATGGCAAGCTCGACTCCTGGTGACTGCAGCGGAGGAATGGCTCAATCAAAAGGTCATAGTGGACCACGGTAACACGGTGAAGCTGAAGGGCTACAAATCAAGGATGGATATGCACCGTGGAGCACTGGTGTAACACCCTAGGTGTTTGTCACCAGTTAAGTAGTGGGTTTGAGCTCAAACATGACCGATCAAGTGGTGTTGAAGATGTCAAAGTCAAATGTATGAAATTGAGTTCAGCTAGAATTTGGATAAAACACCTTGTTTACATGATAACCCTTTTCAAGATATATGTGCGAGTGATGTTAATGAAGCTTGTTTCATGTGTCTCACATCACTCTCTATCTATAGTGATCACTGGAAAAGTTTCATGACATTTGGAATCAAAAAGTCACATGAAATGATAAGTTATATCCTTGTTGGAATGGCTTTACTAAGTGTTGGAATTGCACTATTAAGTGAATGGAAATATAAGTCATTAGCCAAACCTTGCAACCTTGCTCAAAAGACTCTAATTAAACTCTACAACCAAAGTCGTGAAAGGTTCATGTTGAGCAAATGTCCAGAAAATGTTTCTAAGTGTGGGAATAGCTAAAATTGTCTTTTTTATGCTAGGATTTTGACCTATGTTGACCAACTGTTTGGAGTGCTTGCATGGTGGTGGGCCCTAAATACATGTTGGAGTTCATATTATGTAGAACAAATTTTGTTTAAGGATCAAGAGCTAAATTAGTGCCTAGCCTAGTCAAATGTCGCTCATAAGATCGAATCCAATCTTGTTTTCGTGGTTCGAAAATCGGCAAAATCTGGAATGACCGAAAATTCTCGATTCCGTTTCCATGTACCTTCCTTTGGTGATTTTTAGTTTGCAAACCGTGTCAAACTTGGCCAAACTTATTTAAGCAAAGTTGTCGTCCTCATGTAGCTCTGCGACACCGTGCAATTGGTTTGGTTTTTCGTCACTCCGTTTATGAGTTATGAAGGGGACAAAAACGATGTTCAGTTGTACATTTGAGGTAGTATTAGCTTTTCGAAATTTGAATTGATAAGCAGCAGCATCACTGGCCAACCACAAGCGAGCTAAGCGCCGCGTGGCCTTCCTCGCTTCGCTCGCGTGCACGCACCGCACCCAGTGCATAAGGCCGAGCGCCCACCTCCCTCCTTGAGCTCTCCTCCTCGCTCGCTTTCCTCTCTCTGCTGCGCTCACGCGCAGACACAGAGGCCGAGCGCCATGGCTGCCTGCCCACCAAGCTCCCTCGCTTGGGCCATTGCTGCTCCTCCTCTGCAGCGTCCCCTCCAGCCTCCTCCATCTTCTCCCTCCTCGCCCTTCCTCCTCCCCTGTCCGCAGGCGTTCTTTGCTAAGCCTTCTTGCTGACACTACCGCCGCCGCCACCATGGCTATCCGGACCGAGCTCGTGGCCGCCATGGAACCCCTCCTCAGAGCCTCCTCTGTCGTGGCCACTTGGGCCTTTGTGCGGCGTGGCGAGCCAATAAGCCGCTCCCTCAGACGCCAAGACGGTTGTGGTGATGCTCCACCGCATCTTCTCCACCGTCGATGTGCAAAAATGCGCGCTGAATCCGTGAGTCCGGCCATCCTCTGCTCTGGTTTCCGACCAGGGGCGTCATGCCAGAATTCGACGAAGGTCAAGGGCCTAACTGCATTGTCATTGACTCAAGTGAATAGTACCTCGAGGGACCTATTTGTTTTAAATCGGCTGAAAGTTTAGAAAATCATAGTAATTCATAGGAAATCCGTAAAATAGCAAATGAGGACTTTTTGGAATCCTTGTGAAATTATCTATGTAGTAGATCTATAATATTTCATGTTTTAGTTTAAAGTTTTAGCTGTAAAAATAGATTTATGCCTCTAGGTTTTTAATTCTAGTTGTATTTGTCTTTTTCATAACTAAAGATCTAGGGCTCCAAATGAAGTGAAATTTTTGTGGCATGCTACTCATGTGATAGTTGATGTGTGGTAAAAATTTCATGAGTATTGGATGAAGTATGAGTGAGTTATTGGTTTATCTTGCTCTCACATGATTTCTTGCTTTAGCAACTTGTCTTTTTCATAGAGGTTGTTATACCTATTCAAATGAAGTGAAATTTGTACAGTAGACTATTGAGAGTATATATGAGCCACTGTAATTTTTGTATAATTTATTGTATACTTTTGGTATATGTTCATTAAGTCACCTTGTTATCTAAAATAAATTAAGAAATGTATTAAAAGAATTTATTTGGTCATGGACACTAGGTTTTCTGGTGTTCTTTAGTCATATGGGAAATGTTGGTAAAGTTGGTTTTACCCAATTATGTGTTTGCAACATAAGTTAATAATTATTTTCTTGCCGATGAGTTTTATGGACAGATCTGAGAACTTAGCAAAGTTCTTCATGATAATGTGCTTTGTTGTGAAACTTGTTTATACAAAAGTTATAGATAATTCATGTATCTAGCTGCTGTTAAAATTTGGTGCCATTTGGCCAAGTAGTTTAAGAGTTACAGTTGTTTAAAGTTGGGTTATACAATTAATTGCTCTCTGTCTTGTTTAGACCAGTTTCTGTAAAGGTATAATTTTGATCTACTTAACTTGGGAATCATGCTGTGATGGTTATAGATGAAATGTAGATAATTTCATAAGCTTTCCAGAATGTCTTCTTGCAAGTCATTTGGATTTATATAACTCCAGTTATAGCTAAATCTTATAGCTGCTGTTTGCATGTCCAGAAATTGACAGATTCCAATTATAGTTGTTTGCTTGTATATTGCTAAGTGTGGCTCATACCTTTGATGATGGTTGAGTTAGAGTACCTGAAATCTTGGGAAACTTGTGTCATGCTTGGTGTTGTCGTCTTCTTTGCTATCGTGGCATGATAAATTGTGTGATATTTAAAGTAAGCAATGCGAAGTGCTTGTGCATGTTAACGTAACCTTGTGCTTGTCTTACTTACTGCATGCGATGTATTGTCTATTGCACTTCCATGTATTCATACACATGCATCTTGCATCTCATTTAGGTACGCTAGATGAACCACGTGAAGGATGTGATGTGGAGTTAAACCCGAAGACGGTGTTTGGTGGATCTATCCCGAAGATGGAAGGACTAAGCAAGTGCTAGGACCGAAGATGTCACATAGTCGGTGCAAGCTAACTGAACTGACTTGTGCCGGATCCCAAGCAAGCCCCGGAGCATTTTAAGTCTCCCAGTATTTTACAAATGATTACTTAAGTACTTATGATTGATGCATTAGGTTATAAGAGTTGAATGGAACCACTTGATGCATATACATTCCTTGTCCAGATATTACACCTTTAATCGGTATAGGTCCAGGATCGAATATATGCTTAGCCATGCATAGATCGGTAGAAGTCAGGTGATTTCCTGTCACCTACGAGAGATAGGTGGAAACCGGAGCACGGTTGGCTATATTTGCTATCGTGGAAAAGAACCATGGGGTAAAAGTAAATCGAGGCCGGGCGGAGTCTATGTGTAGGTTGACTCATGTGATTCCGTCTGTGTCGATTAAGGACCGTACCGTTGTTGGAACTTCTGACAAGATTGAACGCATGCCTCTCACTTATCTGGCCGGATAACTCGTTCCGACCGCGAAGCCGAGTAATTCAATTCAGACCGGGACCCGTTCTGTTGTGCGCTCCTTCCGGGAACGATCGGTCGAGCCCAAAGGCGGGCTAGGCTCTGAGCATCCTAGCATCCGGTGTTCCAGTTATGCGCGCAAAGATCTGAACCCGCGAAATGTGTACCGAGTTGTACCAAGGTGACCTAAAACTATCGTGGGTCGGTAGACCTGGGTTTGTGTTAGGAATAAATTCCCAGCTGGTTGAAATCGATTCGAATCACCGTCTCTCCCGGATAGTGAGAAACTTGACTAGCTCCAACATCGTAGTAACTGTGTTATGGAATGTGATGGTTCGAATAAACTTGGAATTACTATACCTGCTATGGTTACTATTGTATGCTCTAAAAAGATATACCACATGTTTGGCACAGGATAGTTGCTAATCTAGAGATGGATAATTCTAATTAACTTGATGACAGAATTATAATTGTATAATTGAGTTAATCGCTTTTTATGCAAAATATTGTCAAGCTACCTCCACTTATAAAGCCTTGCATACTCCTTGGAGTCAATTTTATTTCTGGTTATGACGGGTAAGTCTAGCTGAGTACATTCGAGTACTCAGGGTTTATCCCACCATGTTGCAGGTGAGGTTTCGGCCTGCTGAAGATGGTGGCTAACCGCCGGTGGGCTCGGTGACTCTATATTTATTCTCATCTATATGCTTTTATCTGAGGATGTCACTTATGCTAGCAACGTATTTGGAACTTATATTAATGTAATCATTTGAAAGTTATGTTGTTTTCACTAATCGGTTTTGAAATTCAAACTTGTACTATTATTGTGAAACCATTTGTAATATTATTTCCGCTGCAACTCTACGTATGTGATGTGTATTTTCTTAATCACGCGATCTTGGTTGTGATGTTGATTTACCGAGGTCCTGCGTGACACTCGGCGGACTACCGGGTTTATATAAGTGAAAGTATGCACGTGTCAACGCGTTAGCGGGGACAGCCGTACTTGATCTTGTATAAATTGGGCGGTTCTGTCACAGCTGGTATCAGAGCGAGATTAAGCATAATACTATCATGTACATAGTTTTAAAAATAAAGTTTTGGTTTTAAAAAGCCTATTTTAACTAAAACTTTAGCTACAGGAAAAATTATCAAAACTTATTTACAAAACTATGCTAGCGACATCCTCCTGTATGCCCAGTTAAGGACTATTAGGTGGCTATCTAAGTACTAACTTTGGGGGATGTACTTTATTGCAATTTTTACTTTCGTCGTCCATACGGCGTGCTATTGTATGGATGCTGTTCACTTGAATGGTAATGTATGGATCAATTGCCTCTACGCCTCGGTAAGTGTGAGTTGTGAGAGCATGACCGTCCAACTATCGGTCTAGGGGAGAGTTAGCTATGGTTACTGGAATATTTACGTGTTACACACATGTATATATGAAGGTACTTAATTGTGGGTACATCTGCTGGGTAGCTATGGATACCGAAGTATATATATCTGGGGATGTGTATATGGAGAGTATCTTAGTTTACTGCTTTCATTGTGTGCTTATTTATCTCTTGTGGGGATGGGCTACAATGAATTTGCCTGCAGGTACGCTAACCACGAATGCGTAGATTGAATATAGCTGACGACTAGATATATATCGAGAGAGTACGTGTTATGCCACCGACATAGAACGTGATTGTCGCCTTTGGCAATTTTGTGAGGGCGAATAGGACGAGCATGCATCATGATTGTGCTTGTGCATAAATATGCTTCCCTCACCTTGTTCTAATACTAAGTAACTTGTGACCAATGTGATGCTACTGTCTTCCTTGTGTGAAGCTAGACAAAACGCCTTGTTCCATGCTGCTTGAATAGCTGTGCTTGAAGATAGTGTGTGATTAGCTTCGCCTTATATGTTTGTTTCCAAAGGAAATAGATGACAAGTTAATAGTTAGCAAAAGGTTCACCCCTTTGAAAACTAAATTGCTAAATGTAAGTAAAACTTGTTTTGTAAAGATATCCACCTACTCAGTAAAAAGGAAATAAAAGATAACAATACTTTACCACCATGTTTTGCATGATATGTGTAGCGGTGTTGTTGTAGGTGACTAGTTGTTAGGTGTGAGCTTTGTGCTTAGTAATAGTCGCTTAAGCTAATTAGATTGAGTATTTCGAAATGCTTGCTTAAGACCATGATGTAGGTGTGGATGCTCGTAATCTAGGTAGTGTCGTAGCTGTCACTCCTTTTGTCCTCAGAAAGCATATGAGTGTTGAAGAGCGCTATCCTAGAACAACGTCCAAGTTTTGGTAATCTCATGGTTGTCGTTTTCAATTAAGTTCTCTCTTAGGAGCCTGAGCCGGTACACGTGGTTGCTAGCCATTGAACGTTGTGCTATGAAGACCTTTATCCATGCCTTGGCTTGACCTTAGGCCCCAGCAAAGTTCCCTTGAACGCTTGCTTGTGTCATGGTTGACCCACTCTTGTGTGGAAGGACCTTGCTCCGAAATCCTTGTCGGACTTCATTGCTCCTTCTCCTACAGATGATCTGGTGCAACGCTAATCGCTATCTACCCTGGCTTTGGAACCTTATCCTCGCAGATCCTGTCATTGCTTTATCAACTGAATCCCTAGTCAGTGCAATGGCTCTGTCCCTTGAATCTCGTTTGTTTTGTCTCCAACCCTTTCAAGTCTTTGAACATTTATCAGTCTTGATCTCATGTTGCTGCTCGACAAGACCAAATCTCAGGTTAATCATTATCTGGTAATCACTTGGTGGACACAAGGCGTATATGGAAATTCAGCAAGAGTCTCCTGCTTAGTTGCCTTCGGCAATTAGGCTATGTTCTCTTGCGCTGTGTTTTGATCTTCAGATCGCTTCCTTGTTGACTCCTAACCTTGTAACTACCTTTGTTGCTATCCTTCCTTCTCATTGGGCTTGCTCTTATGCAACCAAATTTGTGCTACGAGAGAATGCGTGTGGGTTGTATGTTCAGTAATGGTGCCACGATTAGCAATCTACGGTGCCACGACGAAACCGAGGGCATCATGTGGACTGCAGCCACAAGGTTGTGCTGCTCGGCACGCGCTGGTATCGAGGTTTCTAGTCATGATCCATTGCAAAACTGCACCGATGTGTTACTTTCACGTGAGCTCTTCCTTGGTTATCTCTCCTTATCATGTCAAGAGATCTATATGTCGAACTAGATGCAATGGGACTCCCTTTTGAAGTCGTCCAACGGTTAACCTTTGAAGAATAGGTCACTAATAGGAACATAAACAGACTGCAAGAGATGGTAGGCAAGTGACTCGACGTGATTGTCCCTGTAATGACGTCGATCATCTAGTGAGCAACTTATGTCATTTTCATTGGATCAGAAAGGTGCACCACATTTAAGGTTGAACAAGTTATCAGTCGGATGATAAATGGACCAATATATTATGTGTTGTAATAGGTCACCTAGTATATATGAGTTCCTATCCAAGTTCTCAATCTTTAGGTGCATAAGGATCATGTAGGCGAACCGACCTTCTTTGATGTGACCCCTTTCTACTGACTTCAATGGCAACCATCTGTATGCTTCGACCATAATTTTTGTTATCAAGAGTGAAAATTTGGAACCTTTTTAGTGCTGAGAGACAACTGATTAGTTACCAGTAGGAAAGTTAGTCTCCAGTCAGGTAACAACTATTTGGTAACTATGAAGGCCAGATCTCACAGAACAATGTTGATCAAGGAAACAACAAACCTGGCCCTACAATGCAAGTGCTACTTCTTCTCCAAATGTGCTATCAAGTCAATTCCATCTTGGACAACCACGTATATAGTGCAAGATGTTGTATCAGCTAAGTGTAGAACTAGAGAAAGCATATCCCTAGTTTCGATCAGCATCATTGTGCCCCTAGGTACCACAAACGGATTTGTTCAAGGCTCTATTGGACCAAGTGCCAAAGAATATTCAGAAACGGTTCCTTATCTATATAGGGATGCCTCCATGTGGAGTAATGCTTTGTGCCCTATCAAAATAGCCCACAAGTCCAATGTTTGTGCATCGTCGAGTTGGTGTCTAAATCAACGGTTGAGGTTGTTTCCTAAGAGGCATGTAAGGAAAACCCTAGCCTCCATCCTCAGCGAGAAAGCTACCGCGGTTATAAAGGAAGAACGAGAAATCTGTCCAGATTTTGTGGCACTAAACCGGTTATCTTCAAGCCGGCGATTAGTGACTCAAACGAAGTTGGATTGACCCCAAACTTGGTGATCTCATTCCTTGCTTAGGACCCTTCAATGTCTTAAGTTGGTTTGAGTATTGGTTGAGTAAAACATCGGATTTGAGAGATATCTTGTCGGCTCGGTTGCTGCCATTTCAGAACAGAGCAATTTTGGTAGATGAATTGTTTGGATAGTCAAACGGTGTCCGGTTGAGTTAAATTTTGGTGAGTAGTTAGAAGAACCATGGATCTACATGCCCACCAAAATTTGTGCATATTGGAGCAGTAGTTTGTGAGATATTAATAGAAGACAAAAGGGTACAGAATCTGCAATTTCGCTGTGACTGCGATCATCATTTGCATTAGACGGTTGTGTTTGTCATTCATGCCAAGAAATTACAACTTGTAGGTGTATTGCTGTTAGACAACCCTCCTTACCCTTGAGAAGACTAATTGCACCCCTATGTGCCTTGCTTTTGCCCTCTTAGGTCAGCAATGCGTTAGCAGTCAAGGTGTTCTAGAAGCCAAATTGTGCCCTTGCAATTCGAAAGTAATTGGAAATGTGTCAAACCATATATTTTTGGATTATGGTGTTTGAGATATTGATTGGCCTAAGAATGGAAGCCTCGACGTCAAATATAGTTTAAGAAGGCTAATTTTGCTACGATACAAGTCAACCCAACTTGCTGTGCAACTGCACCACGAAGGCAAATTGTGCTCAACCTGCTTGGTAGTGAACTAGTCCCTAGTTTTGTGACTGCTTGCAACTTGTGTTGTCCTCCAAGCCTCGCTAACATCCTTCTACGTCAATGGTTCTCCAATGCTGACATGCCTTTGGTACCTTATATGTGTTTTTACCCAAGAGGTTGCATCAGATTCCACCCAGATCCCTGTTGCAACCTGGATCCAAAGGCTCCCTAAGGAATGATCATCGAGAACGTTGAGCCGACAGAGTCAGCTATTACGTTTACCACTCACTCGGCAGACTCAGACCATATAATATTGTTATTAGAGAAAGAGAACTGCACACATGAAACCATTGCAACGAGTATCCTTCAGAAGATTATGATCTAGTGCAAAGTCCATATGGTATGTGCTGTATCCACTAGGGAAGTAGATGCTACAAGTATTTAGTCTACGTTTGTATCGCTCTTCGTACATCGAGGACGAAGTACGTAGGACATTGCTATCTTGGATTCCTCCTAATGTAACAATGCTTTATGACGCCAACGAAGAAAATTCTTCAGACAATAGCTTACGACGAAGAGCAAGTATCAGAAAGTGTCGTGAAAATATTAGCCTCTCTGATACTCCGAAGTTAAGTAGCCTAATGCTATCACTGATGTTGGGAACTGGATGACAAGTTTCTCTTCCCTTAAAAGTCTTTCGCACCGAATCTCGGGACGCGATTCCTTTAAGGGGGGAAGGCTGTAACACCCTAGGTGTTTGTCACCAGTTAAGTAGTGGGTTTGAGCTCAAACATGACCGATCAAGTGGTGTTGAAGATGTCAAAGTCAAATGTATGAAATTGAGTTCAGCTAGAATTTGGATAAAACACCTTGTTTACATGATAACCCTTTTCAAGATATATGTGCGAGTGATGTTAATGAAGCTTGTTTCATGTGTCTCACATCACTCTCTATCTATAGTGATCACTGGAAAAGTTTCATGACATTTGGAATCAAAAAGTCACATGAAATGATAAGTTATATCCTTGTTGGAATGGCTTTACTAAGTGTTGGAATTGCACTATTAAGTGAATGGAAATATAAGTCATTAGCCAAACCTTGCAACCTTGCTCAAAAGACTCTAATTAAACTCTACAACCAAAGTCGTGAAAGGTTCATGTTGAGCAAATGTCCAGAAAATGTTTCTAAGTGTGGGAATAGCTAAAATTGTCTTTTTTATGCTAGGATTTTGACCTATGTTGACCAACTGTTTGGAGTGCTTGCATGGTGGTGGGCCCTAAATACATGTTGGAGTTCATATTATGTAGAACAAATTTTGTTTAAGGATCAAGAGCTAAATTAGTGCCTAGCCTAGTCAAATGTCGCTTCGCAAGATCGAATCCATCTTTGTTTTCGTGGTTCGAAAATCGGCTAAGTCCGGAATGACCGAAATTCTCGATTCCGTTTCCATGTACCTTCCTTTGGTGATTTTTAGTTTGCAAACCGTGTCAAACTTGGCCAAACTTATTTAAGCAAAGTTGTCGTCCTCATGTAGCTCTACGACACCGTGCAATTGGTTTGGTTTTTCCTCACTCCGTTTATGAGTTATGAAGGGGAGAAAAACGATGTTCAGTTGTACATTTGAGGTAGTATTAGCTTTTGAGAAATTTGAATTGATAAGCAGAAGCATCATCAGCCAACCACCGGCGAGAATAAGCGCCAAGCGTGGCCTCGCCTTCGCTTCAGCGTGCACGCCACCGCACCCAGCTGCATAAGGCCGAGCGCCCACTCCTCCCTCGCCCAGAGCTCTCCTCCTCGCTCGTTTTCCCTCTCTGCTCACGCTCTCGCGCACACAGAGGCCGAGCGCCATGGCTGCCCCGCCCACCAAGCTCCCTGGCTGGGCCATTGCTCCTCCTCTGCGCAGCGTCCCCCCTCCAGCTCCTCCATCTTCTCCCTCCCACGCCCTTCCTCCTCCTGTGCCACCATGGCTGTCCGGGACCCGAGCTCGTGGCCGCCATGGAACCCTCCTCGAGCCTCCTCTGTCAGGCCACTTGGGCCTTTGTCTTGCGTGGCTGAAGCCAGCAAGCCGTTCCTGTCAAGATGGTTGTGGTGATGCTCCACCGCATCTTCTCCACCGTCGATGTGCGTAGCAAATGAGCGCCGAATCCGTGAGTCCGGCCATCCTCTGCCTCCTCGGTTTCCCACCAGGGGCGTCATGCCAGAATTCGACGAAGGTCAAGGGCCTAACTGCATTGTCATTGACTCAAGTGAATAGTACCTCGAGGGACCTATTTGTTTTAAATCGGCTGAAAGTTTAGAAAATCATAGTAATTCATAGGAAATCCGTAAAATAGCAAATGAGAACTTTTTGGAATCCTTGTGAAATTATCTATGTAGTAGATCTATAATATTTCATGTTTTAGTTTAAAGTTTTAGCTGTAAAAATAGATTTATGCCTCTAGGTTTTTAATTCTAGTTGTATTTGTCTTTTTCATAACTAAAGATCTAGGGCTCCAAATGAAGTGAAATTTTTGTGGCATGCTACTCATGTGATAGTTGATGTGTGGTAAAAATTTCATGAGTATTGGATGAAGTATGAGTGAGTTATTGGTTTATCTTGCTCTCACATGATTTCTTGCTTTAGCAACTTGTCTTTTTCATAGAGGTTGTTATACCTATTCAAATGAAGTGAAATTTGTACAGTAGACTATTGAGAGTATATATGAGCCACTGTAATTTTTGTATAATTTATTGTATACTTTTGGTATATGTTCATTAAGTCACCTTGTTATCTAAAATAAATTAAGAAATGTATTAAAAGAATTTATTTGGTCATGGACACTAGGTTTTCTGGTGTTCTTTAGTCATATGGGAAATGTTGGTAAAGTTGGTTTTGCCCAATTATGTGTTTGCAACATAAGTTAATAATTATTTTCTTGCCGATGAGTTTTATGGACAGATCTGGGAACTTAGCAAAGTTCTTCATGATAATGTGCTTTGTTGTGAAACTTGTTTATACAAAAGTTATAGATAATTCATGTATCTAGCTGCTGTTAAAATTTGGTGCCATTTGGCCAAGTAGTTTAAGAGTTACAGTTGTTTAAAGTTGGGTTATACAATTAATTGCTCTCTGTCTTGTTTAGACCAGTTTCTGTAAAGGTATAATTTTGATCTACTTAACTTGGGAATCATGCTGTGATGGTTATAGATGAAATGTAGATAATTTCATAAGCTTTCCAGAATGTCTTCTTGCAAGTCATTTGGATTTATGTAACTCCAGTTATAGCTAAATCTTATAGCTGCTGTTTGCATGTCCAGAAATTGACAGATTCCAATTATAGTTGTTTGCTTGTATATTGCTAAGTGTGGCTCATACCTTTGATGATGGTTGAGTTAGAGTACCTGAAATCTTGGGAAACTTGTGTCATGCTTGGTGTTGTCGTCTTCTTTGCTATCGTGGCATGATAAATTGTGTGATATTTAAAGTAAGCAATGCGAAGTGCTTGTGCATGTTAACGTAACCTTGTGCTTGTCTTACTTACTGCATGCGATGTATTGTCTATTGCACTTCCATGTATTCATACACATGCATCTTGCATCTCATTTAGGTACGCTAGATGAACCACGTGAAGGATGTGATGTGGAGTTAAACCCGAAGACGGTGTTTGGTGGATCTATCCCGAAGATGGAAGGACTAAGCAAGTGCTAGGACCGGAGATGTCACCAAGTCGGTGCAAGCTAACTGAACTGACTTGTGCCGGATCCCAGGCAAGCCCTGGAGCATTTTAAGTCTCCCAGTATTTTACAAATGATTACTTAAGTACTTATGATTGATGCATTAGGTTATAAGAGTTGAATGGAACCACTTGATGCATATACATTCCTTGTCCAGATATTACACCTTTAATCGGTATAGGTCCAGGATCGAATATATGCTTAGCCATGCTTAGACCGGTAGAAGTCAGGTGATTTCCTGTCACCTACGAGAGATAGGTGGAAACCGGAGCACGGTTGGCTATATTTGCTATCGTGGAAAAGAACCATGGGGTAAAAGTAAATCGAGGCCGGGCGGAGTCTATGTGTAGGTTGACTCATGTGATTCCGTCTGTGTCGATTAAGGACCGTACCGTTGTTGGAACTTCTGACAAGATTGAACGCATGCCTCTCACTTAGCTGGCCGGATAACTCATTCCGACCGCGAAGCCGAGTAATTCAATTCAGGCTGGGACCCGTTCTGTTGTGCGCTCCTTCCGGGGAACGATCAGACTGAGCCCAAGGGCAGGCTAGGCCTGAGCATCCTGGCATCTGGTGTTCCAGATTGTGCGGCGCAGTACGAACCCGCGAAATGTGTACCTGAGTTGTACCGAAGGTGACCTAAGGCTATCGTGGCTGGTAGACCTGGGTTTGTGTTAGGAATAAATTCCCAGCTGGTTGAAATCGATTCGAATCGCCGTCTCTCCCGGATAGTGAGAAACTTGACTAGCTCCAACATCGTAGTAACTGTGTTATGGAATGTGATGGTTCGAATAAACTTGGAATTACTATACCTGCTATGGTTACTATTGTATGCTCTAAAAAGATATACCACATGTTTGGCACAGGATAGTTGCTAATCTAGAGATGGATAGTTCTAATTAACTTGATGACAGAATTATAATTGTATAATTGAGTTAATCGCTTTTTATGCAAAATATTGTCAAGCTACCTCCACTTATAAAGCCTTGCATACTCCTTGGAGTCAATTTTATTTCTGGTTATGACGGGTAAGTCTAGCTGAGTATATTCGAGTACTCAGGGTTTATCCCACCATGTTGCAGGTGAGGTTTCAGCCTGCTGAAGATGGTGGCTAACCGCCGGTGGGCTCGGTGACTCTATATTTATTCTCATCTATATGCTTTTATCTGAGGATGTCACTTATGCTAGCAACGTATTTGGAACTTATATTAATGTAATCATTTAAAAGTTATGTTGTTTTCACTAATCGGTTTTGAAATTCAAACTTGTACTATTATTGTGAAACCATTTGTAATATTATTTCCGCTGCAACTCTACGTATGTGATGTGTATTTTCTTAATCACGCGATCTTGGTTGTGATGTTGATTTATCGAGGTCCTGCGTGACACTCGGTGGACTACCGGGTTTATATAAGTGAAAGTATGCGCGTGTCAACGTGTTAGCGGGGACAGCCGTACTTGATCTTGTATAAATTGGGCGGTTCTGTCACAACTGGCCACGGTGAGGCGAACACGACGGCGACGCTGCCGGCCGCAAGGAAGAAGAGCGCGCACAGCAGTTTCCTGGCGAAGTCAAGCTACAAAAGCAGGTCGGTTGGATGCGCAAGGAGCAGGTGGAACCATGACGGGCTATAGCTGCGACTGGCAAGCACTAAGATGACGGCGCAAGCTCAACAGAATTAGGCGGTGGTGACGGCAAAAATAGAGGAAGAAGAAAGGAGATGAACGGCGATGGCTCAGGCTAAATAGCGCGGCTTAGAAGCAAAGAGAAGCCACGCGGAAGCCTTCATCGCGCTAGTGCAACGCCAAAGATGGCCATGACGCGCCTGGAACGCCGAAGAAGATCGCCGGCCATGTAGCTTAGGCGGTGAACACTGTTCACAGGAATTACAGAATTGCCATTCATTTTAAAAATCCAAATTACTCCCAAATTTGTGTAACAACTCAAAAATCTCCTAAAACAAAAGTTGTTCAAAATCAAAAGTTCTACAACTTTGCTTTCATAACCACCCCCTAATTCGGTCTACATTTTGAAATGCAAATTTTGAATTCAAAAAGGGGACATTTAAAGAATTACGCCTTTTCAATTTACTCCAAATTTTTCTAAACAACTTTGAAAACTCCAAAAACAAACATTGTACAACTCAACAAGCTCTACATTTTTTCTTTAAGGCTCAACCCCAAAATGTGCTTCGATTTTGAAATGTGTTTTCCAGGTCAAAACTTAAAGGCCGAAATTAGGGTTTTCGGAAATCCAAATCCAAACAAAACTTGGAACATGATTCAAATACTACAAGGCAACACTTATAACACAAATATAAACATGTTTGAGTGAATGTATATCAAAGTTCACAATATGACCAAAAGCTTTGCAATGCATATGATGACATGGCAGTTTTAGTATTTATAACACCCGGGGTGTTACACCAGCCGTGGGGGCGCTCGGTGAAGGCCCCTTTCCTCCTTCCTCGAAGGCGGCCATGGCATCGGCCAAGGCTGCCCAGACGGCCAGATCCAATGCATGGGCGGTCGGATCCGGTGCTTGGGTGGCCGAATCTGGCTCGCCCTAGCTGGGAAGCGCGGCAGCCGGAGTCGGCTGTGGTGGTGAAAGGTCCTAATGGCTAGAGGGAGTGAATAGCCTAATAAAAATTTCTACAACAACACTTAATCAAACCGGTTAGATAATTATGAGGCGAAGCAAGTGTTGTGCTAGCCTACTAAAAATGCAAGCCACCTACCACAATTCTAGTTTATATAGTTTCTATCCACACAATAGCAATGTCACTATACTAAGTTAGTGTGCTCTCAAAGGCTAACTAAAGAGCCACACTAACCAAACTAACTAGCTCTCACAACTAGCTACACTAAAGAGCTTGACAACTAGTTTGCGGTAATGTAAAGGGAGAGAGCAAGATAGTTATACCGTTGTGTCGAGGAGTGAACCAATCAATCACAAGAATCAATATAAATGAAGACCAATCACCTCGGAATCAAATGATGAACACAATGATTTTTTACCGAGGTTCACTTGCTTGCCGGCAAGCTACTTCTTGTTGTGGTGATTCACTCACTTAGAGGTTCACACGCTAATTGGCATCACACGCCAAACCCTCAATAGGGTGTCGCACAACCAACACAAGATGAGGATCACACAAGCCACGAGTAATCCACTAAAATACCTTTTGGCTCTCCGCCAGGGAAAGGTCAAGAACCCCTCACAATCACCACGATCGGAGCTGGAGACAATCACCACCCTTCGCTCAACGATCCTCGCTGCTCCAAGCCGTCTAGGTGGTGGCAACCACCAAGAGTAACAAGCGAATCCCACAGCGAAACACGAATACCAAGTGCCTCTAGATGCAAACACTCAAGCAATGCACTTGGATTCTCTCCCAATCTCACAAAGATGATGAATCTAGGATGGAGATGAGTGGGAGGGTTTTGGCTAAGCTCACAAGGTTGCTATGTCAATGCAAATGGCCAAGAGAGTGAGCTTGAGCCAGCCATGGGGCTTAAATAGAAGCCTCCACGAAATAGAGCTGTTGTACCCCTTCACTGGGCACATCGCAGGATGACCGGACGCTCCGGTCCGATCAACCGGACACAGGCCCTCAGCGTCCGGTCACGTGATACACGCCATGTGTCCCCAGCATCAAATACTGTTCGTCAGATTTCAACGGTCATCTATTGACCGAACACAGCGCACAAGCTGACTGGACGCTTAGCCTCCAGCGTCCGGTCATTTCCAGTAAGGTTCCAGAAATGAATTTCTTCGACCGAACGTGTCCGATCATGCTAGACCGGACCCTGCCAGCATCCGGTCTCATAGTGACTTTCTTCTGCGCTGCCCGACAACAGGACCGAACACTAGACCTCAGCGTCCGGTCGTTTGACCAACGCCAGCATCTTCGCTGTTACAACTGACCGGACGCGCTGGTTCCTCTGAGACCAGCGTCCGGTCACTTTGTGACCAGCGAGACCAACTCCTCTTCACCTCTATCTTCTTCACCCTTGCTTCAAATGTGCCAACCACCAAGTGTATCACCTTGTGCACATGTGTTAGCATATTTTCACAAACATTTTCAAGGGTGTTAGTACTCCACTAGATCCTAAATGCATGTGCAATGAGTTAGAGCATCTAGTGGCCCTTTGATAACCGCGTTTCGATATGAGTTTCACTCCTCTTAATAGTATAGTTATCAAACCTAAATGTGATCACACTCTCTAAGTGTTTTGATCACCAAAACAAATAGCTCCTACAATACACCTTTGCCTTGAGCCTTTTGTTTTTCTCTTTCTTCTTTTCAAGTCCAAACCCTTGATCATCACCATGGCATTACCATTGTCATGTCATGATCTTCATTTGCTTCTCCACTTGGAATGTGCTACCTATCTCATGATCACTTGATAAACTAGGTTAGCACTTAGGGTTTCATCAATTCACCAAAACCAAACTAGAGCTTTCAATCTCCCCCTTTTTGGTAATTGTTGACAGCCCTTTCACAAAGATATGAATTGAAATTCAATTGAATCTATGTTGCTTACCCAAGCATTTTACCATTTGTTAAAGGATGTGGACAAGTTTCATGAACTCCATATGGTAGCAATTGCTCCCCCTACATATGTGCTACGAGTTTGGATTATAGCTTGCACATATGCTTAGATAGAAAATATAGGAGACAATGTCTATCAAATGATGCTAAGGTATAAAGGATGGACCTTTGAAGCATGATACTAATCAGAGTGCACCATTATACCATCCTTAGCACCATGGTTAGCTTGATACCACTTGTAAATACTTGGAAATGAAATCATTGGATATCCTATGCATGCTAGTTTTTCATTTCATCATTCAAACCTACAACTAGCATACATCACACAAGCATGGATATTGAAATTTAAAACTTGTGCCATGCAAGTAAACATATAAAATGCACCATACAAGTTCATGAGCTTGCTCTCCCTACTTGTGTGCTCAAAATTTTAATTGATCCCTTTCCTTTGTCATATCTCTCCCTCTATGTCAAGTTCTCCCTCTTTGTTGTCTTTTCACCATCTTAGTACACTAATATATCTTTTGTCTTTCTCTCCATGTACTAATATCTTTGTTATTTCTCCCCCTATCACTTATATCTTTGTTTCTCTCCCCCTTTGTCATCAATGACCACAAAGACTTAAAATATAGATAGGTTTGGATTATCAATGTCAATCAATGGGGTGAGGATCATTTTCCCAAATTTGGTCCAATCTAGATCATTTGCCAAAGATATTTAACTCAGTTTGATCCAAGAACAAGCTTCTTCACACCTCCAAATAAGGGTTATCTTGTACCATGTTGAGTTAAACACTTAGAGCTCATTTTCTAGATTAAACACTAGGTTTACAAAGCCCACAAACATGTCATATGCTACCACTAGATCAAAATAAGCATAGAAGCAATAGTGGTACCATACAATCATCAAATTTATTTGATTTTCATGAATGAACCTAATAAAGTGGAGAGATGACTAGATGCACTAAACATGTCCTTAGCAAGGATGTATGGCATGCCAATAAACTTTTACCTTGGATTGCTCGAATGAGTGGCATGTCATATAAGTGGGGGGTACATCAACACATATTTGAGAAATCCAATATGTTCAACTCATTCCTTAGCTTGCAAAACCTTTTCTCATCCAATGGCTTGGTGAATATATCGGCAAGTTGATCTTCGGTGCCTACACTCTCAATGCAAATGTCCCCTTTTTGTTGGTGATCTCTTATGAAATGGTGGCGGACATCAATGTGCTTTGTTCTTGCATGTTAAACCAGATTATTGGTTAGCTTCATTGCACTCTTTATCACATAGCAATGGCACTTTCTTGAACTTGATTCCAAAGTCACTCAAAGTGGCCTTCATCCAAAGTATTTGTGCACAACAACTACCGGCGGATATGTATTCGGCTTCGGCTGTTGATAATGCAACACTATTTTGCTTCTTTGATGACCATAAAACAAGTGATCTTCCTAACAATTGACATGTGCCCGAGGTGCTCTTCCTTTCAACCTTGCGTCCCGCATAATCCGAGTCGGAGTAACCAACTAGCTCAAACTTTGCTCCTTTGGGATACCACAAACCAACATTTGGTGTATGCTTCAAGTACCTCAATATTCTCTTTGTAGCCTTCAAATGACTTTCTCTTGGTGAGGCTTGAAATCTTGCACACATGCATACACTAAACATGACATCCAGCCCTGATGCGGTCACATAGAGTAGGCTTTCAATCATAGACCAATACAATTTTTGATCCACCATGTTACCACTTGCATCACTATCTAAGTTACCATTTGTTTCCATTGGTGTGCTAATGACTTTACTATCACTCATGCCAAACTTCTTGATCATGTCCTTGATATACTTGCCTTGACTCACAAAAGTACTATTCTTCAATTGCTTGATTTGAAGACCAAGGAAGTAGCTTAACTCTCCAATCATGGACATCTCAAACTCATTAGCCATCATCTTTCCAAACTAATCACAAAAATCTTGATTGGTTGATCCAAATATGATGTCATCAACATAGATTTGCAATACAAATAGATCTTTTCTAATCTTCTTGATGAAAAGAGTGGTGTCAACCTTGCCCATCATGAACCCTTTAGAGAGTAGGAAGTCCCTCAATCTCTCATACCATGCTCTAGGTGCTTGCTTGAAGCCATACAATGCCTTCTTCAACTTGTACACATGGTCGGGCTTCTTGTCATGTTCAAAACCGGGAGGTTGCTCAACATATACTTCTTCATTGATGTAACCATTGAGAAATGCACTCTTGACATCCATTTGATAGAACTTGATGTTGTGGGCACAAGCATAGGCTAGCAAGATTCTAATTGCTTCCAATCTAGCAACTGGGGCATATGTTTCTCCAAAGTCAAGACCTTTAACTTGTGTATAGCCTTGTGCTACCAATCTTGCTTTGTTCCTTACTACTATCCCATCTTGATCTTGCTTGTTTCTAAAGACCCATTTGGTTCCAATCACATTATGTCCCTTTGGTCTCTCTACTAATTCCCATACTTGATTTTTTGTGAAGTTATTCAATTCTTCATGCATAGCATTCACCCAATCAACATCCTTCAATGGTTTATCTATCTTCTTTGGTTCAATGGATGACACAAATGAGAAGTGCTCACAAAATAAAGCCAATCTTGATCTTGTTTGTACACCTCTAAAAATATCACCAATGATAGTGTCCAATGGATGATCCCTTGCAATATTGGTTGGTTGGAGCATTGGAACTTGATTGCTTGCACTTGCTTGATCATTGGGTTGAGATGATGTACTAGACACTTGATCTTGTTCATTGTCATGAGAGCCACTTGTACTAGCTTGATTTGTATCATCTTGCACATTTGAGTTAGAGACCACTTGCACTTGATCATCTTCATCATCATTCACTTGCCTAGGCCTCAATTCACCAACATCCATCTTCTTCATGGCATTTGAAAGTTGAATGCCTCTAATATCTTCTAAGTTCTTATTCTCTTCTTGTGAACCCTTGGTTTCATCGAATTCAACATCATGAACTTCCTCAATAGTACCACCATCCAAATTCCAAACTCTATATGCTTTGCTTGTAGTGGAATAACTAGGTAGGAATCCTTCATCACATTTCTTATCAAACTTGCCCAATCTAGTGTCTTTCTTCAAAATATAGCATTTGCACCCAAAGACTCTAAAATATGTAATGTTAGGCTTTCTACCATTCAAGAGATCATATGGTGTCTTTTCTTTCAATCAGTGACAATAGAGGCGGTTGCTACAATAGCAAGCCGTGTTGATAGCTTCGGCCCAAAAGGATTGACTCATATTGTACTCACTAAGCATAGACCTTGCCATATCAATGAGTGTTCTATTCTTTCTCTCAATAAGGCCATTTGATTGAGGTGTGTACTTGGCTGAGAATTGATGTCTAATTTCAAATTCATCACACAACTCATCAATTCTAGTGTTCTTGAACTCACTACCATTGTCACCTCTAACTCTCTTGATGATTGTTTCAAACTCATTGTGAATGCCCTTGACAAATAATTTAAATGTTGCAAACACATCACTTTTGTCCACTAGAAAGAATACCTATGTGTATCTAGTATAATCATCCACTATCACAAAGCCATATTTGTTACCACCAATGCTAGTGTATTGTGTTGGCCCAAACAAGTCCATATGCAATAACTCAAATGCTTTACTAGTGCTCATCATGCTTTTCTTAGGATGGGTGTTTCCAACTTGTTTTCTGGCTTGACAAGAGCTACAAAGCTTATCCTTTTCAAACACAACATCTTTCAAGCCTCTAACCAAATCATGCTTAACCAATCTATTTAATTGTTTCATTCCAACATGACCAAGCCTTCTATGTCATAACCAACCCATGCTAGACTTAGTGAACAAGCATGCAGATAATTTAGCTTCACTAGCATTGAAATCAACCAAGTATAGATTCTCATATCTAAAGCCTTTGAAGATCAAGTTAGAGCCATCTATACTTATGATCTCTACATCATCTACCCCAAATATGCATTTGAATCCAAGATCACACAATTGAGCCACGGAAAGCAAATTGAAGTTCAAGCTCTATACTAACAATACATTGGATATGCTCATGTCATTGGATATTGCAATCTTACTAGGCCCTTTGACCTTGCATTTTCCATTGTCACCAAATGTGATACTATCATAACCATCATTGCCATTTGTGTTGATTGAGTTGAACATTCTTGCATCTCCGGTCATGTGTTGAGTGCACCCACTATCAAGAAGCCAATGCCTTCCTCCGGCTTTGTAATTAACCTACAAAAGAAAATTAATTCTTTTTAGGTACCCAAACTTGCTTGGGTCCTTGAAGGTTAGTCACTAAGCTCTTTGGTACCCAAATGACTTTCTTCTTTGAGCCCATCCATGGTTTACCAATGAACTTAGCCTTCACACCATTTGTACCTTTAGTAAGCATATAGCATGAATCAAGCTTAAGAGAGGATACATTAGCATTTTTGCTCTTGTTGGTGCATTCATGCTCTTTATGACCCACTTGCTTGCAACTAATGCAAAACCGACCATTGTTCTTCACAAAACTAGTCTTGTGAGGAGCAAAGGCTGCCTTACCTTTCTTGGGGGTATAGCCCAATCCCTCTTTGTAAAGAGAAGCTCTTTGGCTACCCAAGCACATAAGCAAGCGGTCCTCACCACCATAGGCCTTAGCCAAAGTGTGAGTGAGCTTGTTAACCTCCTTCTTGAGATTCTCATTCTCAACCACTAGTGAGGCATCACAAGTGAGACCATCACTACTAGATGAGGTGGTAGTGGAAGTACTACAAGAAGGGTTAGCGGGAGCAACAATGATAGGCATAGATAGTGATTCATCAATTATATCACAAGTTAAACCTACATTGCAAGTTTCAACATGCTTCTTTTTATTTTGCTCATTAAGCAAAGAGGAATGAGCCTTTTCAAGCTTTTTGTGAGCTTTGCCAAGCTTCTCATTGGCTTCCTCTAGCCTCTCATGAGATGCATTCAAAGGCTTGCTTAAGGGCTTTTAGTTCCTTACGCAAGCTTTTGCATTCCCTTCTCTTGATATCAAAGTGTTCTCTAGCATCTTCTAGCATGTCAAATAATTCATCCTTAGTAGGTTCATCATCATCATTATCACTATCATTTTTATTTTCATTTTCATTATCATCATCATGTTCTTCATCACTTTCATCATCACAAGTTTGTACCTTAGTGGCCTTATCCATGAAGCATGATGAAGAGTCGAAGAGAGAAGGCTTCTCATTGATAGCAATGCTTGCAAGAACCTTCTTCTTGGTGGTCTTGTTATCATCACTATCGTCATCATCATCACTTGAGGAAACATCACTATCCCAAGTGACCACATATGAACCACCCTTCTTCTTCTTGAAGGCCATCTTGTCCTTCTTCTCTTTCTTTTCCTTCTTGTTCTTCTTGTTGTCATCATCGTTGTCGCTATTGTATGGACATTGAGCAACAAGATGATCTTTGCTTCCACACTTGAAGCACCTTCTTGATTCTTCTTTGTTTTTGGATGAAGACTTCTTTCTTCTAGCATGGTAGCCCTTCTTCACCATGAACTTGCCAAATCTCTTGACAAAGAGAGCCATCTTCTCATCATCATCACCATCCCATGAGTCATCTTCTTCACTTGATGTTTCTTGCTTGGCTTTGCCCTTGGATGATGTGGCCTTGAATGCCACGCTCTTCTTCTTGTCATCCTTCTTGTCATCTTTCTTCTCCCTCTTTTCTTCCTTCTCATCATCATCTCTATAAGCATCATCGGTCATAATATCTCCCAAGATTTGGTTTGGTGTCATTGTGTCCAACCCGGTCCTCACTAGCAAGGTGACCAACATGCCAAATCTTGCGGGTAAACATCTCAAGAACTTATTAGAGAAGTCCTTGTCCTCTATCTTCTCACCAAGTGCTTTGAGATCATTGACAATCACCTCCATCCGATGGAACATGTCCGGCACACTTTCATCCTCCTTCATCTTGAAGCTTGCAAATTTTTGTTTGAGAATATATGCCTTTGCACCCTTCACGGCTTGAGTGCCCTCAAATGATTCCTCCAATTTCTTCCAAGCCTCATGAGCTCTCTCAATGTTCTTGATTTGCTCAAAGGTTCTCTCATCCAAAGCATCATGGATGGCACTAAGAGCAATGTCATTGTTTTGAAGAAGTATTTCTTCGGCGGTGGTGGGAGCCTCTTCATCCTCTATTTCAATCTTTGCTTCTACCACTTTCCAAATCTTCCTATTGATTGACTTGATATATGTTGTCATCTTAACCTTCCAATAAGGATAATTTGAGCCATCAAATTGGGGTGGCTTCTTGGTGTTGTTGATTTGAGCCATTTTTACACCGAAGGTTGTTAAGCATCAAATCACGGTGACCTCGGCTCTAATACCACTTGAAAGGTCCTAATGGCTAAAGGGGGGTGAATAGCCTAATAAAAATTTCTACAACAACACTTAATCAAACCGGTTAGATAATTATGAGGCGAAGCAAGTGTTGCGCTAGCCTACTAAAAATGCAAGCCACCTACCACAATTCTAGTTTATATAGTTTCTATCCACACAATAGCAATGTCACTATGCTAAGTTAGTGTGCTCTCAAAGGCTAACTAAAGAGCCACACTAACCAAACTAACTAGCTCTCACAACTAGCTACACTAAAGAGCTTGACAACTAGTTTACAGTAATGTAAAGGGAGAGAGCAAGTTAGTTATACCGCCGTGTCAAGGAGTGAACCAATCAATCATAAGAATCAATATCAATGAAGACCAATCACCTCGGAATCAAAGGATGAACACAATGATTTTTTACCGAGGTTCACTTGCTTGCCGGCAAGCTACTCCTCGTTGTGGCGATTCACTCACTTGGAGGTTCACGCGCTAATTGGCATCACATGCCAAACCCTCAATAGGGTGCCACACAACCAACACAAGATGAGGATCACACAAGCCACGAGCAATCCACTAAAGTACCTTTTGGCTCTCTGCCAGGGAAAGGTCAAGAACCTCTCACAATCACCACGATCAAAGCTAGAGACAATCACCACCCTCCGCTCGACGATCCTTGCTGCTCCAAGCCATCTAGGTGGCGGCAACCACCAAGAGTAACAAGCGAATCCTGCAGCGAAACACGAATACCAAGTGTCTCTAGATGCAAACACACAAGCAATGCACTTGGATTCTCTCCCAATCTCACAAAGATGATGAATCTAGGATGGAGATGAGTGGGAGGGCTTTGGCTAAGCTCACAAGGTTGCTATGTCAATGCAAATGGCCAAGAGAGTGAGCTTGAGCCGGCCATGGGGCTTAAATAGAAGCCCCCACGAAATAGAGCCATTATACCCCTTCACTAGGCACAACGTGGGGTGACCGGATGCTCCGGTCCGATCGACCAGACGCAGGCCCTCAGCGTCCGGTCACATGATACACGCCACATGTCCCAAGCTTCAAATATTGTTCGTTAGATTTCAACGGTCATCTATTGACCGGACACAGCGCACAAACTGACCGAACGCTCAGCCTCCAGCGTCCAGTCATTTCTAGTAAGGTTCCAGAAATGAATTTCTTCAACCGGACGCGTCCGATCATGCTAGACCGGACCCTGCCAGCGTCCGGTCTCACAGTGACTTTCTTCTGCGCTGCCCAACAACAGGACTGGACACTGGACCTCAGTGTCTGGTCAGTCCAAGACCCAGCGTCCGGTCGTTTGACCAAAGTCAGCATCTTCGCTGTTACAACTGACCGGACGCGCTGGTTCCTCCGAGACCAGCGTCCGATCACTTTGTGACCAGCGAGACCAACTCCTCTTCACCTCTATCTTCTTCACCCTTGCTTCAAATGTGCCAACCACCAAGTGTATCACCTTGTGCACATGTGTTAGCATATTTTCACAAACATTTTTAAGGGTGTTTGCACTCCACTAGATCCTAAATGCATGTGCAATGAGTTAGAGCATCTAGTGGTACTTTGATAACCACATTCCGATACGAGTTTCACTCCTCTTAATAGTACGGCTATCAAACTTAAATGTGATCACACTCTCTAAGTGTCTTGATCACCAAAACAAAATAGCTCCTACAATATACCTTTGCCTTGAGCCTTTTGTTTTTCTCTTTCTTCTTTTCAAGTCCAAACACTTGATCATCACCATGGCATTACCATTGTCATGTCATGATCTTAATTTGCTTCTCCACTTGGAATGTGCTACCTATCTCATGATCACTTGATAAACTAGGTTAGCACTTAGGGTTTTATCAATTCACCAAAACCAAACTAGAGCTTTTAGGTGGCGGCAGGCGAAATTCATGCAGGCGCAGGGGCGGCGGCAGAGCTATCTTCTTCTTCTCCTCCGTTCGCCCCCTTCCCTCACAGCAGTGGCGGCTACGGCGGTGGCCGGAGGCGGCTAGGCGGGGTGGCCCACGGCGTGTGGCCTGGGTGCAGCCAGGGCGGTGGCTAGCCTGATAGCCTGAGTGGCCGAGGACGGAGGTGTTGGTATTTCTTAACACAAACAGAAAGAATCCGTAAGCGTATGGAATTACCGTTGTGCCTTTCACTTGAAAGTATTCAGGGTATCGTATTTTTGATAGGGAACGGAGGTACTCTTCTAGTTAATTCGTCCAATGACAACACAAGGATAACTGATAAGGGTAGAGATTGATCCCTATAGCTTTAGGGTCTATGGAAGATAAACTCTACTATTACTTGCCTACTTCGGGCACTGGAGCGTACCTCGTCTGCCAGGCGATGCCAGCCTTTGGTTCTACGCCAAACCCGAACATAGAGGATTATGAGGGACGGACAGGGCTGTCACCACCTGCCACCTACCCCTCAACCATGGCGAACAAGGCAAATGAAGGTAGCCTCTAGCCTAGACATCACACGTCTATGCTATCGACTACTGCTCTAGCGTTGTATAGGGTTATCCGTCTTTATTAGGGCCCTCTACTAGAGTATCATCTACAAGAACTGACGATGAACCCGCAAGCAAGTAAAAGTAAAGCTTAACTAATCAGAAGACTTATGACCATAAGAATCACGAACACTTACTTAGAGGAAGATTTCATTGAGGTATAAAGTAGGTGTTCATCAAGGTACAAGCTTGGGGAGACTACCGACAATCCCGGCCTTCCTCGAACTCTTCCTCACATCTCTCCCTACTATTACTTTGCTCTATCTAGATATGGCCTAAGCCTTTGGAGTGGAGCTCTTCTTCTTCTTCTCTTCTTGCTCTTGTGTGTGTTGTTGTGAGTGAGGGGGAGGCCTCCTTTTATAGGTGGATAGGAGAGGATGTTCCTTGTAATATTCCCTTGACCAATCACCCACAACCGCCCTCCTGTGCATTTAAGTTACTGACCAATCACCCACAACCGACAGCGGAGAGGCGGCACGAGGCGGCCCACAAAGCTAAGGCCATTTGGGCCTGCTGGAGTGGCGGGTGCCCCATGGGCTCGGCCGGGCCCCTCTGGCCCCAAATGCGCCCAATTTTGGTGGGTGACCTCTTGTGGGCTTTTTGATTGGGCCTATAGGTGTTGGCACCAATTGGAGATGGTTTGCTATGGTTTTGGTCTTGTTCTCCACATGATTAGGCCCTAATCTGCCTGGTAAGTGGGCCTTCTCCCCCTTGGGCTCATGTTGGATGTTTGTTTTACTATGGTCTTCGTATACTTTAAGCATATTTTCTGTGTTACTCCGACATGTCCTCCTATAAATGAACAATCACCAAAACTTGTGAAATTTATTAGTTATAAACACTAATTCTAAGTTTGGCGTTCATTTTGAGTGAGTTTTGGTGGTTAATAAAATAGGAGTTAAGGACCGCCAACAGGAGGTGGGCAGGGCGTGGCGCCCATAATGGCGGGGCATGCGCCTCGTGGCTGCTGGCGGCGTAGGTCGGCAACGACAGTGACGGGTGCCATTGTCGCCGATGGCGGTCGGTGATGACCTCGACATGCGGCTGTGTTTCACGAGTGGTAGTGGAGTCAGGTCCGACTCTTTGAGTTGCCCAGACGGAGGGGGTGATGGCTAACGCAGCTCTACGGCTGCTGTAAGCAGCCGGTGCGTCGATGCCCCTCTGAAGGGGCTTCTGTGGGGTGGCAAGACAATGTGAGGATGGTGCTGGCGGGCGAAAGCCTTGGCGATGGCGACGCTGGTGGGCACCACTTTCCCTATTGGAGGTGTCGTGTCTTCCCCTCTAGCACTATCATCCAAGGGTGAAAACCCAGTCCTCTGTGGACGTGATACGGTGGCGCCATTGGCGTCGCTCCCTTCTTAAAGGCATTGCATTTGGATCGTCGTCGAGGCTTCGATGTCTCCTTCGACGATTGTGCTTCTTGGCGCCTGGTGAACGCGAGGAGGACGATTTTGCAACATGAAGTCAAAGTTGCTGCGTCGGGGATTGTTGGTATTTGTTAACGCAAACAGAGAAATCTGCAAGCGCACGTATAGCGTTGTTACTTTCAGCCAGGAGTATTCCAAGGTATCGTATTTATCCTCGGAGAAGCAATGGTTAAAGAACTTGATAGTTGACCATCATGTATCCACTAACTAGTATACCGACTGGACTAATGTGGGGGTAAGTGATAAAATATGAGTTATGTATAAGTGACACACACAGAAGAACTCCATGATAAGATAAAAGAGCAGACAGGCTAAGCTGGGAGGACAATGGGTGAGTTCAAGGTTTCTATTTACTTCTCCATTACTGTGGTTCTATTCTAGAATTGACCAAAAGGATTAACTAAGCAAAGGTCAGACATAGCGATCACACCATAGCACTTTGGAGCAGCAGTACCTTTCCGATCCTCGAAAAGACTGGGAAGGGGTGATCGGGGGAAGGCTGCCAAAAGCTCTACGAAAACACCAACCCGAACGTGGTGGACTACAAAGGCCTGTTCAGAGCTATCACCTCTAGGCTACCACAACTATCCGTGGGGTTGGACGCAAACTCAGGTAACATATAGTCTAGACACCACGTCTACACTATCGATCACTACTCTGGCCACATATGATAACTAGAGCACTCGGTCGAGTGGAAATCCCATGCCAAGGTGTAAACCACTATACTAACCGTACTTAGCTAAACCACTAAGACATGAACTAGACAACTATGAAAGATATTTAAGTAATTAGAGAAGATAAATATATGAAATACTTGAGTCTTACAAAGAAATGATACAAGTTTATACCGGACCTTTCGAGGACTCCTCCGGAACTTTAGCACCTCTCCCTAACTCCCAACTAGCCAGTACTACTACTGCATCTTGGAAAATGGTAGAGACGAGAGCCCTTGTGACGTGTGTTGCAAGTGTAGAGAGGTCCTCTGTTTATAGGCGGAAGGTTACTTGGGAGAGTGGAGATCCTCCCTTGGGTTCCAGGAATATTCCTCCTCTTATCTCTCCCTCCACCGACGTATCTTGATTGGTACGAACCGGCATTGCAGCGTCCGTGCAAACTTACGTTGTCGGTGCTGCTGGCTGAACTGGGCCTGCTCGTTGGGCGTTAGTTTGGACAGCCTGCGTCGTGCCAATATCCCAACGGAGCCTTGTTGTGCGTGGACGAGGGTTGGATGCTGTTGGGCCCATGTGGGCTTCCCGTACGTGCCAGTAACGAATACGTGCGTCGTCGCCTGGCCGTTCTCTGCTGGTCGGTAGCAGTGGCTGCTAGCCTGATTGTTCCTCCGCCGGCAAGGCAAAGCTGCTAGGCCTCGTCCTGCCTGATGCATGCATGCACGAATATGAGCGCTCCAGCGTGAACCAAATCATACGTGCATGGCCAGGCAAATATGCAAGTGAACTTGGTGGCTTGTGATGCTTGTCCTAATATGCCTTCCTTACGTACATACATATATACTCCCTCTGTATACATGTATATTTATATGTGCACAAATCTCCTAGTTATGATTAATTAAATCCCTTTTCAAGGTATATTTGCACCACGACTGCAGTTGCTCCATATAATACCATTTAATGTGCATTTTCGGCATGTCCTGCAAAATAACTCAAGAGTACCAAAACTCATGGAACTTGTTAGATAAGAGACCTACCTTGCTCAAATATATTTTATTCATTGTCATTTTAATATATTTTGACGGGAAAAATATTTGAGTTAAGGACCGCCAACAAGCTCCCCCACACTTGTTCTCTGCTCGTCCTCGAGCAAAGTTATATGTAACTATGAAGTATGACTTCAAAAGATATGATGCTAGCATAAAAGTCATTCCATGTCTTTCCTTATACCTGTGGATTTTTTAAGTGTCTACCATATCGCCTTGGGCGGTTGAAAAGTCAAATGGCTGTGACACCAAGTCATCACTTTCCCTCTATGAAGCATACTTGGAGTTTTTGTAGTTTTGAAATTGAAAGCATAGCGCATACTTCTCCTCAAATGGTATGATTGCCTTTCTTTCCTCCTTCTAATAAGCTTATTTGGAGCTCAAGGTAGGATAAGAGTAAGGCATACTTGCTTTGTAGTTATTGCTAAGTCAAACAATGGATCCATGGAGAAATATGTCATACTCCTAGATCAAGATGTGCATGTGTGTGGTTTTATGGTGGATATATATGGTGGCTAATGTAATTCTACTATGCTCTTTAAAACCCATCTCTCTCTTTATTGAGACTTGAAAGATTTTTGTGAGAACATGGGTTATCTTTATTCTCATCTTTCTTTTCTTTTTTTCTTTATTTCTTATCATCTCTTTTTCTTTTTCTTTCTTTATCTTTTCTTTCATTTTGATGTTAGCCTCATGCCTTTTTTATAAAACTTTTGAGAGAGATATCAACAAGGATGTGGAGCATTTTATTTTTGATAGAACCTAACAAGCATATTTTTGTTCACTCCTAGTGTAGGAGTAGAACATTTTTGGGTGGGTCTAAGTGGAGGGCATGTTTTTGCGCTACTCCCAATGTAGTAGTGCATATATTTGTTGGCGTGTACGTACGTGATCTTGATCTTGGGAGTATGATCTTGGGAGCTGCTCGGCAACGATGATTGTCGTTGCGGGATCAAAACCGCGGCAAACGTTGTTGTTTGTCGGGTGTCACTGAGTGTGAGGTCCTCGGTGGCTCGGGTGGACTCAAGAACACAAGGAACTCAAAGATCACACGGGGGACACAGAGGTTTGTCCTGGTTTGGGCTATCGGGGCCCTACATCTAGCAGTTTGATGATCCTTGTATTCAAGAGCACCCAAATCGGGGGGTTACAACAGAGTGTAAGAGAGAGATTTGGCAGGAGATCGCTCGGCGGTGAGGTCTCATCCTCGTCGGAGAGGAGAAAGATGATGGAAAGGGTGGAGGAGCTCTCGGTACTCCTCTCGGGGTGGCTCTACTCTCGGTGCAGAGCTCAAGCTGTTCGGTGGTGAGGACTCGAATGATCTGTCCTGAATCATCTCAGTTTCATCCTCTCCCCTCTATAGGATCCAACTTCCCCTTATATATCGAGGTAGGTTGGGTACATGGCGGTTTAGGGAGTCTAGTCTATGGTCTATGTGCGCCGGAGTCATTGAGGGCGTTATAGCGGCGCGAATGGACCATGGCGTTGTCATAGAGCCAGAGAAGCCCTGGGCGTCATCCGGCTGCACTGTTCTGATGGTCTAACCGTCAGGCTTTGTCGGCTTGGACCGGCCTCCACCAGGTGCACCTTCTAAAGTCTTCCTTAGTGGCGAAGGCATCCATCTTGAGGTGCTGATGAGCCGGCCCAGGAGCTCCCGAGCCCCTAAAGCTAGCGGAGGGGTTTTCTCCCCTTGTGTCATGCCCCATGTGTGACCCTGTTGGAGGAGGGGTTGACAGCGCTGCGCCCGTTGTGCGGCGCCGGGGAGCCCATGAGCCTTGGGCGCTCGGGGCGCTTGCTTTTTAGCCTAGGCCTTGGCTTATGCTAGAGGCCGGTACCAAGGATCGGGCTCGGGCTCCCGTCGATCGAGGGCCTGGGGCTCGGGGATCGAAAGGTGCGTGCGAGCGCACCTGAGGGGTGTAGCCCCCGAGTGGTCCTGAAGGGATCGGTCAGGGGGTCCTTCGGTCGGGAACCTCTTACCCAGGTAGTTAACCTACCCCTATGTTATGATCTCATAAATGACCTATAGCAGTGTGTCGTGTTTTTGCTCAACCGCGTTGCGTGGAGTGGTTAGCCACTCGGGTGCTCAGTGGGCATCTCGTTTGGCTAATCTTCTTGTACATATATTCTTTCGTCTTAATTGAGCGGCAGAGCTCCTATCATTGTTTCAAAAAAAATACTCCCTTCATACTAAAAAATGAAGTCATTTTGGACAGCGATACGGTCTCCAAAGCATAACTTTGACTTCTTGTTTTTATACAATATTTATCAAAAAGTGATATATATGTATATTTTTGTGAAAGTATTTTTCAAGACAAATATATTCATATGGTTTTCATATTTCCAAACTCAACAACTTAAAAGTTATTTATGATTTATGTTCCCAATGTTTGACCCAAGCCTGGTCCAAAACGACTTCATTTTTTTGAGAGGAACAGGAGGGGTTGCCCCTATTGAACTTATGTACAAAGTTTATCAGATACAAGTCAAGAAACAAAGAAAGAAATAAAGAAAATCAACAAGATTACACAAAGTTGTCTAGCCATAACTGTAAATGAGTACTTAAGTCCCTTTTAGCTCCGAGCTTGACCCAAGCTAATTCCTATTTGAAGACCAACTTGTACTTCTGTAGAGAATGGCTTTGATTTCTGAAGATTGCATCATTACGAGCAGACCAAATGCTCCAAAACATGGCCACAATTATTTCCATGTAAAAAGGTATGTGAATTTGATTTCTAAATAGAGGGATTGTATCCAGCAAATTGCCTTGAATCATATTTGCTAATCCCAACATATTCCAACATGACATGGCAAAAGGACATTCTAGGAAGAGATGTTGTAAAGATTCTTCAACATCTAGGTGGTAGAGAGCTCGGCAGATCCATTTTTCTTGTTTTCAAAAGCTCCCTAGTGCTTTGCCGGTCCTTGATTGCTAGCCAAAAGAAAACTTTCCTCTTTGGAAGACAGCTTGAATTCCAAAGCCATCTATAGACTGGTGAAACTATGACAGAGCCCAGTAGGTGTGAGTAAGCTTTACTAGATGCAAATGTAGAAGATCCCCAGATATAATTCCAAATGTCTTTATTGTGATTAGGATGAATACCTTCCAACTCAAAGATCATTATCTGATACTGGTCATGTGCTTCCACTGAGAGGGGGAGATGAAAGAAACCAGTTTTGTCTTCAGTATCCATGAAAAGCTGAACTGAGACATTATCCAACTTGGCAAAAGAGAACAATTGTGGCCATTGAGCTCTTAGAGGAGGGCCATGCCAAGCATCTAACCAGAAAAGATAGGTTGATCCATCACCAATTGTGACTAAGGCCATAACTTTGAATTTGTCAAGCAATTTAAGAACATCCTTCCACCAAAAAAGAACCCTTCCTATTATTATTGGGATATTGTCATTATTATAATGAGAATTCCAAACTAGATGAACCCAAGGAATATCACACTTATTGAAAAATTTATGAAGATGCTTGAGCAGCAAACTTTCATTTTGAATGTAAAGATCATGTACTCCAAGACCACCATTTTCTTTTGAATTGCACACAAGTTTCCATGCAACTTTTGGTGGTTTTTTAGAGTTCAAATTAGATCCCCTCCACAAACAATGCTTTTTATATTTATCAATCTGTTTAATTGCTGTCTTGGGCAAGAGATATGTACACATTGTGAATGTTAGCAAGGCACTATTAACAGCATTAGTCATCTGCAATCTACCAGCTTGACTCAAGAAGGAAGAAATATTTACTAAACTTCTCTCACATTAACAGGTAAACCAAGATAGGTAAATGTTGGTTTTGTAGTACTTAAGGGTAAACCAAGATAGGTAAATGGCAAGGAGCCAATGGAACAACCAAAAGTATTAGCCAAAATATTAAGTTTCTGCTCATCAACATTAACAGGGACCATCATAGACTTAGCATAATTGACTTTCAAACCAGTGGATTCTGCAAATGAGTTAAGGATGTCTTTCAGAAAGAAAAGTTGTCTTGCATCCCCTTGCATGAAGATTAAGGTGTCATCAGCATATTGAAGAATAGGGAAGTCTTAGTCATTAGGTAAGTCCACTGGTAAAGATAAGATCCCTTGTTGTTTAGCTGCATTCAAAATGGTCTGTAGAAAATCAGCTACCAGAACAAAAAAGTAAAGGTGATAAGGGGTCACCTTGCATACCTCCACGTTTACAATGAAACACTTTGCCTAGAACACCATTTAGAAGAACAGCAGAAGTGCCAAATCCAAAAATCATTTTCATCCAAGTGATCCATCTTTCAGGGAGGCCTTTGTGCTGCATGATTTGAATCATAAGTTGATGCTCAACTTTATCAAAGGTTTTTTCAAAATCCAATTTAAGAATTATAATTTCACTCCTTGACTGATGACAGAGATGTAAATATACCAAAGACCAAACTAAGCAATCATGAATTGTTCTGCCTTTAAGAAAACCATACTGGTTCTTATGGATGAGTTTAGGCATTGCACTCTAAAGCCTATTAGCCAAAAGCTTAGTCATGACCTTGATAGAAGTGTTTAGGAGTGAAATTAGCCTATAGTCTGAAACCTTCACTGCATTGTCATGTTTTGGGATCAGTGTGATATGAGATCCATTCAGACTCTAAAGACAAACATTACCTCTATAAAAAGCATTACAAAACTAATAGAACTCATTGCAAATAATAGGCCAGCACCTTTTTAAGAAATCAGTATTAAAGCCATCAGGCCCTGGAGCCTTATCAGAGGGAAGATGTCTTACCGCAGCATCAATTTCATCCTTCTGAAAAGGATTAGCTACGAAGGAGAGATCATGATCTGACTGTAGAAGACTGTTCAAGTTGAAAAGCATACCCTGAAATGAAGAGACCCCCAGCCTTTATTTAAAAGATTCCCAAATCAGCATGGCTTTGGCATTATGATCAGTAACAATATCACCTTCAGCATTTTCTAGAGAAGTGATGAGATTTCTTCTAAATCTGGTTGAAGCATTAACATGAAAAAATTTGGTACTTGCATCACCTAAAGTTATCCATTTGATTGGTCCTCTTTGCCTCCAATAAATGTGTTGTTGTCTTAGAAGAGATGTTAGCTTCTATTCAAGAATCTTTTCAAAATTCCATTCAAGAATAGACAGAACTCTAAATTCCTCCAAATATAAAAAGAAAGTGAGGACCAACATCACATTTTCCATGGCTAATTTGAGATTAGATAAGTTTCTTTGCCAATCCTTCAAAACTCTTCTCAAGTTCTTGAACTTTGAAGTAACAATTTTTGCTGCATCAGTTTCATATGTTGGTGTAGACCAAGTATGTTGAACTAGTGGTACAAAATCCTGGTGCTCCATCCAGTAATTTTCAAACCTGAAAATGCCCTTTTTGGGAATGACAGTGAAAATAGATATAACACAAGGAGTATGATAAGATCTTTCCATAACCAAAGAGGACGCAAAAGTGTTAGGATAAGTAACTGTCCAAATTGCAGAGGTAAAAAACTAGTCCAACCTTTCTAAAAGAGGATATAGTTGCTTATTGGACCAAGTAAATCTTCTACCCTTTAGAGGCAATTCTACTAAACCAAGGGCACTGATGGCCTCATTAAATAGGTACATTTCAAGATGGTCTCCCCCAGGCTTATTCCTATCATCAGGGGATCTATAAAGATTAAAATCACCCACTAGTAACTAGTTGACAGAATATGGCATCTGTGTCGGTGCGGGACCCATGGGATACACCGTAAGGAAGGAAAAAGATCTAGTCTAACTATGATTCTTCCCATGTAATCTTAGTAGTAGTATTATTTCTGTAATCCTACTAGGAACTCTCATTATAAAACCAACTAGGGTTATGACCTCCTGACTATATAAAGAAGGACAGGGTTCCTAGAGACGGGACTTTACGACAACACTTCACAATCAATCCAACGCAAAGGCTAACGCCGACTGGACGTAGGGCTATTACTCGATCCACGATCGAGGGTCCGAACCAGGATAAATCGACTGTCTCTTGCGTTAACCATCGAGCTCCGCATACGCTGAAGCCCGAACATACTGCCTCGGGTACCCTCGTGGCAGGCTATCGGTGGCCAAACATCGATAGCTGGCGCGCCCGCATAAGAAAAAACAACTCACAACAGGAGGCGGGTTGTTAGCACAATACTCTGCGACAGCATGCGGGACGACGCTCACTCCTTTCAGCATCTTCTAAAGGCGCTCGAGTACCTCCTCATCAGTCAACTCAAGGGCAGGGACCATACGAGAAGGATCCTTAGCCCTAGAGTACTCGAATCCAAAATTCTCTCGCTCCTTCAGAGGCTGAACACGGCGGCGAAGAAAGCTAGAGACGATATCGAAGCCGGTCAAGCCCTGCTGTTTCAGAGTACATATCCTCTTAAGAAACGGCTTGATCGCTTGACTCTCATCCATCGTCTAGGGGTTCTTTTCCCATCAGTCATTAACCAAGGGACCAGATCTAGAATGAATAGTTAGAGAAGGGATCAAATTGGAGACATAAAACCAGTCGGCACGCCAATCCCTCATAGAATCAACCAGGTAATAGTCGAAGAATTTGCTCTTAAGACCATGGAGAAACTGAATCCCGCAGCCACCAAGAACATTGGTGTCATCACGGTGGGGTTGTGGCTTCAGACAAAAGAAGTAACGAAAGAGAGAAAGAGAAGGAGGAATTCCAAGGAAAGTTTCACAAAGATGAACAAAAATAGGAAGATGAAGGACAGCTTTGGGAGCAAGATGGTTCAGGCTAATCCCAAAATAGCTAAGAAATCAGTGAAGAAAAGCAGAAGCCGGAAGGCAGAGTCCGGCACGGATAAAGGAGACAAAAAGAATAATCTCACCAGGACCTGGAGTAGGGACCCGATGCTCGCCTGGAGCTCTCCAATCAACAATATCCTTGCTCTGGATCAGACCATCACTGACAAGCTCGCGCAACTGATCCTCAGTTGTAGTCGGAGCTGTCCAGATTTTCTGAGCAGCCCTCATGGCCGTGAATTCTTGATTCTCAATCATAGAAAGCGAGGCTTCCTCGTCCATAAAGGCTGCCTGGGACTTGCTCGCTGATTTCTTCCTACCCATATACTAGCGAAAGCAATAAAAGCACTAAGGAAAGGTGATGCTTAGGAGGCGGCGCTCAGATGACGGGGACAATGGCGGCGGTGGAGTTTTGAATACTAGGGTTTCAAGACAAAAGCAGGGCAGTAAAGAAAAAGAAGAAGAAGGCCTTTAAATAGATTTTACAGCAGTAAAACGTGGCCCACCGGGCCCATTTAAACACGGCATGAGAGCGCAACAGTCCATTTACTGACATAGCTAAAATGACGGACGACACAAATCCACACAACGGTACAGTTCAACGGGTATATTCTAGACTTATCCATCCAGTACCATGGTGGAGTTATTATATTGCTACAAAAAGAACCTATCAACCATGAAGCAATGAAGGGTTACCTCACAAGGAACACAAGAACCCGGTTCTTATAGAAAGAACTCGGGAATCTCATAAACAACCAGGACTACAGCGGAAAAAAGAATGACAACTCAGAAGACAAGATTCTTTCCATTACAAATGGCTTCAAAAAATAGAAGATTACACATCTTACAAGACCCAACGAACTCGGTACTACGACAAACAAGGTAGCAAAGAGGAACCTGGACACAACTAGGCTCTGGAACAACTACGTGTTCCAAATTGCTACTCGGTAGAACAAACCGCACTCGGCTACACTGTTTTCTTCAAAGGACGAACGTAGTGCATCCAAGGCAGAAATCAGCAGCACGGCGGGACAACATGGAGCAGAGAAGGCCGGCAGGCATCTATCTACCCAAGTCCGATGTGATGCTGGATATGGTGTTGATCTGCACCGGACAGTCTCAGGGCAGGCAACGAGGATCAACCCAGAACTGCCAGATGAAGGAACGTATCCCACATCACAAGACTCCCTCCGACTACCGCCATGTAATTCCAAGTACAATGCTGCTGCGGGATTAGTCTACCTCTAATCCCTATCACAAGACTCCCTCCAGCTACGATAAGATACACAAGAACTACAAAATACGCCCGGGGTTGCTCTACTTCACAAACTACCATATTCATGACTACGGAGATTTCATACCACACAACAAAATGCTCGATGAATCAAAATAGCACATAAGGAGGATATTTATAGGCCAAAGAAGCGGTGCACATGGACCGGGAGCACCAACGAAACAAACCTAACAAAGGACATAGTGAAAAGATAGAATTCAATGAAAGAGGACTCAGGCATGAAGGAGCAGTACTAAAGAACAAGCATATTCAGCAGAATATACCAACAACTCGTGAACAAATAGCATTTACTATCAACCACCACCGTAAAACTACATCTGACAACAGTAGACTACCAGAGAACATGCCAAGATCCTGTATCCAATGTCTTTTTGGATAAAAGAACCCAGGTATATGCTCGGGGGCTGCAATAAGAAAGGCTTTCAGTCATTTGAACAACTCAGATTCAAGACAGGGCTGCAATAAGAAAGGCTTTTAGTCATTTGAACAACTCAGATTCAAAACGGGGCTGCAACAGAAGAGGTTTTCAATTCTTTGAACAACTCAGATTCAAGACCCTCCAACTTTTTGTTCCAAATAGCAAGAGGCTCGGGGGCTACACTCAGTGAGTACACTTTTTTCTCTAAAAAAGCGCACATCACTCAGAAGACTTCTTCAAGACAGCAGTTTTCAAACAACATAAGATTCAAGACCCTCCAACTTTTTGTTCCAAATAGCAAGAGACTCGGGGGCTACACTCAGTGAGTGCACTTTTTTCTCTAAAAAAGCGCACATCACCAAGAAGACTTCTTCAAGACAGATCACTTCAAGACCTCACGACAAAAAAAACCCGGACCTAGCTATACCCGAGCTTTTTTGATAAAGAACCCGGGTATATGCTCAGGAACCCTTCGACGAAGAATCAGAGTGATTTCAAGAGAAGACCCTCCAGCTCCTTGTGCCAAAAAGCAAGAGGCTCGGGGGCTACACCCAAATGGGAGTACTTTTTTCTTTAAAAAGGTACACATCACACGAAGATCTCACGAAGCGCTACACGGTTTCGCTCAAGAAAGCACTCGGACGACGCTTGTTCCTGCTCGGTAAGACTTGAAGGAACAAGACGAGGCTTCCAGAGCTCAACCATGAAGTGCTCGGGGGCTTATCGGTGCAGTGTCGCAGAACTGACCAAATTATAAGAACACAAGTATAATGGCGGCCCGCAAGCGGTCGCACTGTCATACTTGAGCCCATATAAATCCGATAGTCTGTCGAGTACCACGACGGGTCTCGATAAATGATTGACAACAACCAAGATCGTACATGATTCAACATACATGTCACATATTATATAAAGTTCACAGATACATTTTCATCATCAGAGTATGAAACACAGTTATTACAAACCGAGTTTGATAGAGAAAAGCGGAAGCAAATTAAGTTTGAAAGTAAAGTTTCCAACATAGTTTAGTACAGTGCCGAAATAGGATCATAGTCCACAAAAGCAAATAGAGGGATTAATAATGAAGCTTGCCCAAGGCTTACTCCTCATCCACAGCGGGATAGAAGCAACTCTTGCAATAACCATGATACACAGTACCATCTGCAACAATGGGAAATAAAATTCTAAGTACGAGAAGGTACTCAGCTAGACTTACCCGTCATAAACTAGAAATAAAATGACTCCAAGGATTATGCAAGACTGTATAAGTGGGGATAGCTTGACAACATTTTGCATAAAAGCGATTAACTTAGTTATACAATTATGGTTTCAATATCAGGTTAATTATAACTATCCATCTCTAGATTAGCAACTATCCTATGCC
The DNA here is from genome assembly GCA_904845875.1 of Miscanthus lutarioriparius. Lineage (NCBI taxonomy): Eukaryota > Viridiplantae > Streptophyta > Magnoliopsida > Poales > Poaceae > Miscanthus > Miscanthus lutarioriparius. The sequence continues at coordinate 70,098,742 of CAJGYO010000018.1, forward strand.
AAACATGTGGTATATCCATGTAAAAGCATACAATAGTAACCATAGCAGGTATTGTAATTCCATATTCATCTGAACCATCATGTTCCATAACACAGTTACTATAATGTTGGAGCTAGCCAAGTTTCTCACTATCCGGGAGAGATGGCGATTCGAATCGATTTCAACCAGCTGGGAATTTATTCCTAACACAAACCCAGGCATACCACGCGAAGGCAGCCTTAGGTCACCTTTGGTACAACTCAGGTACACATTTCGCGGGTCCGTACCGCGCCGCACAATCTGGGACACCAGATGCCAGGACGTTTAGGCCTAGCCTGCCCTTGGGCTCAATCTGATCGCCCCCCGCAAAGAGCGCACAACAGAACAGGGCCCGGCCTGAGTTGAGCTACTCGGCTTCGCGGTCGGAATGAGTTATCCGGCCAGGTAAGTGATAGGCATGCGTTCAGTCTTGTCAGAAGTTCCAACAACGGTACGGTCCTTGATCGGCACAGACGGAATCTCATGAATCATCCTATGCATAGACTCCGCCCGGCCTCGATTTTCTTTTACTCCATGGTTCTGTTCCATGATAGCAAATATAGCCAACCGTGCTCCGGTATCCACCTATATCTCGCAGGTGACAGGAAATCACCCGACTTCTACCGGTCTAAGCATGGCTAAGCATATATTCAATCCTGGACCTATACCGGTTAAAGGTGTAATATCTAGACAAGGAATTCATATGCATCGAGGGGTTCCAATCAACTCTTATAACCTAATGCATCAATCATAAGTACTTAAGTAATCATTTGTAAAATGCTGGGAGACTTAAAATGCTCCGGGGCTTGCCTCGCAGAAAGGAAGTAGGACGGTGGTCAGCACTCTGAAAGTTCCTCAGGGATCTGCTCCTCACCTTCGAGAGCTGCGGCTTGCGGATTCTCCTGCTGGTCCCCTTCCTCTACTTCATCGAATTCCAGCAACGTTATTTCTTCCACCGATCCTAGATGCATGAATATGGTATAAGATGTTGCGAATGAATACATGCTGACAATTATAGTATGATGATACATGATGAATGCATTCTTGTAAGTATTCTTAATAGCATGTGGTTTAAGTAACAACAAGTGCATCGCATTTACTGAGTAGGTGCATATCTCTTCTTGATTATGTAATTAATTATTTCAACAATGCATCTACTATTTCACAAACAGTAGCTACTTGTTTTACTCATTACTAGAGTTCTAATTATCCAGATGCAGTGATCCTGGACTTTATGGAAAGCTTATAAAATTACCTACAACTCTTATTTAATTCACAAAAGCTAAATCACAACTTATCTTAGCCAAAACAGACAATCATATCAGTGCTGTCCAGAAATTCCAGAGAACAAGCAAATTCGGAAAAGCTAACTTTAAACAGTTGTAACTCCTAAACCGTTTGACCTATGGTCCTAAAATTTTAACACAAGGCATATGATGAAGTTATGTACAACTTTGTTATTAACCATTTTTACAGCAAACATCATTTTTATCATGCAACTTATCAAACTACTGAATCTGTCCGGAAACTATTCCAATTCACATTATAAAGTAACAATACTTCTACTTCATGTAATTATTCAAAGTTTGACAACACAAAGTCTACCAACAGTTTAAACATACCAAATACACTCAAGAAAACCTAATGGTGAAGTCCTAACTATTTCTTTAAATGCCTTTATTATTTTATTTAGATACTTAGGTTAAATAACCAACATATACTAGATGTACTTCATAAATTCTCAAAAATTTACAGTGCCTTACTAATGCTACCAAAAGACTAATGTAAAAGTTTTATGCCATTTTATCAAGTAAAACATTCTATGCAAAAATGACAAGGCAGAAAGGCTTAAAATAGCATAAATAGAAAACCGTAGTGAAAAGTGTCAAGCAACAGATTTTATATTTTTCTTAGCATACTTATGGTACTAGGATGACCTCCAACAAATTTCATGAATAGTGGACTCATAAATAATTTAAAAAAATCATACAAGGATCCCCTAATTATAAAAGAAAAATCTATAACTACAAATCTATACATGCACTGATCCTCAAATTTTTACCAGAGCTCATACATGTCAAGAATAGATTACCACAAAATTTTCATAATTTTTGGAGCAAAGGAACTCTAGATATAAAATAAACAAGTTTACATTCATTTAAAAACACATTTCAAGTTTCTTTTTAAATCTTCTAGAAACTTTACTACACTTGCTAATATCATATTTTTCTTAAATACTACACTTCACCCAGATCCAAACAAAATTTGAACCACCAAATTGGATCTACAAAACTGGAGATACAAATTTTACAAAACAACACTCAAATCTAGAATATTTGAACTAGCTTTATAATTTAGAGTCGCTGACAGCAGGGTCCCGCCTGACAGTGAACCCCACGCGTCAGTGGTACAGAAGCAGAGCAGCGGCGCTGCGCGACATTGCGTGGCCACGGCTCGTCGACGGCGAGCTTCGCCGGCGATGACATCAACACTACATGACCCTCGTGACCTAGCGCACCGATTGAGCTACTTAGTGGGGCCTCTCGCTGGCGCTAACTACGACGACGGCTACCATGGTGGCTCGGAGGAGCTGGACGGCGGCGCTACGCCGGTGGAGGCCACGGCGATTCCAACTAAGGAGCGGACGAGCACCTACATACTTAGGTGAACCTAGTGCACAAGCTATCGCGTGGAAAGATGGACGGTGATGGCGTGTCCATGACGACGGACTCGGCGGTGGGACTCCGGTGAGCTCGTGCACGGTGCTGGGGCTTACCGAACACAGTCAGCGAACACGTGTGGACGCAGCGGGTTGCTGGGGATATGGTGGTGCTGCTGTGGTGATGAATGGGTGGCTCGACGCGAGCTTGCGCTGGCTATGGCGACGGCGGAGACGGGGAAGAGCTCGGCTGCTGTTGCGGGCGAGGAAGGAGGCCGAGAAAATGCAAATGGTGCGCGTGGGGCAGTGCAGGCGGGTGCTGGCGAGGTTAAGGCGCGCGCTGGCCTGCCTTGGCCACACGCGGCAGGGCGCCGGCGACGAGCGGCGCCCGCTGGCTTCCACGCGGCGCGCGGACTCTGCTGATGGTCGGCCACTGAATCGCTCGATTTAGTTAGATCAGCGCAGCAAACCGAGCCTGACAGCGTGTTTTCGTGGAGCTTGATCTTTGAATTCGTGACGAATTAGCGCACACAACCTAAACCAAGGTCGTAGCCCTACATACCACCTACAATACTCCTTTAGAAATCAAAGGCTAATTCGCAATGAACGGAGAGTAAAATCAACTCAAAACTGGCTGCCACGACACTGTTAGTAAAACCGACCGAGCAAAATCGCCTAAGTGTAGAAAATAGTGAAATCTTGGTTCTTGTGAGCTAATTTCGACCATGTTAGGAGCTAAACCGGTCTATGACCCAAAAATAAAAATTGTTCCCCATATCAAATACTACAACTTTGCTTTAGTGACCACCTACATGCAAGGTCTCTAGTATATGATTCAAACTTGGTCAAACCTCTTACATTCAAATAGTGACTTATACATGAACTATGACTTAGTGACCCATTTAGCCCTAGCCATGAATACCAAAGTTGTTCATAATGATACTCTAAACATGTTTAAGCTATTTGCAAGGTCACACAATCATTTACATGGATTCACTCATGATCATATGCATATATTCCAAGAAACATGAAATAACAAGAAATGTTGCATATGTTTCAATCTCATGTTTCAATTGTAAATGCTCATATATGAATGCTTGATGCTCATGCTATGCAAGTCAATTTATGCAAGGCTAACACCTAGGGTGTTACAGCCCCTCCCCCTTATAAAAATCTCGTCCCGAGATTTGCAAGACCTACCATTCTTGGAAAAATGCGGGATAAACCTCTCGTAAATAATCTTCTCTTTCCCATGTAGCATCTTGTTCACTGTGATTGTTCCACACCACCTTATAGAACTTAATGACCTTACTCCGGGTTACTCTTTCCATCTCTTCTAATACTCGAATTGGCTTTTCTTCATAGGTCAAATCTGATTGAAGCTGTACGTTGGTGGGTGCAATAGCTTCTTCAGGTACTCGAAGACATTTCTTCAACTGAGAAACATGGAAGACATCAAAGATTGCACTCATTTCTAGTGGAAGTTGTAACTTATAAGCAACATTCCCTTTCCGTTCCAAAATCTTGTACGGCCCCACATATCTAGGTGAAAGCTTCTTTTTCATCCCAAATCTCTTCACCCCTTTCATGGGTGATACTTTCAAGTACACATAGTCACCTACTTCAAAAGTCAGTGGTCTCCTTCTTCTATCAGCATAACTCTTTTGTCTCGATTGAGCTGCCTTCATATGCTGTTGGATCACACGTACTTGCTCTTCAGCTTCATTGACAAAGTCAATACCAAAGTATCTCCTTTCACCGGGCTCAATCCAATTCAACGGAGTTCTACATTTTCGGCCATACAAGGCTTCAAATGGAGCCATTTTGATACTCGCTTGATAACTGTTGTTATAGGAGAACTCAGCTAAAGGTAACCATTTCTCCCATGAACCTTTTGAAGATATAACACAAGCTCTAAGCAAATCTTCTAGGATTTGGTTCACTCGTTCCGTCTGTCCTGAAGTTTGTGGATGATATGCCGAACTTCTGATTAGCTTGGTTCCCAAAGCCTGGTGCAAGTGCTCCCAGATATGAGCTATGAACTATGGTCCTCGATCTGAGATTATAGTCCTGGGTACTCCATGCAGTCTCACAATTTGAGAAACGTACATCTCGGCGTATTTCCCCACGTGATATGTTGTGTGAACTGGTACAAAATGTGCTGACTTGGTGAGACGATCTACAATGACCCATATTGAATCATGACCTTGTGGTGTCATTGGAAGGCCTGTGATAAAGTCCATACTGATTTCTTCCCATTTCCAACCTGGAATAGGCAATGGCTGAAGTAATTCGGCAGATTTCATATGAACAGCTTTTACTCTACTGCAGTTATCGCACCTAGCGACATAGGCTACGATCTCTTTCTTCATCTTAGTCCACCAAAAATGGGTTTTCAAATCTTGGTACATCTTACTACTACCCGGATGAATAGACAATTTGGACGAGTGAGGTTCATCTAATATTTGGTTCCTAAGCTCACGGTCGTTTGGCACCACAAGTCGGTCCTCAAACCATAACACACCTCTTTCGTCCAATCTGAAATGCTTGGTCTCTTGCTCTTGCATTTTTCTCTTGATGTGACTTATTCCTACATCTTTCTGTTGCAACTCTATGATTTTGCTTTCAAGTGAACAACTGATCGTGATATTATGCAGTACAACAGGATGTAGCAAATTAAATCCATCTTCCAATAATGCTTCCATAGTGTTGCAATGAGACTTTCGACTGAGTGCATTTGCTACTACATTAGCTTTTCCCGAATGGTAGTGCACTTCCAAATTGTAGTCCTTAATCAGCTCTAGCCATCTTCGTTGTCTCATGTTCAGCTCTGGTTGGGTAAAGATATACTTGAGACTTTTGTGGTCAGTATATATATGACATACATTGCTCAACAAATAATGTCTCCATATCATTAATGCATGAACAACTGCTGCAAGTTCTAAATCATGCATAGGGTAGTTGACTTCATGCTTTCTCAACTGCCGAGAAGCATATGCAATAACTCTTCCTTCTTGCATAAGCACACACCCCAAACCTATTCCTGATGCATCACAAAATACATCAAAAGGCTTTTCAATGTTTGGTTGTGCTAGCACAGGTGCTGTAGTTAACAGAGTTCTGAGGGTGTGAAAAGCTGCTTCACATTCTGGTGTCCACTTATACTTCTCATCTTTCTGAAGTAGTCTGGTCATGGGCTTAGCTATCTTTGAGAAGTCTAGAATGAAACAACAATAATATCCTGCTAACCCTAGAAAACTCCAAACTTCATGCATCGAAGTTGGGGCTTTCTAATCCATGACCTCTTGTACTTTTGATGGGTCTACAGAGATTCCATCCCTTGTTAAGATGTGACCTAAGAAAGGTACCTTGCTCAACTAAAATTCACACTTACTAAACTTTGCGTATAGCTTATGCTCCCTCAATCTAGATAGGACAATCCTCAGATGCTCTTCATGATCTGACTCATTTTCTGAATAAATCAATATATCATCGATAAACACGACCATGAACTTGTCGAGCTCGGGCATGAATACCGAGTTCATCAGGTACATGAAGTAGGCTGGAGCATTTGTTAGTCCGAAAGACATAACCAAATACTCATATAAGCCGTACCTAGTGGAAAAAACAATTTTAGGTATGTCCTCTGGCCTAATCTTTATCTGATGATAGCCTGATCTCAAGTCAATTTTGGAGAATACCTTTGCCTTTGCCAACTGATCGAACAAGATGTCGATGCGAGGAAATGGGTACTTGTTCTTGACGGTTACAGCATTGAGTGGTCTGTAATCTACACACATTCTCAAGGATTTGTCCTTCTTTTTCACAAACAATGCTGGACATCCCCACAGAGATGAACTAGGTTGAATGAGACCCTTGTCCAACAGATCCTATAACTGAATCTTAAGTTCTGTTAACTCATTTGGCGGCATTCTATATGGCCTTCTTTAGATCGGTGTCGTGCCTGGCACTAACTCAATCTTAAATTCCACATCCCTATCAGGTGGTAAGCCTGGTAACTCCTCTGGAAATACATCCGGAAACTCACAAACCACGGGGATATCACAAAGGGTAGTGGTTTGGATAGCACATGCTAAATGTTGGAGTTCAAAATTTTGGGAGAGTGGTACTAGAAAAGCATTCCCTCCCTTGGGTTCTCTCAACATAACAGTACGGGTGCTAGTGTCAAATGAGAGCACCATGATCCTTCATCCAATTCATGCCTAAGATTACACTTATTGACAACCCAGGCAATATTATCAAATCCATTATGTACTCCCTCCCTTGTATAGAGATGAGCATGTTTTTGACTATCTTTTTGGTAGAAATAGTAGCCCCTGCTGAACTTATATTATAACCACCCTTGCTTACTTCAATTATTTTCTGATCATGTCTAGATGCAAATGCTTGACTCATGAATGAATGAGAAGCTCTTGAATCAAATAAAACAACAGCGGGATGCTGGTTAACAAGGAACATACCAGTCATGACAACTTCTCCTGCGGGCACTTCCTCCACAGCGGTATAATGCACGTACCCTGGACGTGCCCTTGTGTTTGCCTACCTCTGATTGTTCTGATTTTGGTTGCCATTCTTCTTGGGGTGGGGGCATTCATTGGCCCAATGACCCATTTGATTGCAGTTGAAACATGGCTGATTATTCCAAGGTCATGTGGAGCTCCCCTAACTGCCAGTCCCTTTTGGTAAGGCAATAGTGAATGCCTTATGGAATGGTTTCTGTGGCCTGCTATTCTGAGCTTTAGGTGGTGGAGGCCTAAACTTGGATGCAGGTGGATGGAATTGTGGCCTAGCTGTGATAGGCGCTCTTGCATGTGAAGATCCGGAGGCACCTGTCTCAAATGCCCTCTTGCGACCCTTAGGAACAGCATGCATGTTATTATGGTTTTCTTGGGTCAAGGCATCACTAATAAACTCGTTATATGTGGCGCACCTAGAATTGGCCATGGTCTTCATTAGTTTGGTACCCAGACCCCGCTTGAAACTCTCTATCTTCTTCTCCTCGGTATCCACGAAACTTGGAGCATACCTAGACAGGTTGTTGAATGCATGCATATATTCTGTGAGGGTCTTTGTCCCTTGAGTGAGCCTCATAAATTTAGCCAATTTCATGCGCATTAGGCTCGGGGGAATGTGATGTCCCTAAAAAGCCAGCTTGAACTGCTCCCATGTCACTCGCGCATTAGCAGGTAGTGATGACAAGAAATGTGCCCACCAGATCCCTGTTGGTCCTTGCAGCTGATGAGAAGCATACTCAGCTTTCAGATGCTCGGTGACTCCTAGCAGGCGAAACTTCTGCTCAATGGTATTGAGCCACTCGTCAGCCTGTAGTGGTTCCTCAGCCACCTTGAAGATAGGAGGATTTGTATCCAGAAATTCCTTGAATGTACTGTGCTGATTTGGCTTGGCCCCTTATTGCTGTGGGTGGCCACGAGCGGTGTTCTGCGCAATGAGGCGCAGAGCTTCCTCCATTGTCCTTTGGCTCCCCAAGAACTGAGCAAAGAACTCCTAAGCAGATGGCGGCGGCGGTGGTGGTAAGTCATCACCATTGCCATCATGACTGCTACTAGCTCCTACACGGGTGCATGTCATCTGCGAAGTTGCAACAATAAGCGATTATTGGTGGATGCCACAAGATTGTAGATAAATTTATAATCATGCCAATCTGAAATTACTAGAGAAAATTCTCAAATTCGCAATAACAACAGAGGCATAACAATTCATTCTCGCAACATGACACCACCAACTTTATCACTTATCGAACTTGCACCATGTTAACATACAAGTCACTAGGTGACTCTAATCTTCATTAAGATCGCTGTCGAGGTCGGAGATAGGATCATCCTCATTCTCTGGCTCCACTTCTTTCTCATCCCAGCCATCATCTTCTACTAACATTTCTGGATCTTCGTCTTCCTTACTAAGGATCGGGTGCAGTTGGTTGTTCAAATTATGCACCTCATGCTGAAAACCCATCACTACTTGCTAGGCCCATGCAAGCTGCTGGCTCAAGTCCCTTTATTCCAGTGATAGAGGGGCGGTTCATGGTACCCCGTAAAGTGCAAAACTCTCCACAACAGAGTAGGAGTTCTAAAAACCATTAGGAACTTCTCACATCCAACTGGTGCTGCCATCGGTACTATCAACATGTACACTTTTGTGAGACAAGGCCATAATGGATAAGAGTTACATAACCGAGTAAGAAATTTATAAGGGGAGGAACAATGTATTTATTTGAATGGTAATTATCATGATGCATGCTCGTTCCATACGTCCTCACAAACTTAGGAAAATTTTGTTTCTAGCGGTAGACATGGTGGCATACATACGTTCTCTCATATATAGCGTAACTAGCCGAGCTACACGTTTCATTGTTAGTGTACCTGCATAAGAGTCTCATTTTAGCCCAAACCCATAAGTAAATATGCAGAATGTAAATCTAAATACTTTCATATATGTATACCCATATATATACTTCCATATTAAACTACCCGATAACAATTTAAACCCACAATTAAATATGCACCATATACACATGCAAGCATGCATACATAGCCGTACCAAAGCTAACTCTCCCCGACCGCACGCTCACATCTTGCGGTCATATCACTCATCATCTTACCTTGGCGTAGAGGCATTTGATCCATACATTACCATTCAAGTGAATGGCATCCATACAATAGCACGCCGTATGGACGACGAAGTAAAAACCCCCATGTTAGTACTTAAATAGCCACCTAATAGTCCTTAATTTGGGCATAAGGAAAGTGATCATTGGCACACTTTAGATTTCAAATACCTATTATATAGCTATCAGTTGCTAGAGAAGGGTTTTTGGAAAACAAAAACTTTTGTTTTAAATACACATGTGACAATTAACGTTGAATCTTGCTCTGATGCCAGCTGTCGTAGAACCAACCAATTTATAAGAACACAAGTACAATGGCGGCCCGCAAGCGGTCGCACTGTCATACTTGAGTCCATATAAACCTGGTAGTCTGTCGAGTACCACGACGGGTCTCGATAAACGATTGACAACAACCAAGATCGTACATGATTCAACATACATGTCACATATTACATAAAGTTCACAGATACATTTTCATCATCAAAGTATGAAACACAGTTATTATAAACCGAGTTTGATAGAGAAAAGCGGAAGCAAATTAAGTTTGAAAGTAAAGTTTCCAACATAGTTTAGTACAGTGCCGAAATAGGATCATAGTCCACAAAAGCAAATAGAGGAATTAATAAAGAAGCTTGCCCAAAGCTTACTCCTCATCCACAGCGGGATAGAAGCAACTCTTGCAATAACCATGATACACAGTGCCATCTGCAACAATGGGAAATAAAACCCTGAGTACAAGAAGGTACTCAGCTAGACTTACCCGTCATAAATCAGAAATAAAATGACTCCAAGGATTATGCAAGGCTGTATAAGTGGGGATAGCTTGACAACATTTTACATAAAAGCGATTAACTTAGTTATATAATTATGGTTCCAATATCAGGTTAATTATAACTATCCATGTCTAGATTAGCAACTATCCTGTGCCAAACATGTGGTATATCCATTTAAAAGCATACAATAGTAACCATAGCAGGTATTGTAATTCCAAATTCATCCGAACCATCATGTTCCATAACACAGTTACTACGATGTTGGAGCTAGCCAAGTTTCTCACTATCCGGGAGAGACGGCGATTCGAATCGATTTCAACCAGCTGGGAATTTATTCCTAACACAAACCCAGGCATACCGCGCGAAGGCAGCCTTAGGTCACCTTTGGTACAACTCAGGTACACATTACGCGGGTCCGTACCACGCCGCACAATCTGGGACACCAGATGCCAGGATGTTCAGGCCTAACCTGCCCTTGGGCTCAGTCTGATCGCCCCCCGCAAGGAGCGCACAACAGAACGGGGCCCGGCCTGAGTTGAGCTACTCGGCTTCGCGGTCGGAACGAGTTATCTGGCCAGCTAAGTGATAAGCATGCGTTCAATTTTGTCAGAAGTTCTGACAACGGTATGGTCCTTGATCGGCACAGACGGAATCTCATGAGTCATCCTACGCATAGACTCCGCCTGGCCTCAATTTTCTTTTACCCCATGGTTCTGTTCCACGATAGCAAATATAGCCAACCGTGCTCCGGTATCCACCTATATCTCGCAGGTGACAGGAAATCACCCGACTTCTACCAGTCTAAGCATGACTAAGCATATATTCGATCCTAAACCTATACCGGTTAAAGGTGTAATATCTGGACAAGGAACTCATATGCATCGAGGGGTTCCAATCAACTCTTATAACCTAATGCATCAATCATAAGTACTTAAGTAATCATTTGTAAAATGCTGGGAGACTTAAAATGCTCCGGGGCTTGCCTCGCAGAAAGGAAGTAGGGCGGTGGTCAGGACACTCCTGAAGTTCCTCAGGGATCTGCTCCTCGCCTTTTGGAGCTATGACTTGAGGATTTTCCTGCTGGTCCCCTTCCTCTACTTCGTCGAATTCCAGCAACGTTAGTTCTTCCTCCGATCCTAGATGCATGAATATGGTATAAGATGTTGCGAATGCATACATGCTGACAATTATAGTATGATGATACATGATGAATGCATTCTTGTAAGTATTCTTAATAGCATGTGGTTTAAGTAACAATAAGTGCATCGCGTTTACTGAGCAGGTGCATATCTCTTCTTGATTATGTAATTAATTATTCCCACAATGCATCTACTATTTCAAAAACAGCAGCAACTTGTTTTACTCATTACTGGAGTTCTAATTATCCAAATGCAGTGATCCTAGACTTTATGGAAAGCTTATAAAATTATCTACAACTCTTATTTAATTCACAAAAGCTAAATCACAACTTATCTTAGCCAAAACAGACAATCATATCAGTGCTGTCCAGAAATTCCAGAGAACAAGCAAATTCGGAAAAGCTAACTTTAAATAGTTGTAACTCCTAAACCATTTGACCTATGGTCCTGAAATTTTAACACAAGACATATGATGAAGTTATCTACAACTTTGTTATTAACCATTTTTACAGCAAACATCATTTTTATCATGCAACTTATCAAACTACCGAATCTGTCCAGAAACTATTCCAATTCGCATTATAAAGTAACAATACTTCTACTTCATGTAATTATTCAAAGTTTGACAACACAAAGACTACCAACAGTTTAAACATACCAAATACACTCAAGAAAACCTAATGGTGAAGTCCTAACTATTTCTTTAAATGCCTTTATTATTTTATTTAGATACTTAGGTTAAATAACCAACATATACTAGATGTACTTCATAAATTCTCAAAAATTTACAGTGCCTTACCAATGCTACCAAAAGACTAATGTAAAAGTTTTATGCCATTTTATCAAGTAAAACATTCTATGCAAAAATGACAAGGCAGAAAGGCTTAAAATAGCATAAATAGAAAACCGTAGTGAAAAGTGTCAAGCAACAGATTTTATATTTTTCTTAGCATACTTATAGTACTAGGATGACCTCCAACAAATTTCATGAATAGTGGACTCATAAATAATTTAAAAAAATTCATACCAGGATCCCCTAATTATAAAAGAAAAATCTATAACTACAAATCTATACATGCACTGATCCTCAAATTTTTACCAAAGCTCATACATGTCAAGAATAGATTACCCCAAAATTTTCATAATTTTTGGAGCACAGGAACTCTAGATATAAAATAAACAAGTTTACATTCATTTAAAAACACATTTCAAGTTTCTTTTTAAATCTTCTAGAAACTTTACTACACTTGCTAATATCATATTTTTCTTAAATACTACACTTCACTCAGATCCAAACAAAATTTGAACCACCAAATTGGATCTACAAAACTGGAGATACAAATTTTACAAAACAACACTCAAATCTGGAATATTTGAACTAGCTTTATAATTTAGAGTCGCTGACAGCAGGGTCCCGCCTGACAGTGAACCCCACGCGTCAGTGGTACAGAAGCAGAGCAGCGGCGCTGCGCGACATTGCGTGGCCACGGCTCATCGACGGCGAGCTTCGCCGGCGATGACATCAACACTACATGACCCTCGTGACCTAGCGCACCGATTGAGCTACTTGGTGGGGCCTCTCGCCGGCGCTAACTACGACGACGGCTACCATGGTGGCTCGGAGGAGCTGGACGGCGGCGCTACGCCGGTGGAGGCCACGGCGATTCCAACTAAGGAGCGGACGAGCACCTACGTACTTAGGTGAACCTAGCGCACAAGCTATCGCGTGGAAAGATGGACGGTGATGGCGTGTCCATGACGACGGACTCGGCGGCGGGACTCCGGTGAGCTCGTGCATGGTGCTGGGGCTTACCGAACACAGTCAACGAACACGGGTGGACGCAGCGGGTTGCTGGGGATATGGTGGTGCTGTTGTGGTGATGAATGGGTGGCTCGGCGTGAGCTTGCGCTGGCTATGGCGACGGCGGAGGCGGGGAAGAGCTCGGCTGCCGCTACGGGCGAGGAAGGAGGCCGAGAAAATGCAAATGGTGCGCGCGGGGCAGTGCGGGCGGGTGCTGGCGAGGTTAAGGCACGCGCTGACCTGCCTTGGCCACAAGCGGCGGGGCACCGGCGACGAGCGGCGCCCGCTGGCTTCCATGCGGCGCGCGGACTCTGCTAATGGTCGGCCACTGAATCGCTCGATTTAGTTAGATCAGCGCAGCAAACCGAGCCTGATAGTGTGTTTTCGTGGAGCTTGATCTTTGAATTCGTGACGAATTAGCGCACACAACCTAAACCAAGGTCGTAGCCCTACATACCACCTACAATACTCCTTTAGAAATCAAAGTCTAATTCACAATGAATGGAGAGTAAAATCAACTCAAAACTGGCTGCCACGACACTGTCAGTAAAACCGACCGAGCAAAATCGCCTAAGTGTAGAAAACAGTGAAATCTTGGTTCTTGTGAGCTAATTTCGACCATGTTAGGAGCTAAACCAGTTTATGACCCAAAAATAAAAGTTGTTCCCCATATCAAATACTACAACTTTGCTTTAGTGACCACCTACATGCAAGGTCTCTAGTATATGATTCAAACTTGGTCAAACCTCTTACATTCAAATAGTGACTTATACATGAACTATGACTTAGTGACCCATTTAGCCCTAGCCATAAATACCAAAGTTGTTCATAATGATACTCTAAACATGTTTAAGCTATTTGCAAGGTCACACAATCATTTACATGGATTCACTCTTGATCATATGCATATATTCCAAGAAACATGAAATAACAAGAAATGTTGCATATGTTTCAATCTCATGTTTCAATTGTAAATGCTCATATATGAATGCTTGATGCTCATGCTATGCAAGTCAATTTATGCAAGGCTAACACCTAGGGTGTTACATGCGGGACCCACGGGATACCCCGCAAGGAAGGGAAAAGATCTAGTCTAACTATGATTCTTCCCATGTAATCTTAGTAGTAGTATTATTTCTGTAATCCTACTAGGAACTCTCATTGTAAAACTGACTAGGATTCTGACCTCCTGACTATATAAAGGAGGATAGGGTTCCTAGAGACGGGACTTTACGACAACACTTCACAATCAATCCAACGCAAAGGCTAACGCCGACTGGACGTAGAGCTATTACTCGATCCACGATCGAGGGTCCGAACCAAGATAAATCGACTGTCTCTTACGTTAACCGTCGAGTTCCGCATACTCTAAAGCCCGAACATACTGCCCCGGGTACCCCCGTGGCAGGCTATCGGTGGTCAAACATCGACAATCTGAATGTTTTTAAACCAGTTTAGAAAATCTCTCTTTCCAGGAGCAGTACATGGAGCATAGATATTTGACATGATCCAAGAGTCATTGTTATGATTACAAGTGAACTCAACAGACATACAAAAATTATTCTCAAAGATTTTGGTGCCAGAAAAAAGAGAAGACTTCCAAATTATGATTGAACCACCTGAGGCACCAACTAAAGGAATGAACTCAAAGGCATCAAAAGAGGAAGGGTAAATTTTCTTAATAAACATTAGATCAAAAGATTGATTCTTTGTCTCTTGAAGACAAACTATATCACAATTGTTGTTCAGTACACGATCTCTGACAGCATCCCACTTCTTGTCAGAATTTATTCCCCTAACTTTCCAACTAAGGATAGACCAAGTTCTATTTGACATTTAAAAGATTAACAAGCAAAAGATGAAGACCCTATATCACTAGGAACTAGGGTGTGCAGCTCCATTCTTGGAGTCCTGGCCAAATTCAGCATCATCATTGTTGCTATTGGAGCACTGGCCTGATGTGGATGCAGCATGGTCAACATCTGAAGAGGAGCCTGTCTTTTTCTTACTGACTATCTTCTTTTTCTTCTTCACAGGCTTGGCATTAAGCTTGGAGGGTGAGAGATCTTCAGGGTTGATGCCACAAAAAGAAGCTCCCAAATTTCTAATGACCTTTGGGGAGATTGTTGGAGGCTGAGCTGAGCAACCAAGGCAATTTTTGTCCTTGCAAGAGGACTTGAACCCCTTGTAAATCTTTTTCAGCCTCAGGCTCCTTCTCACATCTACTTCAGATAAGGGAGCTTTAAGCTTTGCTTTTCCTTTGCCTTTATTCTTGGGAGTAGCAGATTCCTTAGAGACCTTGTTCTGTGGGCTCAGCTCCTGACCTTCATCTAAAGGTTCCAGGACAATAGTAGAAGAGTGCTCAAAATTAGAGCAATGGGATAAATCAACAGAAGGACTTGAATTAGGTAAAGAGAAAAGAGTTAAATTACCATTCAAGCTAGATAGATCAGCTCCCAGGTGAGTCTAGGCCTTTGATTGGAGAAAGGCTTTAGCCCAATCAAAAGTGGGGGACTGCAACAGGAGAAAATAGAAGAAGTTAACCCAAGGGTCAAGAATTAGAACTGTAGATAGACTACCAGAAGTGAGAGAAAAATGTTTTACCCATTGTCTGATAGCTTGGGGCATGGACCAAAAGAAGGGTGTTGAGGCCAGGAATCTTGGGGCTGCACCAGACCAATCTGAATATTCTCATTAACAAGTTGAGGGGTCTTCGGAGCATTATCCACACCATTAATCCACCCAAGCAACTCATCCTCTTGAATCTCCTCGCATAAGTGGTGTAAATTTTTGAAGTCTGGAAGAGGTACAATTTCCACTTTGGAGGGATTGGAAGCTAAACTTGTGGAAAACCTTCAGAATCAGTATATGTATCATCATCCATAGCTAGCACCTGTTTCTTCACTAAAGGAGGGATACCCTCCTGGCCTTGGTTGTTCTAAATGATTTCTTCAACGAGACAAAGCTTCTTCTATAGCAGCAACCACCTCTTGAGCATGCACTTTGGTTGAATAGGAATTAGTGGCACTTCATCCAAATTGGGCTAAAAGCCATTCTGGCCTATAGGTTGCCCCTGTCCAAAATGATTCCCTAAGAGTTAGGCTACATTCTGACCCCAAGGAGCCCAAGCTAGATTACACAAATCTGCAATGAACTAAGCATTTGGTTGATTCAGGCCATTGGGTGGTGTCGGCCCTTGACTAGGTTAACCAAAGCCAAAGTACTCAAAGTTGTTGGGGTTGACATCATCAGGATCATCTGGTGGGAAGTCCTCATCCTGAGGTTGAGCACCAAGCATCCTAGTCAGAATGATCTCACATTGTACCGTCCAACTCTCTAATTCAGGTTCCTCTCCCTCAGAAAAGTTTAGAGCCCTGGCTTGATGGTTGTGGTCCTCCTCCCAAATCATAAGCTTGCCAAACTGAGAAACTACCTTATCCACTAACGAGTAGGACCAAAGGTCTAGATTGAGGCCAATCATCATAAGCCAAACTTCATGAGTGTAGACTGTTGTTCTGTTATTCCAAGCATGATCATGAGGGATGAAAGAAATGTGTGTGTGTTACCAATCTGATGAGGACCACTGTTGATCAACAAATCTCTATGCGAAACATGACTGAAAGTGACATAGGCTTGGCCAAAAGGACAGGGTTGAATAGATTGATAAGGCATATTCATCTGCACATTTAGAAATTGTACCAGAGTGTTGCGGATGTCATCAAATTCCATCTGGTACAGTGGCAGAGGATGAAGAAAGGCAATCGCAAAATCATTGTTATGCCTTTGAAGTCTACCAGTGATCACTCGATGCATTGCAGGGCGTCCAAGTACCATCACTCTCTGGCCCCAAGTTGGCATGAATGGCGTGGGATCAACGAATCGGTACGCCATCCTAGCAGAAGCAGAGGTTACTGTAGCATCGATTCGGGTTTTCAGCATCCAAGCAACATGAGTAAAACTAGGAGGGTGACGAATGCCAAGAACTTTAGAGGCATACTCACCTAAGGACGAGAAGATCAACGATGACGACGGCGCCGAGGTCACCGCCGGCACCGAAGAAGAGGAAGCAGTATTGTCTTCGTTGATGAATTCAGGAGCCTGGAGCCTCCAAGTCTTACGCCATGGAACGGTGATTGGTGAGGGAATAGTGGAGAGGCCGGACTGTGCTTTAATGTATTCGGTGAATGAGTGAAAATATCGGGGCTGTTTGTCCCAAAAGTCCACTGATCAGGGACGTAGCAACATGATGATTCCCAGAATGCGAAGGGGCAGTCGGCTCGCAAGGAAGGCGCGAGGATCGAGGCAGGATGTTGCAAAATTCAGAAACGTGTCCGAGCCAAAGACATCGTCGGCACCGAAAACTACTGTTACAAGTAGGCCTAGAATGGGCCAGAGATAAGCGGATGGAACATAGCTGCAACGAAGGCCCATGGCCAGCAATAATACGTTTGGGATCTAGAATCGGACCCAAAATTCCCGCCTCTAAATAAGAAACGGTCTTATAATTACCAGGCAAATTCATCCCAAATTCAATGCGTTTAAAGACCGATTTACGACCAGCATTAATAGGATTTTTGAAATTCAAAAACTCCATGGATTTGGAGCTCTGAGCAAGAAGACAATGATTAGAGATGGGAACAGAATTTGCCCCAGAGAGACATACCGTCTTACGATTAGCAACCTCCGCCACTCTGCAGCTTGCTCCAAAGTCCAATTGCGGAACTCAACCAAATCATTCGGACCATCATTATGCCAGAGATGGAAAAAGACCATGTAATCCACACATTCGAAAGATCAAAGGTTATAGATATGAAAACCAACTAACTGTGATGCTGCTGAGAACCGAAAAACTCTATCACTCAATTGCACCACTAAACGCTCTAGGGAAACCACCAAGAGTAGCATGAAGAAGATGCTCAATCAGATGCAGAGTAAGACGGAATTCGGCCCACCGAGAGAACAAGGAAGAAAGGCTTAGCTTGTGAAGATGGAGAACTAGTGACACTGGTCCCAAAGCGACGGAGAACCTCAGCCTCCACCACTCGGCCTGGCCAAGAGTTGAGGGCAGGAAGATCCATGGTCATCAAGCCATGTGCTAATCTCAAAACGACTTTGTTTTTAAGCATGAAGGGAGTACATTTCACTTGTCTTGTAAACGAACACCACGACATATGTTTGGAGTCCCTGTCACTCAAACTCATACGGGCAAAGGAGGCTTGGAGATTTATTCAAAGATCGTGTCATGCACTTCAATCCGTTTTGGATCAGACTTCCCACCATGCCTACGCATGCTGCTCTAACTCGTACGGCACGAGGATGAAGTGAGGCACCACAAAAATGCAACACACTTTAATATTAGTATATATAGATAAACTTAGCAAAAATAGAAAAAAAAAACTCAACTAAATTGTTGTGAAATTTATCTTCAAACTTTATGCCCAACTCTATATATTATATATTAATATATATATATATATATATATATATATACCCAAAGTATAACTTTAACTTCTTGTTTTTATAAAAATATTTATCAAAAAGTAATATATGTATATTTTTATGAAAGTATTTTTCAAAACAAATCTATTCATATGGTTTTCACATTTTCAAACTCAACAACTTAGAAGTTATTCATGATTTATATTCCTAATGTTTAACCCAAACTTTGCCCAAAATGATTTTATTTTTTAGTACGGAAAGAGTACTACATGTTAAAAATTAGTTTATACTGAAACCATATGCAAATCGCACAAAGAAAACTCGAACCATTTATGTGCATGTATCTTTTTTCACTTATCTTATATGAGGGTACTAACTCTTTCCATCTCGATTTTGAAGGATGGGTTTGCCACGAATGACTCCATCCCTCTCCCCTCTCAATCAAATATCAGCGAAATTGGAATCGCCTTAATGCGTCTTTCCTCGTCTCCTCAACCAAACACCATCTGATCCCAATAGAGTCAAGAAGCTTATTCCGGTCTCTTAGAACACCCGCAATGGCTGACAAATAAGCTAGTTCTAAGTATTTTTTTCTATATTTTAATAGAAGAAAGAGAAAAGCTAGCTCTTGTTCAAGAGATATGGTCATATACACATTCCAAGAACATATGAGAGTGTCATGTGGGGCTATCCATGTTATGAGCAATATGCTAAAGTTAGCACTGTTAAAGAAGTTGGCTTGAGCTAGTAAGACTATCTCCAACAAACATGATCCAAATAGGAGACCCATTAGATGAAATGCGTGGTGTTGTAGCAAACAAGTCACCTACCTATTTTTGGTGTTTTCCAACAGGGGACGCAAAAGAAGACCCCATGCATGCAAGTGCGACCGGACAAAAGCAGCTTTGAGCGGTGTGGGTCGGAGCTAGCGCACATGCAGCTTTGGCCGGGGCTGCGGCGCAGACGATATTTGGGTTAAGTCCCAACCTCTCACGCAATATGCCTCCTCCTTATGCCTGTCCCGTTGGAGGTTGTTTTTACGCTAAAGTAACATGCAAAGACGCATTTTTGGTTTGGGTATTGTCATGCGTCACCTGCTGGAGATAGTCTAACTAGCTTATACCATTGCGGGTGCCCCAAACGAGATCTAACTCTATACAATAGTTTGCGTTGATCTCACAATGGTTCATCTCTGACCACACAATACCCCAAAAATGAATATAAAACTATTGCATTTTTCTATTTAAGGCATGTTTGGATGAGCTAGGACTAGTTATAAGTTGGGCTAAAATTAGCTCAAACTAACTAAGATTGGTTAGTTAAGACCTGTTTGGATACAAGAGCTAATTACTAGCTAGCTAGCTAAAGTTTAGCTATAGCTCTAGTGCATTCAAACAAGAGGACTAATTGATAGACTAATTTTACCCGAGTCTCCAACTTGTTAGCTAACTAGCTAGTCAAACTCTAATTTGAGTTAATTCTTAGCTCCCCTAGTAACTAGCCCTAGCTCATCAAACATGTTCTTATTAGTTGGCTAACAACTAGTTGAAGGCTTGTCTAAACAATTAGCTCACCTATTAGCTCTCCTCCTATTTGGATGTAATATGACTAATTTTAGCTAATTCTGATTTGGCTAGCAATTAGCTCTTGTATTAAAGAGGCCCTTAGTCTTGTTAATATTATGCATTTGTCAACCAAAAATGACCCAAGTTTTTGTACTGAGTAGTAGTAGAGGGAAGAGATAGAGGGTTAGATGCAAAGATAGAGAAGAGGTAGAGCTAGAAAAGTCAGAAAAAAGATAGAAGCTAGATAGAGAAAAGATGGAAACATAACAATTGCATCATTCTGCCAGTATTGGCGGCATTTCTTGAGTGTATGCACGTACAGTTTAATTTCGTTTACGAGTGCCCCTTGTGCTCCATAGGGGAAGCTGCATTTGTTTCTCATCTATCCCCACACGAGCAGGCCGATATTTGTCGTAAGACCTAATTACATATTCCCTGGGGAGTAATTAGTAACCAAAAAAAATGATGTGTGACTGATATAAATTGGTTTCCTGCGTATGTCAAACAACTAAGGCCATATTTGATCCCTATGAATAGTAGTTATCTACTAATATTTGTCTCTTTTGGATCCAAACAGGCATAGATAATAGACTATTAATTGTTAGCTGTATCGCACTGGCTAGACCAAATCATATAATGAGGTATTAGTCAGCTAACTATTATAAGATAATGAATCCAAACTGGGCCTAAATGTTGAAACAAATTAGAAGTCAACAACCGCAAACTTTTGCAGCCACAAGCGACACCTGTTAATTTGCAGAGGAAGCAAAGTGGATCGATCGGATCGGAGCTGTGTATACGCGCCAATACGTGTATTCGTCGTCACCCTTATAGACTGGCATTGCTGCATCTCTCTGGATCACACGTGCTGCTAACCTGCGGGCTGCGGCTAAACCATGAACGACACAAGCATGCCCATCCGGGTGTCTCCGGTAGTAGGAAGGAATCTCCTCGGCATGGTGATGCCTATGCTTCTCTGCTTCTCCTTGGGTTTTGTCGTGGGCATCACCTGCAACGCCAAGTTCCCAAATTTCTACCTCCCTTTCGTGCCGCCATTGCCCTCTGCGAGGATGTGGTCACCATCACCACCTCCATTGTTGCCGCCGCCTGCGCCGTCGCCACCACCACCTCCGGCCCTACAGCCGCCGCCGCCTCCGTCGCCACCTCCACCTACACCTTCGACGACATCAGTACAAAGCCCTAAGGTGGCGGAACTGATGATTGGCTCTCTTAGCAGTGTCAAGAGCAACAACATGACCGACGAGGAGCTGCTCTGGTGGGCGTCCATGTCGCCCAAGGTCCGCGCCACGACGTACCACCGCGTGCCAAAGGTTGCCTTCTTGTTCCTGGCAAGGGGTGACCTGCCGCTGCGGCCATTGTGGGAGAAGTTCTTCGAGGGGGACCACGGCCTCTACTCCATCTACGTGCACGCGGATCCGTCCTACACCAGCTCGCCGCCGGAGGACTCCGTGTTCTACGATCGCATGATCCCAAGCCAGGTATGTAAAATGTAATAATCACATATAGATACTAGAAGGTATGTAAAAGGTTGCAGCACTGCCACTGACAAAGTGAAGAATTCGATCGCACACAATGACGAGCATGGACATGTATGGCTGCAGAACACGTCCTGGGGAGACGTGACCCTGGTGGACGCCGCGCGCCGGCTGGTGGCGAACGCTCTGCTGGACCTGGGCAACCAGCAGTTCGCGCTGCTCTCCGAGTCGTGCATCCCGCTCTACAACTTCACCACCGTGTACGCGCTGCTCACCGGCTCCAACACCAGCTTCGTGGACAGCTTCGTCAACCACGACAGCGAGGTGCGGTACGACCCTTTCTTCGGCCAGCGCGCCGCCGGTAGCAACATCACGCTCGCGCAGTGGCGCAAGGGCGCGGCGCGCAGTGGTTCGAGATGGACCGGGCGCTCGCGCTCGAGCTCGTCTCCGACGACACCTACTTCCCGGCGTTCCGCGAGTACTGCGCGCGCAACAGGTACTGCTTCGCGGAGGAGCACTACCTGCCGACGCTGGTGAGCGTGCTCCGGTGGACGCGCAACGCCAACCGGACGCTCACGTACGCAGACTGGAGGGGAGGCGGCTCTCACCCGCGCACGCACGTGGCAGGGGACGCCACAGAGGCGCTGATCAGGGAGATCAGAGCGAGCGCCGCCGGCGGCGGCTTCGGCCCAGGCGGCGAAAACAACTGCACCGCCTACAATGACGGAGCGAGCGGCGTCTGCTACGTGTTCGCGCGCAAGTTCGCGCCAGACACGCTCGAGCCGCTGCTCCGCTTAGCACCAAAGGTTATGGGGTTTGGGTGATAGGTTTCATTTTAAATACTACATACTTGTTACATACGGGTGTCTGTATAATTTAGAGGTTGCAATGCTGCACCACATGTTTCTTTTTTAGTGTCCAAGAATTCAGTGCTCTCACTAGCATTTTAGCCAGCAACCTGTATGTCTTGATTGCAATTTGCTCTTCGTTTGCATCATTACCCAAAGAGATCAGATCCTCCATAGCGCTTTGGTTGTTCTAACTTGCATGTCTTTAAGCCACCCCTTTTTCGGGGACATACGCAGGAGCGCAAGTGTTTCATTAAGAGGAATGGAATGTTACAAACACAACTACACCACAGCTGAAATCCATGAGTAGCCCAGTATTGCAAGGTGCAAACCGGAGCATACCACAGACCAGCACCGAATATTTCAATGTTAACCGGAGCATACCACAAACCAGCACCGAATATTTCAATGTTACCTTATACTGAGCTTGAGCAACGCCTCCTTTGGTGTTTGTAACAAGTTTAGACTGTTACTTTCAGTTTCCAATGTTAGAGCTAGCTCTCCATAGTCCATGCTTCCTTTTGCGAATTTACATTTAGAAAACAGGTGCCTCTTTCAGCAAATCTGAAACACATGGGAGAACGAGTACCAATATCCAGTCCACCATTTTGCTAATTTGCTTCTTCATTGGTAGACTATTATGGGCTAGCTATTCTCTACACAAAGGTTTTGACTCTAGCACAGTACTGTCCAGATTTTCTTAATGAAAGAATTGAAGTTCCTATTTGCTGTACAACGAACAGTCACTACGGGATACTGTGTATTTACCGAGTGTGAGTAACACTCGGCAAATAGTGCTACACACTCGGCAAAATCTTTAGGCAAATAACGACTCGGTAACGTTATTTTACCGAGTGTCTAATATCGGCACACTCGGAACGTAGGTTTACCGAGTGCTGAAATGACACTCGGTAAACAATTATGACTTGACGGTCGTCAGCCTCCAAACTGACCGTTAACGGCGACTTTTACCGAGTGTGATCAGCAGCACTCGGTAAATAAATTAGCATTTCGTGATTAAAACAATTCCGCAAATAAATTTTTGAATAATGTTTACCGAGTGTAGCTCCTAACACTTTCGGTAAAAGAATAACCAATTTCGTGATTAAAACAATTCCAAATAAACTTGAAATAATTTTTACCAGTGTTCCCACTTTCGGTAAAAAGTAGTCAAATATTTCCGAGTCGGGATGCGGCACTTTCGGTAAAAATGGCACACTCGGCAAAATTCACGAATCGTAACCAATTCGGTTACATTTTGCTGTTTTACCGAGTGCTACACTCGATAAAACTAACAGAATCTTCGCTTTACCGAAAGTGCTACACTGATAAAATATGTCCACAGAAATTTTTTTTGTTTGTTTCAAAGTGCATATCCAAATACAATAAGCAACAAAATCACAGAAATTATAATAACATGACAGATAGTCAATATATATCACATATATGTCCACAAATGTCACATCCACTCACAATAACCAACATATGTCGACAAGCACCATGCAAAGTCCACAAACACCATCAACATGTGTCCAAAGTCCACAAAGTTCAACCAAGTCCACAGTTCAACATACAAACCCATCAAACAAGGTCGGATGGCCTGTCACGTGGTCGGAGGCCTGCGGAGAAACGGAGTCAAGTCCAGGTCTTGATCACCCTGCATATCGTTGTTCGATCCAGCTGTAGAAGGTCCCTAGAATGAGATTGCACATGTGAGTTATCTGGATCAAAGCAAATTCTAAGGTGTAAGCTATGGTAGGTCAAACTAAGGTATAAGTCGAAGGTATATGACACGAAAGTGAAGAGTGCATCTAAGTGACTCACAGGAGTGCCGTCGCGCGGAGGTGGAGGCACCAACAGTATCATCGGCGGCGGCGGAGGCGGTGGAGGCTGGCCCATGCTCTGAGAAAAACGGGCCATGTACTCGTACCAGTCCTTGTGCTTTCTTTGGAAGGCCTCAAGCCGGGCCTGCACTCGCGCCTCTCCTCATGCCAACTCGGCTGGTGCGACACCGAGGGCCCAAGCTAGCTCTGTGAGGCCTGCTGTGACTCCTGCAGGGCTTCAATCTGGGCCTACAATTATTTATCACATAGTTAGAATGCAAATAAAGAACGAGTAGAAAATGAATGGACAACGAATACAACAGAACTAACCTAGAGTGCTACCACCTGGGGCTGTGAGCGTGGGCGTATGGCCGGACTCGAACTCGTGCTCCGGGCTCTAATCTAGGCGAGTGTCTGAGTGTTGGCCGTGTCTATGGTGCTGTTGCCCATATAGTACCGCCCGTGTGGCTTACCTGGTCCCAACCTCATGACGATGTCACCCTCGAGGTCAGCGGTGCTCGGATCAAATTCTGACCCATGGATCTCTCTCGCCATCGCCGTGTACTCGCTGAGGCGCCTGTGCACGCTCGGGTTGCTGTATGCCTCGGGCGGGTCCTCCGCGTTGTAGACGAGGTCGGGGTCCTTTGCCTTGCCCTTGTGTGCCAAGGCATATGCCTTGAACGAGGCGCACTCCTGGTCGGGGTGGAACCGCGTCTGCAGGAAGAAGCACAACAATAAGATATTATGCATTCAGAAGTTAGCATAGCAACAACGAAATGAAATCCGCGTACATATCTGGCTGCATATTCCTTGAGGGTAGTGGGGCCTTGTTTGTGCGAGGAACCCTGCATCATCGCACGGTAACGTGAGCGTACGGCGTGATATTGCTCGTACTCCTCACTCAACCACTTGTCCACAATGGCCTCCCGGCCAGCTTGTCCATCCCCGCACACCAAGCGGGAGGCACTCAAGCGCGTACATGAGCACATGACAAATCATAAATGAATTTCAGTGCAATTAATCGCAGACGATGTAATCTCATGTTTACCATCAAGTATTGCTCCTTAGTCAAGGGCAGGTGCACTGCCTGCGCTCTGGTGACTCTATGTCCTCTGCGGGCATGGTAAATTCTTCTACACAGGAGCTTTGTCTCGTAGAAGAGGTCCTACACTCGGTGAACACACTTTCTGCTCACCACGTCATCCGCGTCCTCCCCACGTACTCCCTCCGCCAAGGTGTAGTAATCCTACAAGCAAATACAATCGATAATATACAATTAATGTGATGTTATTATCAAAGATAGTGCGATGAACACGCACCCACAGCTCTTTCATCACCGGTCGGCCTTGTTGTTATAACACCCGCCACTCAATCGGGCCTCGATCACGATGGCGGGCGTGCTGATGGGACCACTTCATGGCGGGTTGCACAACACCATCGATCCTCACCATCCCGAGGTAGTTTGCTGCACACATGAAGACCCAGATCCCGTTTACTCGGTGAGAGTGACTCCACTGGATCACCATTTCCCAATCCTCGCACAAAGTTATTGAGATTGAATATTAGTTTCTGTTATAACTTAAAAACACAGTGAAGTAGTGTTAACATGCAAAATTACTTACTTAGTTCCGAGGGTCGAATCACTTGCCGTCTCTGTATGGGTAGAAATGCAGGGCGCGACGACCCTCGCAGCCAAAACCGTAGGCACCCCATTTTCCTCTACCAAGAAGTCAAGATCCTCCTCGCCTCAGCCCGCTCGGCCTCATCCTCCTCCGTGCCCTCCTCCACCGCCTCCTCTATCTCCTCCCCGGTCTCCTCCTCCTCCTCATCCTCCTCCGTGGCCGCTATGAACTCGTCGTGCCGTCCGTCCTGTGGAGGAGGTGTCGGCTCGACGCCTCGCCGTCGTCCTCCTCCTCCTCCACAGGCACGCCCTCCACCCTTAGTCTGCACACACCTCCTCCCACCACGGCTGGACCCCTCGCCACCCACCAAGAAGGTCATAACCGACCTAATCTTCCTCGATTCCACCGCCCACCATCAATCACTTGCAACAAAAGGAATAAACTATCAAGATGCGCATATACAAAAGTAAATGTATCATACATGTATAAAAGAGATGCAAAATAAGTAAATGTATCATACATGTATAAAAGAGATGCAAAATAAGTAAATGTATCATACATGTATAAAATTGCCATAAGTAATACAGATCTTACATGTACTAGAAATAATCATCAAGATCATCGATAGGTGGGCCAAAAATCTCATCATCGCTATTGTCGACGTAATTATGATCGTCTCTCAAAGTCTCATCACTAGCGACACTGCCTGAATGGTGTTGCTCAAGTAATAACAAGTCCTTCGCGTTGTGAACCTCCTCTCCATCATCCCCGTCAACAATGATCGTATCATTGTCTACTTCCATTGAGAGATCTACATCTAAGACAATCTCAAAACTCCCTTCTAATCCTTCTTCTTGAAAGAACTCTCCGTCATATGTGTTTGCATTGATGTTATAATCATCATCGTTTGGGACGGGTACTTTACCATACGGCGATACCTTGTACACAACATCATACGCCTTAAGACGGTCTTTGGTTTGGCACGGGTATGAGAGATAATAAACTTGCGTGGCCTGTTGGGCCACAATGTACACGTCGTCTCCTAGCAAGACGGATGACTTTAGAACTTCGACTAACCCAAGCTCAGGGGTCTTTATCACTTCTTTGGGATCAAACCAATGGCATTTGAATATGATAGGACGAAGAGGTACACAACCAGGAAACTTGAGTTTGTATATTTCTTCAATTATTCCATAGTAGTCCAACCCATCTGTGCCTGGCGTGAAAACACCGGTATTTGTGGTTCTTCGATTCGGCCGACTCTGCTCGTGCCGAGTTGTGTGAAAACGATATCCATTGACATAGTACACAGAGAATGACTTGACCCTAAATTCAAATCCATTGGCAACTTGCCTCAACTCGGCACTCATAGACACGTCAGTTTTGGCCTGCTAGTTCAAGTAGGATGATTCGTTATATATTTGTCAAGTTGAGAGTTAAGTACAAACAACAAATGAAATAGAACAGTACCTCCTCCTTGAACCAACAAATAAAAGTGGGATTTCGTTCTCCCGCGCCATGTCTTAGAAGGGTTTCAACTTCCGCTTCGGTGGGTTCCCTCCGTGATGGACGATGGTAGAGGAGAACAAATTTGCTGTAACGGCCGTTAACAAGAGGGTTGGATGGGTGCATGCGAAATATTGACAAGAAAAGAAACAAGTTTGTGTAAAACTTACGCAATGTACGGGCCAACCTCTTCAAGGTTCCGCAACACATACAGCTGGATAGAGCGCCACTCTTCTAGGCTCAACATCTTCAAGGTAGGTTCACTTGCACTTCCGAGTTGCCCTCGGAAAAGGCTGAGGGTCGACTGATTATCGGCAGCATTGTAACGAGGGGATGGATTATGCATGTTAGGAAGGTTGTCGGCATAGTATCTTGTTGTGAAGTATGACACCTCCTCCACAATGGATGCCTCTGCACAGGAAGCTTCAATTTTGCATTTATTTTTGCATTTTGTTCTAAGAACCTTTAGGCATCGCTCAATTGGATAGCACCAACGGGCATGCACAGGGCCCCCCATTTTTGCCTCATATGGTAGGTGCAAGAGCAAATGTTGCATCGGATTGAAGAAGCCGGGGGGAAAGATCTTCTCCAACTTGCAGAGCAACACCGGGGCCATTCTTTCCATTTCTTCAATCTTGGTCCGAGATATCTCCTTAGCACATAGCTTGCGGAAGAACATGCTCAACTCTGCCATCACTCGCTAGATGTGATCAGGGAAATAGCCACGAACCATCACCGGAAGAAGGCGCTCAATCCATATGTGGTAATCATGACTCTTGAGCCCTGTGATTCGCATGGTACTTAAGTTCACACCCCTCCTCCAATTCATTTGCATACCCGTGGGAACATCAACGATTGGAACCATTGAAGAACTTCTTTCTTTTGGGCCCTCGTTAGGACGAAGTCGGCCTTAGGCTTCTTCCATGACTTCTCGCATAAGGGAGGCAACATGTTTAGCTTTGGTCTATCGCACAGCGTTGCTTGATCCAATCTAGCCTTGACATTGTCCTTTGACTTTTCCCAGTCCATGATTGTGTGAAGGACCGCCTCGGCGAAATTCTTTTCAGTGTGCATTACATCAATGTTATGTGGAAGAATGAGGTCCTTAAAGTAAGGAAGCTTCCACAAGCACGACTTGTGTGTCGGTGCATGCTCTTTTCCATATCCCACGAAGCCCCCTTTTCATTGTCGACCACAAGACCATCTAACATCTCAAGAACACAGGCACTGTCATCATTTCCGGTCTGAGTCTTCCACTTGTGACACCTTTTCAAAAGTTCTTCTTGTCTCTCTGAATGGGTGGTCAAGAGGGGGGAATTGTCGATGTTTGTCAAACGAAGAAAACTTGCCCCCTTCTCCAACCGAAAGAACTCCACAACTGACTTGCATATCGGGCATGGCATCTTCGTGTGAACACACCAGCCACAAAATAACCCATAAGCCAGGAAGTCATGCATGGAATAATGGTACCAAATATGCATTCTGAAGTTTGTCTTTGTGAATCGGTCGTATGTCACTACCCCTTTGTCCCATGCACGGACCAAATTGTCTATCAAAGGCTCCATGTACACACTCATATTAGCCCCCGGGTGTCCTGGAATTATAAGTGACAAGAAAATATTTTACCGTTGAAAGGCGACACCAGGTGGGAGGTTGAGAGGGATGACGAATACGGGCCAACATGTGTATGGTGAAGAACCCATTCCATAAGGATTGAACCCATCAGTTGCCAGTGCAATGCGTACATTACGAGCCTCGTCAGCTTTGTCGGTATGCTTCCGATCGAAGCTTTTCCATGATTCACCATCGGACGGATGTATCATCTTGTCGGTGTATATCGGCGTCGATTTTGTGCCACGTCATCTGCTTTTGCGGATTCTCGCTCATGAAAAGCCGTTGGATCCTCGGTATGAAAGGAAGGTACCTCGGGATCTTTGCGCCGACTTTTGTTTTGCGTCTTCCGACCATCACCAGATTCTAACTCAATGTACCTAGATGCCTTACACTTCGGACAAGATTTATCGTCAACATGTTCTCCCCGAATAAGATGCATCCGTTCGGACAAGCATGTATCTCGCTTTCGTACGACATCTTGAGTGCACGAAGGATTTTATTTGACTCATACGTGTTCTTTGGCGTAACATGATCATCCGGAAGTAGGGTGCCAACTCATCGTCAGCAGCTGATCGAAGGATTCTCTACTCCGCTAAAATCGGGACTTCACGACCATTAGGCGGTAATGGCATCCGGTTTAGAAACATTGGTGCGCCCGTGAAGGGGTTGTTGTGTCGCATCCAACATGGCGTAAAACGCCTTTGCGCTTTTCTCGCTCCTACTCGCACTTCCTTCATCGAAAGCCATGTCATGGTCATTTAACATTTCTGCCACCCCGGCTTCAGAATCAAACTCCTCGATCCGTTGTCTCACGACCTCTTCTCTCGCACGATGGCGTTCACCATGCATGGTCCACCGGGTATAGTTCTCTACAAATCCATTGTTGACAAGATCTTTAGTCATCTCCTCATATGTTTTCATTGCCTTGTTCTTACACTTCCTACAGGGACACCAGGCATGTTGCCGTCCGTTTGCAAATGCCTTCGTCATGAAATCATTGGCCTTCTCAATCCATTCATTTGTGTATTGACCCCTCTTCTGATAGCCCGTGTACATCCACTGACGGTCATCCATCCTAACATATAGACGATATTGCAGTTTAGAGCAATAGAGTAGTAGTGCTAGAGAAAAACCATATGAGATGATAAAGAGACATTCATGTTCTTGGTCGATTCACATAGAAGATGTTTGCTAGATTGGATGATGAGATTTTTCTCCAACCAGCAGGAGAGCAGCCCGTCATTATATTAAGGAGAGAACAAATACAAGAAAACTACCGAGCAGAGCGGGCTAAAACACACCCAAAAGCACACACAGCCCAAAGAAAGAAGCATAAAAGAAAAAGAAAAGAAATACTCCCAAGAGAATGTAGAGAAAGGCTGGAAGCCATATTCGGTAGCTACAAATAAAACTGGAAATAAGATCAATTCCTCCAGTAAAAATAAGAATACAACATCAACAGAGGATGTGGATTCCTGCAATATTGTGCAGATGTCAACTTTGCGAGGAAAACAAAAGCCAGTCTGAAACTCGCAGATGCTTAACTCTATGGCATTGCTCAACGTTTTGTACTGGATGTTCAGCCGAGAGGGCATGCACTTTGATTATGCTGTAATAACGCTGAATTTATCTGGTCCTGATGCAATGCAATGGACTGGGGCTTTGTCCTGGAACTCTAAAAACTAGTAATATATATGTGGAATATCTATGTGTATCCTAACAACACCTTTCTATAGGTAAAGCTTTTGTTCATCACCTAAAGGTTTATGTTCCAATTAGTGCAGGAAAAATACAGTCTAACAAAGACAGGCAAACAGTTAAATCTTAGAAGCATATTGTACCTGTCAACAGAACTCCAGTAGAAATAACAACTATAATTCCTAGAAGCTTGATGCTAGGATTCTCCAACCTTGAAAATAGGAAGAAACTTTTAGATGTGCATATCATCGAAAACAATGGAGAAGAAAGAAAAAACGCTCAGAAATGCATGTTAGTTAGGGAGCGATGGTGACCCCTTCCTTAAGAAAACAAATGAATATTATGACACTGTAATAAACTTATCACAAGAAAATAATAAATGGATAGAATGTAATCAAACAAGTTAGTGGAGCAGGTTCTATGTGATCCAATGAGGTTGCAATTGCAACAAAACTATCGAACAAGAATAAGTGTTCATCTGTACTCAAAGAATTTTTTGCAAGTTATAATTAAAGAAGGAAGCAGTAACTTAGAGAAAATATTTCATATGAAAGTTATGATAAAAAAAACATGCTTATTCGAAATTAGCTTACTTACGACTTCTCTACTTAGAAAAAGTTACATTGTACTGCTTGGCATGTCCAGATACTAGACAATTAGTGTGGCAGTGCCTGTGTCCATTTAAAGTTCACACCAGATCCTCATGTGGGTTAAGGGAAGTGTGCGTTTATCACTGCTGTACATTTGAACCACAATTTTTTGCTTTCATGTAAAACGTTAGTAACACTTCTTTCTAGCTTAAGACTACCATGCTTCATTAGTGCCCGGCATTGGCTGCTTCAACTAATTGTCTTAAAAAGCTACTACCATATTTTTTTTTCGCGAGCGGGTTTGCACCCGTTTTTCATTAAGAGGACAAGAGTTTTAAACCTTACAACACTGACAGTAAAGGTGGCGAGGAGCCTCCAACACCGCCAAGGGACAGCCTAACTACTGGAGATAGATCAGTCATCAGTGTCTTAATTCGATTCGTCTCGATCCACCATTCATGCATACTGTTACGACGACTTTATCAGTCGTACTCTCTTTAGTGTACTGATGTGTGGATAAGGCATTTTTGGTTTGAAATATATTGCAATGATTTCTAAAATGTGGATCTTTTTGGTGTCGCGGGTTCAAATTTCCTTCATGTTTTATCTGCATAAAGATGATCAGTTTGGTTATCAGCTAGCTTTATTTCTGTCTCTGAGAATCCACTAATGCATTTCTCATCAGTCAGACACATAACTTCAGCATGTTTCTTTGATGTCTCACGTCCAATCCTTTTTGAACCCAATCGAACATGTTCAATTTAATCAGAGCATGTAGATTGGACCACATTTTCCCTGGACTCTCTACCGGCTACCAACTTCGAAAACAAAATATTCCATGAGGCTAATAGTAAGGTAAGCCTATTGTCTCCTCTTTTAGCTGATCAATTAGTATCATTTACATATGTGCAGCGTGTGCATTTCAGCTTCAGATCAGGAGAAGCCTGCTGCTTTCAGCGTGTGTCCTATTCACTTTCAGAAGAAAAAACGAGAAACCGCCGGACTCGCTACATCCCTATCCGACATGAATTCCACACGGGCAACGCGAGCACGCAAGCAATCCCCAAAGGTCCGTGGACGCCGAGCGCTCAGTCCGAGCAGCAGAAATGGCGGCCAGTCAGAACAACGGGGGCCGTCCCGCACGGATCCATCCATTTCCATTCCATCGCATCACGGCGCCACCAGACGGAGGGGAGAGGTGGGCAACAGGCAGGTACACTGGCGTTGACGGAGGGAGCAGCGGGGGTCCCTTGTCACCACCGGTCTGCGGCGGGAGCACGTCTGAAGGGGAGGCCGCGGTCGGGGAGGAGAGAGTGCTCGCCGTCGCCCAGCTGCTGGCTGGGGCCCACCCCACCCCACCTCGCGGAAGCAGGAGCGAAGGAGGAGCAGGCGGCGTCGGCGGAGTGCTCGCCCGTCGCCGCTGTCTGTCTCTCTCTCCTTCTCTCCGGTGGCGGCATGGGGGACCGCCCGGTGGCGGCGGTGGTGGAGGGGAGGAGGCGGCCATGGCGGTGGGGGGCGTCTGCGGTGTGTGTGTGTGTGTCTGTCTTGCGATTTGAGGGAGAAAGCGGCTAAGTGTTAATGCTTACATTTATACAGAGTGCCTAGATGTACGGCACTCGGTAAACTCAAGCACCGCAGCCCAATGACATGTGGGCACAGTACATGTTTACCGAGTGCCCCCATCTCGGCACTCGATGTGAGAGCATGGCAGCCCACCGTGGGCAATGGTGGGCTGTGGCTAACCTTTACCGAGTGTTTGAGGTCACACTTTCGGTAAAAGGATCCATTATTTCATGCAAAAGCAGAGAAAAGAAAAATGCCAATTTAATCCTAAAATTCACCAAACTTTCACATGAACTATTTCATGTCATCTATTTACTATCTAAAAAATTTCCAAGTTCAAATCATAATGTTGAATTTCACTCTTAATAGAAATCATACTCGTCATTGTGAATGTTTAGCGTCTCTTTGGGAGATGTACCGGTTAAAGCAAATGACGAATGTAAAAATACTTCCAAAACGTTATGAAATTTTTTCTATAACATAGATGTATGCTTCAATGTTAATTCTTCCAATCTTGTGATTTATCAAGTTCGATTTTAATTATTACAATTAAATTTACACGATATGTACCTAATTTTCATAAAGAATGAAAATTTTGTGAAATATAGTAAATAAATCGAAATAAACACCATATTTTGGAATGGAGTACTAAATATCATATGTGGATAGAGGAAAAAGAATGAAGGGAAAAACAAGAAATTTGGTTGAATTTTACCGAGTGTTTCGCCAATACACTCGGTAAAAGATAGTGTTTACCGAGTGTTGCACCAATACACTCGGTAAACATGTCATGCCGTGACGCCGTTTAGGGGCACGGTTGCTATCCTAGGTGACGTGGCACCTCAATACCGAATGGCTGTTTTTACCGAGTGCACCCTTTCGGTAAACTTATAGTTTTACCGAGTGTCTTAAGTTACCGAGTGTTCTGACTCGGTAAAACGGTCTACTACCGGGTGTTTATGTTTTCCGAGTGTTGGCACTCGGTAAGTACTGTTTTCCGAGTGCCCCGACTTTTGACACTCGATAATTGTCGGGGCACTCGGTAACTACACAGTCTCCGGTAGTGAGTGATGACTGAACTTGTGGTCGCACGGTCAATTTCAGAGATCTGCGCATATATACCTTATATAGTGATTTTGGTAGTGAAACTTCCTTGTTTGAATTCTTTACCGTGATCATAGATTTATCCTGCTTATGCACATAACCCACGTACGCATCCCTACCTTGCAGATCCAAGTGGAAACTCTTTCAAATTAACAATTCGTTTGGCTCGTAGGAGTGTATGCAATCCATCTGAAATTCTGAATGCTATAGCTGTTTGCCCGCGGACCACATCTAGATGTAAATGTATCGAGCAGACAAGAGCAAAAATCTATCTATATTTGTAGTATATATATACTCGTCATGGATGGAAGAGTTTTTCTTCTACTATAAAAGATACGAGTAATCAAGGTCCCAAGTTCTTCGATGACACACCTGAAAATGATGAAACAAAGAAAGAGTCCAACCATGACTCTCTGCCGGTGAAAGGACTACGGCATGTTCCACAGTGGGCAACTCGATTCACAGGACTATGGCATTGGCATTTGCGATTTCGAATACTATTCATGAAGTAAATTACATACTGTAACTTGCTTGTTTTTCACTTTGTTTTGGGTACTGTGACCTGTTTTATTTTGAGATTGGAAGACCTTCTATTAACCAAAGGCCGCTCTTTGCCAGCGGCTAGTAAAGTGATGAATACATCATCAAGAGATATCACATACCAGATTAGCATTCCAGCCGGCCTGAGTTGTGCTCCTATACGAGCAAGTTTTTTTGCAAATCAGTTACAAGACCTTGCACAATAATACTCCACCTTTACATCAACAAAACTAGTAAACATGAAAAACGATAATGCTACATACAGGAGGTCCGACGCTAGCGACTCCCTCAAGACGAACGCGTGGCGTGACATGCACACTGCAACTTTGACTCCCTCCGTCTCTTATTCTCATCCGGACACCGCTCGCTCACTCCGCTCGGCCTTCTCCCACCACGCCCTGACCCCTGCGCCGCTTGCTCACTCCCCGCTTCCGCGTCGTCGCGTGCCCCACCTACGCCGCTCGCTCCTTGCTCCCGCGCCGTCGCGTGCCCCACCTGCGCCAATCGCTCCTCGCTCCTTGCTTTGGCCGTGCGCCGCGCCACCCGCTCCCTCCCTCTCGTAGCACGTGCCGCCCGCCAGGCTGAGCCAAGGGCGGTGCTGGTAGCGCTGGCTGGTGGTGGTGCTCGTGCACCACTGCTCATCGCCGGCTCTGACCCCAATGGCTGGAATCGACTGGCCCAGGCTTTCCTTCTCCTATGTTGCAAATGTATGTTTCAAGTGTTTTAGTCGTTTTAAAAGTATGTTGCAGTTGTTTCTTATGTATGTTGCAAAAATAGATCAGGAATGTTGCACATGTTGCATAAGTTGCAAGTGTTTCAGAGGTATGTTGCAAGCGTTTGTTCAAAATATTCTATCTCTTCCAAACGTATGTTGCAAGTGTTTTGATCCGGATATTTGCATATGTTTCACATACATGTTGCAACAACATGTTCCATATGTTTCATCTGTTTCAGACGTATCTTGCAAATGTTCTATCTAGATGTTGCATATGTTACAATAACTATGTTGCAACTGTATGTTTCAAATGTTTCATCTGTTTCAGTCGTATGTTGCAATTGTTTCACTTGAGTGTTGCAAAAGTAGATCTCAATGTAGAGCTGTTTAGCGAGGAAGAGAGAGCTAGTGTGGAAGCCATGGCGGCGACGGCTGTAAGCTGACGGCAGCGCTCCATCGGAGGACGCGCAGGCGTCCGTGCTGGCGCACACGGCCTATACCCATACGACATACTGCCTCCGCCGGAGGTCCTGGAGCATAAGCTTGTGGCATCTCCCCGCACAACGGAGATGTAGACCCTGGCTATAGAGGTGACGCGGGCGCGACGAGGTTGAGACCCGCTGCGGGTGCAACAAGCGGGCAGGCTCCCCTGTTATACAGGCACGGCGGACGCTCTGTTACGCAGGGAATGGGACAGAGTGCGGCGGACGTGCGTTCGGACACGTGCCTGGGCCAGACGTCCGGGCACTAGTTATTCCCCATGACAAATGCTATATCCACAAATAGCACACTCTAATAGGCGCATGGTCGGACGATTAAGATAGCATAGCAACGGTGGTATTACGACTTCGAAGCGCACTGTCCAGATTTTCTTAAGGAAAAAATTTGAAGTTCCTATTTGCTGTACAATGAACACTGATGCCTGAATAACTTGTGGCACGGTCAATTTCAGAGATCCACGCATAATACCTTATACTGATTTTGGTAGTGAAATTTCCTTGTCCGAGCTACCATAGATTTAGCCCGCTTATGCGCACAACCCACGCATCCCTACCTTGCAGTTGCAGACCCAAGTGGAAACTCTTTCAAATTAACAATTCATTTGGCTCGCAGGAGTGTATGCAATGCATCTGAATGCTATAAATGTTTGCCTGCGGACCATCCACATAGATGTAAATGTATCAAGACGAGCAAAAATCTATCTATATTATTTGTAGTAGATGAGGGAGGTCTCTCCGATAAGAGAAAGACAAGGTCTCTCGCAATTTGGCTCGCGGTCCCGGACGAGTTGCAGACTTGCAGTCGGAGAAGGGAACCGCCGCGAGCTCGCGACCTAGCAACCAGATAGGGACCCATCCAGATCCAGATATAAGGTTTGAGGGAGAGACCGAGAGAGGCAGGTTAGGGTTTGAAGGTGATCGAGGCTATGGAGGTGGAGGCGCTGGCGCTTGAGACGAGGGGGAGCAAGGCTTCGGTGGCGGCGACGGAGGAGATCGCGGCGGGGAAGAAGGCAGCAGAGGCGGAGGTCTTCGCTGCGAGGAACAAACCAGAGGCAGCGGAGGAGGCCAACAAGTCCGCGGGGGCAGCGAAGAAAGAGAAGAAGAAGATGCTGGTGAAGGTATCGGATGACCGCATCAACTTCCTGCTGGCGAATCCACTGAATCTCACTCTCAGTCATCGCCTACGTTCATTCACTCAAGAGTCCGCCCCCTTCGCCTATTCCAATCCTGAGAGACGACGAGCCATTCTAGATCTGCTTCCCGGAGTTGCAGATTCGATCGACGAGTGGAATGAGCCTAGGCTTGAAATACTCCGTCAGTTCCATGAAACTGGATGCGCCTATGAGGAGATCGAGGTTGGTGATGAGGACAATTAGGCTGTGCAGTAGGGGATTAGTTGACAAGTTGGAACTACACTTGCATGGTTCGGTTTGGAAGTTCCTTTTTATGTATATATATGTCTTCTGTGTCGTTAGGCTTTGTCTAAACTTTGTTAGGGCCTGTGTTCGGTTCCAGGATTGACCTCCTGTAACCGTTCCTAGCCGGAACGTTTCTACAATTTATATAGGACAGCCTTCACCAGGAATAGGTGCTCGTGATAAACTTGTGGCTTTGGGGGGATCGTCAGGCTGATGCTCTATGGATTCTATTGTTCTTGTGTGTTTGCAAATTACTGTTTTGCAAGTGTGCCATCAATAGCCCTGGTCCGGTTTAAAGTTAAACCCGGACCAAGCCATCATTTGCTCTGTGATAATAGACTATTAGGGCGCTCACAATGTAGAAATTAAGACTAGTTTCTATAGTATCGTCGGTGTTTTGAGTAAACACCAACGAATAAATTTGGATTATTACGCGTCTAGCTCGGATAGTGTGCTAAAAAGACACAAGGTTTATACAGGTTCGGCCGGAAAGTCCCTACGTCCAATTCGTGGCTGCTGCTCATGTTATTTGCACTAAAAAATTCGTAGTAGGGGGTACAAACGGACGAGAGAAGGACAAGTCCCAAGTCCCTGATGGAAAGGTCGAACGGGTGCTAAGAGTCTGTATGCTGCTTAGCTATATGGTGTGATGTGTGTGGAATCGATCCGTCCCCTTAGTGGGGTGCCCTGCCTTCCCTTTGATAAACCAAGGGGAAGCAGGGATTATAGATGGGAGAAAGAAGAAAAAACAGAGGCCAAGAAGGTCCTTTGCGGATGCCGGGTCTTCCCTTTCCTCTGAGTCAGCCGTGCTGACACAGCAAACGGTGCCAGGGATAGCTCCATGCTGGACGTTTGTCCGTTGATGAAACCACGCTCTGACTTGATCAGCAAGTGGTCACGTCCCGTCCGCCCCGACGGGCGGCACGACGGATCGGGGTGTTGATTCGCAACCCCACGGGGAGCGGACAGCGTAGTGATTGCACGTCTGTCACTATAGAGCACGTGAGTCTCCTTTTGAACCGTAGCGGTTGTCGTATGGTTCCATCAGGATCTGCGCCCGAGGGCTAATGGCGGCGCCCACAATACTGTAAAACAAATGCCGACGCCCACAACACTGTTCGGGCTCTGACATGCCCAGAAGGGCCTTAAAGCATCTGTCATGTTATATCCTGACGATACTTTCCTATAGGCGTGCAGGGTATGGTACTCGGTATTGTAGTTGACTTGAGTGTCCTGCCTTATCTGCGCGTGTAGTTATGAAGGAGCAGCGCGCAGACATCGGGCGAGGCAGAGCCAGCCCCCGAACATCGGGCGAGACGGAGCCAGCCCCTGGACTTTCGGGCGAGGCGGAGTCTACCCCCGGACGTCGAGCGAGGCAGAACCAGCCCCCAGACGTCGGGCGAGGCGGAGTCTGGTCCTAGACGTTAGGTGGTGGAGTCTGCCCCAGACGTTAAGGCGGCGAGCCGAGCCCGGACCCCAGACGTCGAGCAAGGCGGAGCCACCCGGACCCTGGACGTTGAGCGGGCGGAGCGGACCGGGACATCGGGTGAGGCGGAGCCAACCTTTGGGATTCAGACGAGATGAAGTTAACCCTCGATTCGTTGAACAAGAGGTGTAGTCATGTTCTTGCTGTTCGGAAGCATCAACGTTTGATGGTTATTAGCTCCTTCTCTTTGGGTACCCCAATGATTCGGTCCCGACGATGAGTGTAACACCTCGGGTGTTAGCCTTGCATAACTTGACTTGCATAACATGAGCATGATCATCAAGCATTCATAAACAAGCATTTACAATTGAAACATTTGATTGAAACATCTGTAACATTTGCTTGTTATCGCATGTTTCTTTGAACATATGCAACTTTTCTCATTATTTCATGTTTCCATGTGTTATTGCATATGATCATGAGTGTATACATGTAGATGGTTGATTTGAGTCACAAAAATATATTGGCAACACTTAGGTTAGCAAATGGAACATAGTTCATGAATGTCATTTCCCATGATCAAGCCCTTAAGTCATGTTCATATGATTACATTAAATAGATCTATGAGTGACTAATACATGAAATGATTGAATGACCTTGCAAATTGCTTAAACATGTTTAGAGTATCATTATGAACAACTTTGATATTCATGGTTAGGGGTAATTAGGTCATTAAGCCATGCTTTGAAGTGTATCATCATTTAAATGTGACATGTTTGACCAAATTTGAACTAGGTGTTAGAGACCTTGCATGGAGGAGATCACTAAAGCAAAGTTGTAGTATTTGCTATAAGGAACAACTTTTATTTTTGGGTCATTAACTGATTCAGCTCCTAACATGTGTGAAATTGGATCACAAAAATCAGTAAAATCAACATTTCAACACT
This sequence comes from Miscanthus lutarioriparius, assembly GCA_904845875.1. Classification (NCBI taxonomy): domain Eukaryota; kingdom Viridiplantae; phylum Streptophyta; class Magnoliopsida; order Poales; family Poaceae; genus Miscanthus; species Miscanthus lutarioriparius. The sequence continues at coordinate 70,138,192 of CAJGYO010000018.1, forward strand.
TATGAAATTTTCCTAAGTCATATCGACTGACAGCCTGACAGGCTGATCTTTGGGATGATATTACTCGATATTGGTTGAGAACTAGAATGAGATCCCTGAACAAGAAATGAAGCTGGTACATAGGTCTACCATTTCGATGTAGAGCGTTTGCACGTTGGAGCCACGAATTAGCAGTTAATTAGACGAGAAAAACCGCTGTCAGGCTTGTTTCGCGGCTCTGAATGAACCGAGCGACGCCGTTCAGTGGCCGACACCATCAGGGCGTGCGCGCCGCGGGGAGCCAGCGGCCGGCCGCGCGTCACCGGCACCCTGCCGCGTGTGGCCAGGGCAGGCCAGCTCGGGCCTTAACCTTCCCAGCGCTCGCCCGCACTCAGCTGAGCACACCATTCGCCTCGCCTCGGCCTTCTTCCTCGCCCGTAGCTGCAGCCGTCCCCGCATCGAGAGCCGCCGGCGCCATTGCCGACGACAGCTCGTCCTCGCTGCTCCTCCGCCACCGCAACAGCTTCATCGCCACCCCAGCAACCCACCGCGTCCACCAGTGTTCACTCACCGTGCTCGGTAAGCGCCAGCGCCGTGCGCAAGCTCACCGGAGCTCCGCCGCTACCTCCGTCACCGTGGTCCCACCTAACCAGACCACCCCAGGCCACGCTAGAGCGCTAGCTAGGTTCACCGTAGCTCTGTGATGCTCGGCGTAGCATTTGATCGAGTCGCCGTAGCTTCCACCGGCGTCTCACCGTCGTCCCGCACCTCTGCCCCGCCATGGCCACCGCCACCATTGCTAGCACCGACGAGAGGTCCCACCGAGTAGTGCAATGTGTGCGCGAGGTCGAGTAGATCACCGTGTGAAGATGTCACCGCCGGCAGGTTCGCCGTCGGCGAGCTCTGGCCACGCCAGTAGAGTAGCACCGCCTGCTCTATTCTTGTCTCGATGACATGTGGGGTCCTCTGACCGACGGGTCCCACCGGTCAGCGACAGCAGGAGATAGGATAGGTCATTTGATTCCAGATTGTGAATTGTTTTGTGATTTTTATATCTCCAGTTTGGTAGCTTCAAAAATTGTGCAATAAATTGGGTAGTGTTCCTTAGGAAGTGTAGTATTTAGGAAAAATATATTCTTGACATTTACAGTAGAAATTTTTAGAGATTTAAATAGAGATTTGAAATGTGTTTTTGAATGCATGCAAATTTGTTTATTTTATATCTAGAGTTCCTGTGCTCCAAAAATTATGAAATTTTTGTGGTAAGCTATTCTTGTCATGTATGAGCTCTGGTAAAAATTTGAGGATCAGTGCATGGGTAGATTTATAGTTATAGATTTTTCTTTTATAAATAGTTAATCCTTGTATGAATTTTTATAAATTATTTATGAATCCAAAATTCATGAAATTTGTCGGGGATAATCCTAGTACCATAAGGATGCTAAGAAAAATAGGAAATCTCTTGCTTGACACTTTTCACTAAGGTTTTCTATTTATGCTACTTTAAGCCTTTCTATCTTGTCATTTTTGTATAGAATGTTTTACTGTATAAAATGACATGAAACTTTTATAGTAGTCTTTTAGTAACCTTAGTAAAGCACTGTAAATTTTTGAGAATTTATGAAGTACATCTGGTATATGTTTATTATTTAACCTAAATATCTAAATAAAATAATAAAGGCATTTAAATAAATAGTTTGGGCTTCACCATTATATTTTCTTGGATGTATTTGGTATGCTTAAACTATTGCTAGAATTTGTGTTGTCAAACTTTGAATGATTAGATGAAGTAGAAGTATTGTTACTTTGTAATGCGAATTGGATGGATTCCAGACAGATTCTGGAGTTTGATGAGTTGCATGATAAAAATGATGTTTGCTGTAAAAATAGTTAATAACAAAGTTGTAGATAACTTCATCATATGTCTTGTGTTAAAATTTCAGGACCATAGGTCAAACGGTTTAGGAGTTACAGCTGTTTAAAGTTAGCCTTTCCGAATTTGCTTGTTCTCTAGAATTTCTAGACAGCGCTGGATTGATTGTCTGTTTTGGTTAAGATAAATTACGAATTAGCTTTTGGTGATTAAATAAGAGTTGTAGACAATTTTATAAGCTTTCTAGAAAGTCTAATATCACAGCATTTGGATAAGTAGAACTTCAGTTATAAGTAAAGCAAGCAGTTGCTATTTTGTGTGTAGTGAATTCATTGTAAATGTGTTTGATTAAGTAGTCAAGAAGAGATATGCACCTACTCGGTAAAATATGATGCATTTGTTAACACCATGCTGTTAAGAATACTTATACGAATGCATTCATCATGTGTCATCATTTTATACTTGTACGCATGTATGCATTCGCAATATCTTATGCCATATTCATGCATCTAGGATCGGAGGAAGAAATAACGTTGCTGGAATTCGACGAAGTAGAGGAAGGGGACCAGCAGGAGAATCCTCAAGTCGTAGCTCCCGAAGGCGAGGAGCAGAATCCTGAAGAGCTTCCGGAGTGTCCTGATCACCGCCCCACTTCCTTTCTGCGAGGCAAGCCCCAGAGCATTCTAAGTCTCCTAGTATTTTACAAATGATTACTTAAGTACTTATGATTGATGCATTAGGTTATAAGAGTTGAATGGAACCACTTGATGCATATAAATTCCTTGTCCAGCTATTACACCTTTAACCGGTATAGGTCCAGGATCGAATATATGCTTAGCCATGCTTAGACCGGTAGAAGTCGGGTGATTTCCTGTCACCTACGAGATATAGGTGGATACCGGAGCACGGTTGGCTATATTTGCTATCGTGGGAAAAGAACCATGGGTAATGTAAATGGAGATCGGGCGGGATGTCGATAGAGAAGCAACAAGACATGGAGGTCTTGGGTGTGGATCTATCCCCATCTGTGTCGATTAAGGACCGTACCGTTGTTGGTGCTTCTAACAAGATTGAACGCATGCCTATCACTTAGCTGGCCGGATAACTCGTTCCGACCGTGAAGCCGAGTAATTCAACTCAGGTCGGGACCCATTTTGTTGTGCGCTCCTTGCGGGGGGCGATCAGACTGAGTCTAAGGGCAGGCTAGGCCTAAACGTCCTGGCATCTGGTGTCCCAGATTGTGCGGCGCAGTACGGACCCACGAAATGTAGACCTGAGTTGTACCAAAGGTGACCTAAGGCTGCCTTCGCGTGGTATGCCTGGGTTTGTGTTAGGAATAAATTCCCAGCTGGTTGAAATCGATTCGAATCACCGTCTCTCCCGGATAGTAAGAAACTTGGCTAGTCCCAACATCGTAGTAACTATGTTATGGAACATGATGGTTCGAATGAATATGGAATTACAATACCTGCTATGGTTACTATTGTATGCTTTTAAATGGATATACCACATATTTGGCACAGGATAGTTGCTAATCTAGAGATGGATAGTTATAATTAACCTGATATTGGAACCATAATTGTATAGCTAAGTTAATCGCTTTTATGTAAAATGTTGTCAAGCTATCTCCACCTATACAGCCTTGTATAATCCTTGGAGTCATTTTATTTCTAGTTTACGATGGGTAAGTCTAGCTGAGCCGTACTCAGGGTTTTATTTCCCATGTTGTAGATGGCACTGTGTATCATGGTTATTGCAAGAGTTGCTTCTATCTCGCTGTGGATGAGGAGTAAGCCTTGGGCAGGCTTCTTATTAATCCTTCTACATGCTTTTGTGGACCGTGATCGTATCTTGGCACTGTATCAAACTATGTTGGGAAACTTTACTTTCGAACTTAATTGCTTCCGCTTTATCTATCAAACTCGGTTTGTAATAACTGGTTTCATACTCTGATGATGAAAATGTATCTATGAACTTTATGTAATATGTAGCATGTATGTTGAATCATGTACGATCTTGGTTGTTGTAAATCGTTTTTCGAGACCCGTCGTGGTACTCGACGGACTACCGGTTTATATGGGTTCCAGTATGACAGTGCGACCGCTTGCGGGACGCCATTGTACTTGTACTCTTATAAATTAGTCGGTTATGCGACAGCTGGCATCAGAGCAAGATTCAACGTTAATTGTCACATGTGTATTTAAAACAAAAGTTTTTGTTTTTCCAAAAACCCTTCTCTAGCAACTGGCAGGTCTACTGAAGAAGCAGCTGGCAGGGCAGCCTTTGGGATACTAAGGGATATCATGGATCGTTTTCCTCAGGAGCTGGCAGCCGCTTTGGTTGGAGTCTTTCTGAGGGGCAACCCCTCCACTGACTCATGGCAGCAGGCAAGAGGAATATCTTTGGAGATTGGTGCAGCAGAAGGGCAGAACAGTGATAACCCTGCCATGAGTGCCATGTTCGCAGTGATGAAGGTGTTAGATGGAGTAGAAGGTAGCCTAAGACATGTGTCTGGTGCTCTTGGTCATGCCCGCGAGGACCGACGTCAGCTTCAGAGGAAGCACGACGCCGAGATTGAGAGGCTCAATGTAGAGATGGCTCAGTTAACTCACCAGAGGAATGAAGCCTGGTCTAGGGAAGATGTTCTGAGAGCTCGATAGTTTGAGCTGGAGCAGCAGCTGGCCAATGCGGAAGAATACAACAATAACCTACATGAGGAGGTTCATCAGCTGAATAACCAGCTCCACCCTTACGTTCCGCCTGGAGCCACAGAGATGGATCTAGAGGAGGACGAGGAAGAAGAAGAAGTGGAGCCTGAGGGAGGAGAGGATCCTACCTCTGACCTCGATAGTGATCATGATGAGGATTAGATCGCTTAGTACTTAGTGGAAGGGCTAATGTATCACCTTTATTCATGTAATGGACCTGTAGTTCGAATTTAGTATTGGTAATCCGACTATCATGTAATATTGTTAATCGCACGACTATCGCACGTTTGGTTGAACATCAATGCAATTCCAGTCCTTGTTGGTGATCACGATTTAAATTTGCATGCGTTATGAGCGCGATAAGTGGTCAAATTGGGGATGCCATGTTGTGAGAATGAATTGTTATGCCTCTGTTTTTATTGTGAATTTGAGAATTTTCTCCAGTAATTTCAGTTTAGCATGATTATGATTCATCTGCAATCTCTTCACATCAACCAATAATCGCTTATTGTTACAACTTCGCAGATGACGTGCACCCGTGCTAGAGCTGGTAGCAGTCATGATGGCAATGGTGATGACTTACCACCACCGTCGCCGCCGTCTGCTCAGGAGTTCTTTGCTCAGTTCTTGGGGAGCCAAAGGACAATGGAAGAAGCTCTGCGCCTCATTGCACAGAACACCGCTCGTGGCCACCCACAGCAACCAGGGGCCGAGCCAAATCAGCATAGTACATTCAAGGAATTTCTAGATACAAAGCCTCCTATCTTCAAGGTGGCTGAGGAACCACTATAGGCTGACGAGTGGCTCAACACCATTGAGCAGAAGTTTCACTTGCTAAGAGTCACCGAGCATCTAAAAGCTGAGTATGGTTCTCATCAGCTGCAAGGACCAACAGGGATCTGGTGGGCACATTTCTTGTCATCACTACCTGCTAATGCGCGAGTGACATGGGAACAGTTCAAGCTGGCTTTTAGGAGACATCACATTCCCCCGGGCGTAATGCGCATGAAAGCCGCTGAATTTATGAGGCTCACTCAAGGAACGAAGACTCTCACCGAATATATGCACGCATTCAACAACCTGTCCAGATATGCTCCAGGTTTTGTGGATACCGAGGTGAAAAAGATAGAGAGTTTCAAGCGGGGCTGGGTACCAAGCGGTGAAGACCATGGCCAATTCTAGGTGTGCCACTTACAACGAGTTTATTAGTGATGCTCGACCTAGGAAAACCACAATAATATGCATGCAAGCGCTAAGAGTCGCAAGAGGGCATTGAGGCGAGGTGCCTCAGGATCTTCACATGCAAGAGCGCCTATCACAACTAGGCCACAATTCCGTCCACACATCCAAGTTTAGGCCTCCACCACCTAAAGCTCGAATAATAGGCCACAGAAACCATTCCGTAAGGCATTCACTATTGCCTTACCAAAAGGATGGCGGTGAGGAAGCTCCACCGGACCGAGGAATAATCAGCCATGTTTCAATCTGCAACCAAATGGGTCATTGGGCCAAGGAATGTCCCCACCCCAAGAAGAATGGCAACCCAAATCAGAACAATTAGAGGCAGGCGAACGTAAGGGCACGTCTAGGATACGTGCATTATACCGCTGTTGAGGAAGTGCCCGCTGGAGAAGTTGTCACGGCTGGTATGTTTCTCGTCAACAAGCATCCATTTTTGTTTTCTTTGATTCGGAGCTTCTCATTCATTTATGAGTCAAGCATTTGCATCTAGACATGATCAGGAAATAATTGAAGTAAGCAAAGGGGTTATAATATAAGTTCAATGAGAGATCATTCTTGCCAAAAAGATAGTCAAAAATGTACTCATCTCTATACAAGGGAGGGAGTATACCACGGATTTGATAATATTGTCCGGGTTATCGATAAGTGTAATCTTAGGCATGAATTGGATGAAGCATCATGGTGTTCTTATTGACACTAGCACCCATACTATTATGTTGAGAGAACCCACGGGAGGGAATGCTTTTCTAGTACCACTCTCCCACAATTTCGAACTCCAACATTTAGCTTGTGCTATCCAAACCACCACACTTTGTGATATCTCAGTGGTTTGTGAGTTTTCGGATGTATTTCTAGAGGAATTACCAGGCTTACCACCTGATAGGGAGGTGGAATTTAAGATTGAGTTAGTGCCATGTACAGCACCTATATCAAGAAGGCCCTATAGAATGTCACCCAATGAGTTAGCAGAACTTAAGGTTCAATTACAAGATCTATTGGACAAGGGTCTTATCCAACCTAGCTCATCTCCATGGGGATGTCCAGCCTTGTTTGTGAAAAAGAAGGACAAGTCACTGAGAATGTGTGTAGATTACAGACCACTCAATGCTGTGACCATCAAGAACAAATATCCATTGCCTCGCATCGACATCTTGTTCGATCATTTCATGAAGGGCAAAGGTATTCTCAAAATTGACTTGAGATCGGGCTACCATCGATAAAGATCGAATAGGAGGATATACCTAAAACTGCTTTCTCTACTAGGTACGGCTTATACGAGTATTTGGTTATGTCTTTAGGACTAACAAATACTCCAGCCTACTTCATGTACCTGATGAATTCGGTATTCATGCCTGAACTTGACAAGTTCGTGGTCGTGTTTATCGATGATATATTGATTTATTCGGAAAATGAGTCAGATCATGAAGAGCATCTGAGGATTGTTTTATCTAGATTGAGGGAGCATAAGCTTTATGCAAAGTTTAGCAAATGTGAATTTTGGTTGAGCAAAGTACCTTTCTTAGGTCACATCTTATCAAGAGGAATCTCATCAGTAGACCCATCAAAAGTACAAGAGGTCATGGATTGAAAGCCCCAACTTTGGTTCATGAAGTTCGGAGTTTTCTAGGGTTAGCGAGGATATTATTGTCGTTTCATTCCAGATTTCTCAAAGATAGCTAAGCCCATGACCGACTACTTGAAAAGATGAGAAGTACAAATGGACACCGAATGTGAAGCGACTTTTCACACCCTCGAACTCTGTTGACTACTGACTTTGTGTGCTAGCACGACCCGGAACATTGAAAAAAGCCTTTCGATGTATTTTGTGATGCATCGGGAATAGGTTTGGGTTGTGTGCTTATGCAAGAAGGAAGAGTTATTGCATATGCTTCTCGGTAGTTGAGAAAGCATGAAGTCAACTACCACACTCATGATTTAGAACTTACAGCAGTGGTTCACGCATTAAAGATATGGAGACATTACTTGTTGGGCAATGTATGTTATATATATATACTGACCACAAAAGTCTAAAGTATATCTTTACCCAATCAGAGCTGAACATGAGACAACGAAGATGGTTAGAGCTAATTAAGGATTACAATTTGGAAGTGCACTACCATCCAGGAAAAGCTAATGTAGTAGCAGATGCACTCAGTCGAAAGTCTCATTGCAACACTATGGAAGCATTATTGGAAGATGGATTCAACTTGTTACATCCTGCTGTACTACACAATATCACAATCAATTGTTCATTTGAGAGCAAAATCATAGAGCTACAGCAGACAGATGTAGGAATAAGTCACATCAAGAGAAAATGCAGAGAAGCAAAGAGACCAAGCATTTTAGATTGGACGAAAGAGGTGTGTTATGGTTTGAG